>PKRV01000464.1:1001768-1076771 GCA_003709505.1 Hyphantria cunea
CCCCTCCCCCATTCCCCTCCCCATCTCCTAAAGGCCGGCAACAGCCTTGTAAAGCCTTTGTCGTTACGCTTACCATCAGGTGATACGTCTGCTCGTTTGCCCGTTATTCCAAAAAAAAAATGTACAAATCAGTATCCATGTTCGATAGCCTCTTGCACGGGGCTCTTTTTAGAGGCAATTTAAAGTATCCTTTGCTGCTGCCAAATAGTTGTTAGGTGTTGGTATGTGTTTGTTACCTTCAAGGTGTAATTTGTTCTTCAATTTGAAATAAAGGTAAAAATATATACAGCCGACTTGAAAACTCCAACTTCTTGTTTTTAAATCGGTTTAAAATGTTTAAAATGACCTACAAAAAAAACATCGATCAAAATGTCGGATGAATATTAAATTCGATATCTACACTGTCAGATATCGATATCTATCGATCGTTCTTAATTGAATATCTTGGCAGTCCGCAGCCATTCCGCAGCGCATACAACGTAGCCAGGCGTAAAACTGCTCCCGGCGCAGGCACTCTGGGTGTTAAGACACTATCCTTTATCCTTACAGTTTAGAACAAGTTTGTAATCACTTCCGGTGACAATACATATTATGCGTTTATGATATTACAAGCTGAACTGTGCCCAACTATGACGCCCGCTGTTATTGTTAGGAATACTTTTACAAGAACAATCGCCGCTAACCCCGGGGCTAAGCTAGTCTAAAATAAAAGTAGCCTCAGTTACTCTCTATATCAACACTGAAAGTGAAATTCCCGTCAAAATAGGTGCAGCCGTTCTAGAGATTGACCAGAACAAGCTGACAGGCATAGAATAAAAGAATATGTTTTTTTGAGGTAGGTACTGTAAATACTTTTATATACATTTTATGAAAACCTGTAAACTTGAAATTGCAAACAGACACTTCAAATTTATTTATTTGCATAGACTCGAGGGTTTGAAGTTTCCAGCCGTACGATATCATTCACAGAGAACGGAGTAGATTATTTGACGTAGGCAATAACAGTTACGTCAGTCTAAAAACCATTCAATCATTTATTAAAATTGAGAGTCATGCTTCGTCACAAATTCCTCAACTCAGAGGGAGGGAGGGCTCAAAAGACTTCTGAGTTTTAGATGTCCATGGGCGGCGGTAACCATTCACCATTAGGCTACTGTTCACTTGCCCCCCTACGTGATTGAAAAGGTCTACAAATATGGTCGTTACTGTCTGTGCATAGAGATTTATTTATTTATTTATTTATTTATTTACTGCCTCGGTGGCGCAGCGGCAGCATATGCGACTGCTGTTCCTGAGGTCTCGGGTTCGATTCCCAGGTCGGATCAAATGTTTGTATGATCTATAAATGTTTGATTCTATGTATGATATGTATGTATTTACAAAAAAAGTATGTATATGTATTAATATCAGTTGCCTAGTACCCATAATACAAGCTGTGCTTAGTTTGGGACTAGACGGCGTTGTGTGTTAGATGTTCGAAATATTTATTTATTTATTATTTATTTACCACCGAAGTGTTATAGTGTCTATTCGCCTGTCGCCTATATCATTAAAAAGGTCTAAAGATATGGTCGTTACTCTTTGTTAAAAGAGCCTTACTTAGAGCCATCATAGTGTTATAAAAAGATGACTTTCCTAATGTTGCCCAACCTCGATGTTTTGGGCGTTGATCATCTCGGCCAGACTGTATCTCCGTTTTTGTTGTTCTTCTAGACAAGGTTACAGGAAACAAGTCGATCTATTTTGCATGAACCTAGCGAATAGATTTAAAAACTGTGGGTGAGCCACGCATACGCATGCATGGGCCGGGTCGACTGCAGTGATACCACGGCCTCACAGGAACCCAGTGTAAAACAGCGCCTGAGTGAGGATACCGGAAGCCCATACCCCAAACCCCAAAGGCTGGCAACGCACTTGTGACGCCTTCGGTGGTCCATGGGCGGCAGTAATCACTTAACATCAGGCGGTGCGTCACCTCGTTTTCCTCCTATTTCATAAAAAATGGTAAATGTATTAAATAGTTTTTATGTCGAACACATACATAGATATGCTTTGCTTATACACCTTCCATGTCATCTATACTAGTAAAGCCCTGCCTGATTGATCGATCAAAGCAGTCTCAACATCTGGGTCCAGAAACTTGACCTTTATAACGGCAGAGACTGAGCAATGACTGATAACCTTCATTTAAAGTTTCAATATAGCCTCCAACAGCCCACTGCTGGACATTTGGCCTCTCTTTAGACAGGTGGATTTGGTTGACTATCCCACGGTAGCCTCAGCACAATCCATTTAATTTTTAAATGAAGTGCATACTTTTTAGCAATAATATGAACTGGTATTTTATGGCAAGACGGATACCGAATGCTATAAATAAGTCATGTATCTTTGCAAACAGTAATAGGATTGCATTTTATACATTTATTTAAACAGAACATAATGTGAAAGTTAGTCGAATATTTGTCTTTTAATTTGCATGTACCTGTGTGTAACCTAAACCATGTAAAGGTTCGATGGATTTGAGAAATAAACCTTCTGACATGTAAAAGAGAGTTTAAATTCAAATTCAAATTCATTTATTCAATTAAGAAACAAAGCAACGCCATAGCAACTAGAAACTTCTATTTGATTCTGAAACGACGTAACACCGGAAGGAACATCTTAAACATGACATTTCCGCTAAATATAAACAAGCCGGACCACGTCAAACGTTAATAATCAATTAATAATTAAATAATCATTCTGTGCCTCAAGAAATCAACGAGAAGTTTCGCACGTCTGGCTTCGTCTTAAGAATTGTACTAGTAGACAGGGTGCTTTCTAGAAAGGAGGTTTTATCTCTGGAGATCTTAACATCGGTATTTTGTTACCAGTACCAAACACAGATGCGATTACTGCAAGCCACTTTTCCTAAATTAGTTTGCTTTAAGTTTACTACGATAGGTTCGACTTCGATTTTTCACTGGAGCGACTGCCAGAACTTGAGTTGTAGACGTTTGATAGAAATCGCGTGATAGGCGACATTGCCATTCTGTAAAAATACCGTTATTGGAGTTTTTTGGGCTTAAAATTGTAGACAAATTTACACATGAATTAAAGAACACATATACATATGTTTTACATGTAGTAAAGGTATTTAAGTTTTTTTTCAAAGAAAACTCCCACGTTGTGAATATATATCCTGTAACGCGGGGAATTTTAAGAACATACATGAAACGGAAACAAAGTACACCCAAGCTTATAACAACAATTTGTGGATCACACAACTTCGGGAGGCAGCGTAATATGTTTATTACCGTATGTCTGCCAAAAATGTCGTCAAATAAAACGGTAAAGTACTAAAGCCCAAAATACTTCTCCATGCTCTTGGGGCCACAAAACGAGCAAAACATCTCCGGCCTCATTGTGAACACGTGTGGTAGAAAGAGACAATGCCGTATACCGTAATAACAAGTGAGCCGAATTCTCGAGCTGATGACACAGCGTCCTTGCTGACGGCCTACTAACTGTTTGATAGGGTTGCCATTTTGTCGGATAACCGGCGATTTCTGTCTGATCAAATTACATGTATATTATGGCAACTTTTTGAGGTTGTTACATTATAGAAATGCGCATACTCTTCGTGTGCATTTGTACCCTATTGAGAAACGTAATTCAACGCATTCCCATTGTCTCTTCATTCTCACACATTGTACTGTTATTATTTTACGATAAATAACGGTTAACAGTAAAAATTCGGTTTAAACTTACATTAATGTTAAATGAAATATAATACATACTAGATTAATCAATTGTGTTCTAAATAACTTTAGTATATAGGTAAATAGTTTTTTATGTTTAATATATTTCAAAGTTGGTAATAATCGTTAAAAGAGTTCAGTAATTTTAGCTAAAAAATACTTTTAAGCTCGTCATTATTTTTATACTTGTTTTAATCAATAAATGAAATGGATTGATATTTTAAATCTAATTATTTAACGACATTCTAATTCATGAGTAATTGCTTTGAATTGTCAAAAATAAAATAAAATGGACAGAGTGTAGGTGGCTCAGTTTAAATAGCGTTGTGTAATAAAATCCTCAAATGTCATCATATCAATAATTTGCATTAAAAACGAATCTTTATACGTTAACAAAATTTAAAATTGTGTACAAATAGCCAATAAAGAATATATCAGAATTTTGCAATGTAATATAATTAGTTGACAGGGTTGTTAAAAATATACGTCAAACTGCCTAACATGGTAGTTTGAAAGGTATAAGGGGGTATAACTGGTTATAACGGTGTGTTTGGAAGGTGCGGGTGAGAAGACCTGATTTATAAGGGTGCGCCTTAATCCTAAAAAAACACAAGTCTTATGTCTAGATACATATTAAATGTATTAAAGGGTAGGGTATGGAGCGTTTCTTCTTATAAGTATTATATATAACACAAGTACCATACTTATGTCAACATAATGTTCCTGGCTTAATTTTACAGGAGTACTACAATACAATCTACATACAAATTATTTAAATTGTTTCTATTTGTACTACGCAGTCAAGCTAAGTACAAAATGCATATGCACATCGCGAACAAACAAGAAAATCAAAACTTCTCTCTGTCTGCTGTCGCAAGCTTGTACGACGGTGTCAAAGATAGTAAAACTATCAAATTTCAGATTAACAGCTGTTTTTTTAATTTATTTATTTATTTGGACAACCAGATGCTGTTAAAATAATTCTTACAATAGAAAACAGTAAATTAACTAATAACATGTTAAAATGCACAACGTTTTTAAGTGTCACACTACGCACCAAAAGTGATGTTCTACTAGCCGATTTCGGTCACGGCGGCCAGTCTCAACGGAGACGCAAACACAGGTGCACAATCTGTTCCCTTTCTCTCATAATCCGATGGCACGGTTAACCAACACGACCGGGGAGAGATCAGGCGCAGGACCGACAGCTTTACGTGCTCTCCGAGGCACGGGGGCTCAGACACCAACTTCCAAACTCCGAGCTGTTATTAAGTATTTACATAGTTAGAAAAACTCAATCACACTTTTGGCCGACCCGGAAATTAAACGGCTAGACCTACGAGGCAGTCTAGCACCAAAAGTAACAAGTGTGAATAAGAAAAAAAATACAAATAAGAAATAGACAGAAATTAGATAAAATCTGAAAAAGGCAGTAAAATAAATAAAACTAAAACAAATTCAAGCAGATAAATTGACACTGGGTACTTCCAAAATAATTGATATCAAAAACTAATGATTCAAAAGTCGCAAAACATTTTTTTTAAAGTTGGACGTTTGTCGGCGAACACATCCACTTCTCTGCAAATTCTGTTGTAGGTTTTGGGCAAACGGCTCTTCATTGAATGCATATGAAACTATTTACGGTACTTACATGAAACAAAAAAATATATTTAATAATTTTTGTCATTTACATACCACTTTAATAGGGTTCCTTTTCTGTAAACAAACCGTTGTGTTCGTGTGATATATTAAAACCATTGAAAGTTTTGAATAAAAGTGACGTACGTTGGAGAGATGTAATTTTTCAATACATATAATAAAATCGTAACGAGTCACTTTTTGTACATGGAATATTTATTTTAGAAAAACTATGACAGGTTTCATGAACGCAGCAAAACAATGATTTTTTAGCTGTATTTCTGTACGTTTGTACAGGCTAATCTCAGAAACGACATAACGGATTTGAACGTGGTTTTCACTAATACGTTTCGGTTTACTTCACTTTACATTTAGTATTTGTTTCATTTCAATGTGTTCATAAGTAAAAAAGTATCAGCTTGAAGAATGACTACAAAGATCGATATAAATACGGGCGGAACCACAGACTAAAACTAGTCTATAATATGTACATGTGTTTATCAGAAAGCTAGTTACCATTGTACAGGCGGTCAAGGTTGTGATGGGACGGACGCGTATGCGATGTGTATTATATTCGCCGGCTCGACTGCAGTCACCAAAACCCATTTCCCTCCTTCTTCCTTTTATTCTGGAGAAGAGCACTAAAAGGCTAGTGACGCACTTGAGTGGCAGGATGTCCGTTGGTAAGCACTTACCACAAGGGTTGGCAACTCTACACCATTAAAAACCACAATCTAGTAATAAGTGTAATAATAATCACAATATTTTTTTTTTGCAGGTGTATTCATTTCGATAATAATCTGTGTATATACGAGTATAATACTGAGTCCTGCGGTGTTACCTAACACGAGGCCTCAGGGGAAGCATCTCTAAAAAGCATCTTAAGTTACTTTTTATATTATCAGCTATCTGTCAGTGAAAGTCCAAATTGTTCCAGCTATTCGGAAGAGATTAGTTGGAACTAACATATAGAGAGTAAAAAAATACATTTTATGGTGGACGTACAGTATATGCTTTCATTATTAATTTATTCTTATTAAATTTCCACTAAATGTATAATTTAGCGGAAATTTTAAATTACAAAAACTTTAATATTATTTATTTTTGCAGAGATATAGATGGATAGATACGAGTCTAGATAGGTATGACTGACTCACCAGCGGTATAGATTAGACAAGGAATGAAAGAAAGAAATGATTACAACTGATACACATTATTGTATTGTATTTATTTAACTCTAGCTGAGCCCCGAGGTGTAACCCGCGTTTGTTAACCGCGGGCAATGCCACGGTGCGAAGCTAATCTAAAAAAAGTTGCCTAAGTTACTCCTTATATCATACCCGGAACAAACCGACAGACAGACGGATGGATAGACACAAAAATTGTATACTACATACGCATTTATTAAACAGCGGTTATTTTAATCTTACAAACTTTTATTTATTTGTATAGACTAACTACTATTAATATTTTGAATATTGATGGATATTCATTGACATTTAACGAGGTAGTGAGGTACCGGAGTCTGAAACCTCAGGGCTCCCCTAGATTCTGACCTGATCGATTCAAATGTAGGACTCACAGGGTTTCTTCCATTCCAAGAATCATGCGTTGCGGTAGCCATTTACCAACAGCTGATCCATCTTCTTGTTTAACACAAATACCATTAAAGAAATTGACAACCTGTGTTTACATTTCTTTCTGAACGAATGGCATAGTGGTTTGAACGGGCTCCTCGGTGCTTACGCTTATTACGCTTAGTGTTGTGAGTTCGATCTTCACATGGGACTATACTTTTTGTAATCCACAAATAGTTGTTCCAGGTTAGTGTGTTTGATTCATTAATGTATCTAAAGTTCTACACGAAACTGGATGGATTTCTTTAAAAACTAAAGTAATATTTTAGCTTCATTATTTTTCGAAGATACAGTCTTTATGCTTTTGCACGTGTGTTTTTTAATTATCGTGGTAAATAGTAGCCTATGTCCCCCCCAGAGAACCGCGGAAATTCGCGTAGCAGTTTATATTATAAAATATCCTACTAATATTATAGACGCGAAAGTTTGTGAGTATGGATGAATGTTTGTTACTCTTTCACCTAAAAACAACCAATGAATTTTAATGAAATCTTACAACAATATATCTTATACATCAGAATAACACATAGGCTACTATTTGCCGCGATAACCGACACATACGCGGGCGGAGCCGAAGGCAAAAGCTAGTATATTACATTATTTATTTTGTTTGGTATCAGACACCATGTTGTGACAGTTAGAAATGCAATGATGAGAATGCAAACTGCGTCAAACGTAATACAATGTGTAATAAGGTGATGAATCAACAAAAAAAATGTAAGTATTAGGTATGTAAGTCTTGTTCTTAGACCACAAAGCTATGTCATCACCTTCCATGGCCAGCTTACGGCGTCAGCTCCAAGCATGACATAACCGCACTGCCTTGTTATTTCTGCATCTATTTACCTCGTTGGGACATCTTGCATGTGACAAGAACTTGCATACAATTATGTAATGCAAGTTTTTGACGATTCAAATGGTTACATTTGAATAAGTTTTATGTTATATTAAAGTGGTAAATAAACTGACGGGCTATGTGGTAAGCAAGCAAGGCCGTACCCAGTTTTTTTCAATACATGTCTTACCACTCCTGCCAGAAGCCACCCTTTTTGGCTGTCGTAGTTATGAATTCGGTAGACACTACTGTAGCTAAATCCTATCCTACTTCCAACTAATATTATAAACGTGCCACGCTCAAACTACTGAATAAATTTAAACAAAACTTCACAGGAATGAGGTGTATTTATTATTTTAAGGAACATTAAAAACATACATATATATCATTAGACGCTAAGAACAAAAACATATGTGTGTATCTATTACAGATTTACACAACATTCTTTGTACAAATGAAACAAAAGCAAACGAAAAATAAAATAAGTTAGAAAAGGGATAAGCAGATCCAGCAGAACATTATCTTTCGCTTAAATGCTTTAAAGGAATTGTGGAAAAGATCATCTGAGCATCCTCTCTCAATATAAAGCATTATATTCAATACACATGCAGACTAGTGGTGAGTGTTTGCCAGCGTTTGTTCTGTAAAACGGTATGTAAAAGGTTTAGTGATAGGGTATCGCGGAATTTTCAATTCAATTTATTGTATGCAGCACATAACCAATGTATCTAAAGCTAGTATTATTATTGTACGTTCCTTAAAAATGCACCCTGTGACATATCATTGTTAGATTTTCTATTGTAAATTTTCTTTTCTGTAATACTTAATACATAACCCCGAAATATGTGACTTGACCTTCTTA
The DNA here is from genome assembly GCA_003709505.1 of Hyphantria cunea. Taxonomy (NCBI): domain Eukaryota; kingdom Metazoa; phylum Arthropoda; class Insecta; order Lepidoptera; family Erebidae; genus Hyphantria; species Hyphantria cunea. The sequence goes on from PKRV01000464.1 coordinate 1,010,481, forward strand.
AAGCGATTGTTTGTCCTTACTTAAAAGCTTTTAACAAGCAATAGTTTTAACCATTACTTTATTTAAGTAAGTACTTATGTATACCGATGTTTTCGGACACTCTTTAATTGACAGTTTTATATTATAGTAGCTTTCGCCCGCGGCTCCTCCCTAGTGTATGTCGGTTACCGCAGCAAATAATAGCCTATGTGTTATTCTGATGTATAAACTAACATTCATACATCTACCCATGAGTAGGTAGTAGCGTATGCTGCGCTTGAGATCTCGGGTTCGATGCCCGGGTCAGACTAAATGTTTATATGAACTGCAAATTTTGTTACGGAGTTTGGGTGTTTTTTGTGTATAATATGGATGTAATTACAAATATGTATTTATATCACTTATTTAGTAGCTATGATACAGTCTTTGCTTAGTTTGGGAAACGTTGTGTTAAATGTCCGAAAAATTTATTAATATTATTATTTTTTTAAAAGAACACAGCCTGTTACATTATCCATTAGGAATAATCCTTTGGGACTTTACCAACAAACATAAAATGGACACTAAGATCTCCCAGACTCAAAACAACAATTTGCGAATCACAAAAAAGTGTTGTCCATCGTGGGATTTGATTTGAATGATTTTTGAACCCACTACATTTAGCGCAGAAGAAAGCGGTGTGGCGACCGCTTAAACCACTAGGCCGACCGTGTAGTTAAATCAATTTATTATAGATGCTCACAAACTTTCTCAATCATAATATTATTAGAACTGAAGGCGTGAAATGTTAGTGTGCGGTATCAAACAATAATTGGGTCCGTGTTGTTTGTTGCTGTGACAATAGTATGACAATAGTGGACGTGTGTTGGATACTGGTGAGCAAAATCTACGAGGCGAATCAACGATGATATGTTTAATATTCGCTGTATCGTAGTTTGTAGGAAAGAATAAGTTAGTGTAGAATGAATATTTTAAATTTGTTTTTTCTTCAGTAAACTTAATTAACTGTACAACTCACTGTAGCAAATTGTAGCAGCATTTGTAGGAAATAAGAAATAAAAATGGCGTGGAAAAAGCTTAAATGTAGTTAAAAACACACTTACGAAAGTCGATTTTAGACAAACAGACAAACATGCAGTTGTAGCTTATAAAAGTGTGTAAAAACAGAACCATCGTTAAAGCATAGGTCGTTGTAGATACATCGTATTAAAATTTGAACCAGTTTTTGTAGCGTACACTTTCATCAACAACCCATAATGTCCCATTGCTGGGCCATTATGACGGATCTCCTCTCAAGAGAGGATTAAGGCCATACGTCCCTACGACGTCCGCACGCTGACCGAGGCCTTGGGTTGGGGACTGGCAAGACAACGTTGTGGCTACTTAATCATGCACATAAATTTGCGTACACCTTAGCAGCTAAATATTTCAATATATAGATTATTTTGCTATTTCAGTATTCAGGTACCTACCTACCATTATATGAAGAAAAATCGAGTGCTGTCTTTTGATTACTTAGCAAGAAAGAGGATAACCAACAGACAGCGTAGCATTTTTCAATAAAACTGACACTGTATCAGTAAACCTGCAAGATCAACACAACGCAGTTCACTCTATTGCTTCATGATCAATAAATCATAATGTCCTACTGTTGAGCTTGAGTCTCCTCTTAGGAGAGAGTTAAAGCTATAAGTCCCCATCCTGGCCGAGTGCGGGTTGGCGACTGGCAAGATAACACTGTAGCTACGTAATCTTACCGTTGGATGTTTTTAAGCTACCCAAAGGTCTCAAACTAAGCGACTGTACGACATGGTATCATGCCACTAGCGGTAACCCATAAGCGTCTCAATAGCTTAAGACTCGTCGTCTAGTGCGTTGAGCAGCTAAAAAGGGGTAACAGAACACAGCAATTTTGTTATGAGCTTGTCCAAGTGACTCTACTCTGCCTGATGGAAAGCATGAGTACAATCCAAGAGTAGAGGTCACCATACTCGTTGTGAATGCAGACAATGCAACAATGCAGCATGGTTACCCACAGCATAGCGGCCTATTAAGATCATAGATAGGGCTTCAATAAGTTTACTGGAGCTCAGTATTTCCCCTGTTTCCCCTTAATTCCGGGGGGAGGACTCAAAGGATGTGTTTCTTGAATCGTAAGTCTCCATGAGCACCGGTAGCTACTTACCAACATGTTACTAGTGTGTTCATTTGTCTTTCTAAACCGGTGAAACACGTAGTAAAAGGCTTATTCACCTGTTATATATGTATTTTGCTGACATATTTTATTCATGAGTCTTGAACTTATTCATTAGATCTTCGGCCCTCAAGTTAGCTCGTTCCAGTTGTTTAACATATTACCTAGTTGTTATGGTGTGGTTATGGACGGAGAAGGGAGCTGATATTTTCAACTTTCTTTGACTTTATTATCTCTTTCAGTATTTAAGAGCAGAAAGTAAAAGCTACAGGTGCAGTTGTCATCATGTTTAATTTTTTATTTAAATTTTGTGTGTTTACTATTTCTTCGTGTAATGTATATGTTTATTCAGTCTTTTCACTTTGAAACGCATTCATTCAGCCACTCACTGATTGTACTATCCGTGAATGAATGAGAAGAAAGCATTATGTCATCTCTAGTGCAGGTACAGCCGTGACACAGTTCATCCTACTTTGAACTTGTCGATATATGGATATACTACATCTAGTAAGTGTTAGCGAAATATCTGGCAATCTTCTTGAGAGGTTAAAAAAACGTTCATTAAAGTAAAATCGCTATATTTGACGTGTTCTACTTATAATTTAATTTTACTAACAAATAGTAAGGCTTGTACATTATATTATTTTACATCAAATATATTATAGAAGTCGTTATGTCCAACCGTTGACAATTGAAGTATAACAAAAATGAGTTATTGTATGAGTGAAGTGTTGTTTAATAGCTTTTTTGATATGAAAATAATAGTCAGATAATAAAGCTCATGAGGATTAATCCTTGAAGAGCACAACAAGAATAGCACATGTATACATTTAAATATTCTATTAACAGTCTTTCCATAGTGATCAAGTTGTTCTTATTTGTTGTTGACTGCCACGGTACCCATAACACAAACTCTACTTATCTTGGGACTAGATGCTTAGAAATACTTTCATTATTTATTTATTTTATTATTTAAAAAGTTCAAACGTCGCCTAATGCATATCAAGTGCAGAGTCCCTCTCAAAAATCACTGAGCTATTTGGGTTCCAGTGTCCTTTCACACTAGTTTTATATCGCCGACTGTACTCACACTATTAGTAAACATTACCTAATTATGCGCCTCTGATTACCATAACGAAAAACGATGATGGTCCGTTTGCCATGTTATTAAATAAACAGTTAACGGTGTGTTTGTTTATAACGGCGAATGTGGAGTACGGAGCGGCGAGGCGCGTGCGCATCTCATAACAATTAAACTTATTGCAGACCACTTTCCTTCCGCATTCTGTCTCGCCAAAATCTCTCCCCGTCATTCTTGACATATGAATCGTTATAATAATAAGTTTAGTGGTTGGAGATGCTGTCTGCTGAGCCGACGATCGCGAGTTCGAATCCCATCTAATATAAGTAATTGTGTAATGGACCAAATCATCTATTCTGTTTGATGTGATTCATATATCTATATTATGTGTCAAATCCTATTTATCTTTTTTTTAAATAGTTTTATTATATCAGAATTTAATATATCAGTTTCCAAGTTCTTAACGTTTCAAAGTTTCCCTACAGGTATTTCTTTCTGAATCATAAAATATACACCACTCAAAAACAATCGTTGTCTAAGAGGAATTCGGGACCGAAGTCCCACAAGCCCCATGGCCCGAAGTGGTTTAGCGCGTTGCCTTGCCTAGTCTCAGACGCCTGAGAATATCTATTTTAATCTCCTTGAAACACAGACATAAGCACCACAACATATCTGTACTAAATATGCATTATACCACAACAAGACCCTCAGCTCCAGCATTGTTTTTGATCAGTGATTCCATACGAGGTCGATAAGTGATCGTTACATGGTATGATGGTGCAGTGCGCGCGAGAATTACTAATGGTTGCCATGAGCGTGAGTCGCAAGCGAATGGGTATTAACAAACCACCTTGTTGTGAGGTAATTATATATTATCCTCCTGATGATACTTAGCTACAAAGGAATTGTTTACACCATAGTTCCTCTTTATTCATGTCATTCATATCAATTACTTTCCCTTATACCTAGAAAAAGTAAACATTAACATATATTTAATAATATAAAAAATAGTAGACCACGTACATGTCGTTCGAAAGTCGATCTTTTGTGCTTGTGACATCACTCTGACTGACACGACCCGTTTCTGCCAAACTAGGGTTACCCTTCTCTAGGATAGTACTAATATAAAGGTTCATATAAAATAATAAATTTTCTTGTGTCCCATTGTGGTAGAAAAAGTCGTAAAGTTTAAATGATTTCGATACTTTCTGGCGCCATAACAAAGAATTCTTTGCTATCTCGAAAGTAGTTCCTCTAGTCCCCGTATACAATTGGACCCAGTTGGTCTAAAGTCCGTTCGTCTTTAATAAGTTGGTTAGAAAAATACACCTCTGAGACCTTTGGCTTAGGTTTTCCAGATAGCTGGGAGATATGTAGATATCTCAGAATTTTGTTCAGTGCTGCATGTCCAGATTTTAACTCTAATGTGCGAATTCCGAAAACCTACTCGTCTCTCCAACAATGAACGCCTCGGAGTTAGTGATCCCGTCATGTAAATAATACTAAGTTCCTCTTCGTCGGTAGTAGCAATGAATTGTTTAAAAGTCATTAGACCTAGGTATTCCACTTTGAACCTATTTAGTTCATGTTACTTTCAGTGTACATTGTAATAAAACTTTAATTATTCGTCTCGTACAATTTGACAACTCCCACGCAACTATTTAAATTAAATCTGGTTTTGTCAACGGAATAACAGTTAGAACGTAATTGTAGCCTTTCTAATTAAAGATGTCATCTGTCTTATAATATGCAAACCGTAAATATAGTTCTCAAATAAAAATATGATTTAACTCTGCAACTTTAGAGCTTAGTTTCTAAGATGACTTTTTATAGTACCTGATTAAACAAACAAAAATGATTTAGGATGAGTTAAAACTAAATTTTAATTTGAGGGAGATAAAGACCACTTTTCCGTGGAGACGTTTCGTCTGTTTCGATTAATTCCATGATGGACCGATGGCAGTAATGGAAAGAAGTAGTGTAGTAATTACGGCTAATGCTTGTGTATTACTAGTAATTCTGCGGTATGTCAGAAAGAGTGGTGTTCTTGCGAGCAACTGTGTCGTTTGTTCTGCTAAGCAAAGTCGATAGGAATGGTAATCACTGACACAGAAGTGATTAGTGAAGATTCATAATTTCATTAGTTTGTCATTCATTTTATCGATGCCATTTTTTGCTTTTAAACGCTCCGTGCAAACTAGATAACGGGACGATGCGGCAAAATTGCAAGTTTACAGTTATGTACGTTTGAACTGCTGTAAATTGAACCATTGCTGGTTTTCTATTGACTATAAAGACAATTCAAGAGGTAACACTACACGTTATTTTTAAATTAAAAATTTGAAAAACCCCTACGCGATTTCTTAATCGAGTAATCATGCGCCAAAAATGCCCTTACATTATTTTGGAAAAGAGCTGGTACTATTACATTGCTAGACCGATATTAACTGAAACTGACTTGCAAACAAAAAAAAACCACGTCGAAATTGCTCCATCCGTTTGAGAGCTACGATGCTACATACAGACACACACAGCCATCGTTAAAAAGTAGAATGCTTTTTACTAAAAGTAGAAAAACTCTAATTCTAATTCAATTCCAATTCAAAATCTTCTTCTTTTGATGAATGGCAATCAGCCGGATCAGCTATTTCTGCCAATGTCAAGTATTTCGAGTCTTCAATTCTAAGTCTTCGTCGTGATAGAGTTAATGATAAAAATTATAAAAAATGTGGATGACATGAAATGGGGACCGTCTTTCGAAAAAACAAAAAACGATCTCTAATTCAAAATCATTCATTCAATTAAGGCACCAAGTGACATTTAGGTGACATTAAATTGAAGCTACAGATAAGAATCACAGATGGACACAGACGCCAAAGATGTACTGTATAGTCAAAGTTTAAAAGAGCAGACGAAAATAGTCGTGGTAAGGTATTTAGTTTAGAAATCTTTTCAATGAAATTAGTATAAGTTCGACCTTCTAATGCAACCCTCAATTCAATAATAAATATGGGAACTTTCTCACGAGATGCAGTATTATTCTTGCGAAATTGTAACAGTCGGCCATTCAGCGAATACTGCGGTTCTCCGTGACCTTTACATCACATGTAGATATGCATATCACATAATTACTCCTATAATTAATTACGTAAATTAAGATTATCAATGTCAATAGTTCGTTTATCTGTCATTTCCTCCTTTTTATCCAAATCCGTGAAGTTAAGTCACGTGCGAAGATTAGAACCGAAGGCTATGAAGAATTACTGCGGGCGCCCCCTCTGCCCCATTTCGGGGACTTGGAATATTAAGTCAGATAATATGGACTTCAATAATTTATACAAGTTCTGTATTAAACCGTTTAACACGATAATCAATGTTTTAAGCGGTATGCGGAATCTTAAGTTTTTTTCAATTCGGAGGAACGGGTATCAATGTCCCTCCAACACAAAAGGAGGATTCTTTTGACCAGGCAAGGTGTACCTGCCTGGCGTGCCACTGCCCAACGGTTGGTGTTGGGATGTTGTATACATGTTTATTGTGACGAGTCACTTCTATTGCGCGATTCAGGGTTGACAGTTTCTTCGTTTCCTTCGTTACTCTGTGGTTTGACGTATCTTGGGTAGATGGCGTTTTACTGTGTTTTTCTTGTTGCGCTGTATGTGGAAGTCGCCACACAATGATATTATTTTTAATTTTACTATTAGTTATTTTGTAGGTGTAGTATCGTTTGGTTAGTAGGTACTACAGAACTTCTATTGATTTATTTAGTTGCAACCCGTGAAAAGCTAAAAGCGTGATATTTGTTATCAAACTGATCACTTTCTTTTTTGTAGCTATTGGTTTTACTAACCAAAGTAAACGACGAATTACAAAAAAAGCATGTTGGCTTAGACTGTCGCGCTTCGTGAGCGTCCAGTGTTTTGACGACGTCGACGTGACGTAGAGAGACTGAAACTTTGTGGTCACGATCACAAAAGACACTTGTGCAAGCGACACTCGGTGTAATATATTAAGAATTCCGTTGTTTTTAAGAACATGGGTGGGAAGAGTTTTCAGAAATCTGGCTCCTTGTTGATGCAGTTTCCACTTTTAACCTTCCTGCCTTCTAGATAAATGTTTTGAAATAACTATTCACGGAAATAGAACGAGTTGTATACAAGTATAGATATTAAAAATAATTTGTTTTAGATGCTGCAATACTATTGATTGGCCTGTAAGCGATCCTGACCGCTATACTCAGAGGTCACGCATTTGATTCAAAGGATTTCAAAGGATTCAAGGACAAATGTTGTGTGATAGCCATAATGAAGATCGCGGGATTGGATGCGGGCCGATTATTGTAGCTAAGCTAGGAAGAAGTCTACGTTCGCCAGTTGACATCTTTCCGCTTAGGTGGGGATGGTGAATATAATTGACGGTTTCCTTTATGAGCCATAGAAGTATGTTTTCGCTTATAATTCTTTATCATTAGTAAAAAGCGGACATTTAATCAGTTTTATAACCACATTCCGAAGCTATGAATCCACCAATTACTACCTCGGAACATTAATAAATAATTTTATCTAATCGATAAATAATTATCAAGTCTTTGTTAAAAGTAAAGCAAAACACTACATAGTGTCTTGTTATCAACACTAAGACATTAAAACGTACACCAAACATTTATACGTGAATCAAAAACTTTATACCCATTTTTAGGTAAATGAATGAATGTGGCACTGTTAAAGCTTAAGTATTATGTAGGAGAAGTGCACAAAGCTCACTGCAAAACAAATCAACGTAAGATGACAGCGTTCGTGCTGTCATGTTTCGTTGGTGAGTGCGTACCGAAGGCTCAATGATGCAAAAGCATTACTAGACCGCCATGGTGCGGGTCACCATGCTGCATCATTGCATTGTCCGTATACGCAATGAATATGATGACCACCACTCTTGGATTCTGCTTATGCTTTCCATCAGCCAGAGTAGAGTCATTTTGGCGACTACAGTTATCTATGGGGTGTGTGGGGGCGAACCACAATCTTTCGCCCCCAGCCAACCTCACCTGCACGCGGTGCACCCTGCTAGATAACAAACGAGGCTCTGGCGACCGACCGATGGCGGTATATCCATCCTAAAAGGCGTAACTAAATACAATAGGCCGGTGATGGGCAGCAGCGTCACCGGTGCAACAAGTTACGCCCTGCGATCACCAACCCGCCTGCCCAGCGTGGTGATTATGGGCTGACCCCCTCCATGAGTAAGCAACAGAAGCCACGGCCCCCAGTTCCCGGTAGTCCCGCTATTCCTGGTCATGGTGGCGACCACGGTTACGGCGGGACAGGGGGTGCTAAGAATCACCGGGTTACGGGAGGCCACCACAAAAGACTGACCCTGGCAACGTACAACGGCCGCACGTTACGGCTAGACTCGCATCTGGTACAACTTGAGGAGGAACTTGGGAAGATTAGGTGGCATATCTTAGGGTTATGTGAAGTCCGAAGAGAGGGGGAGGATACCATAATCCTGGACTCAGGTCACCTGATGTACTTCCGCGAGGGAGACCAACGATCCCAAGGTGGCGTGGGGTTTCTGGTAAACAAGTCGCTTTCTGGCAACGTTGTGGAAATTTCCAGTGTGTCGAACAGGGTAGCGTACCTCATTGTCAAGCTTACCGAGAGGTATAGCCTCAAGGTAATACAAGTGTACGCACCGACCTCGGCTCACTCAGACGATGAGGTGGAGGATATGTTCGATGACATATCGAGGGCCCTCCACTCCACTACTAAAACCCACTACAACGTTGTTATGGGTGACTTCAACGCCAAAGTGGGAGTACAAACTTGCGGCGAATCGGTAATAGGATCCCATGGATTTGGAAACAGGAATCATAGGGGGCAAATGCTCATCAACTTTCTCGAGCGGGAGGGGCTGTTTTTGATGAACTCATTTTTCGAGAAGCGGCCCCAAAGAAAGTGGACGTGGAAAAGCCCGGACGCTATGACAAAAAATGAGATCGATTTCATCATAACGGACAGGAGGCACATATTCAGAGACGTCTCAGTGCTCAATAGGTTTAACACCGGTAGCGATCACCGACTAGTCCGAGGTTCTCTGAATATCAACTTCAAGGCTGAACGTGTCCGCATGATGAAGTCCAGGCTCCGACCAACTCTGCTCCAAGTCGAGATGGGATCTGAAAAATTCCAGTCAAATCTGGAAAACCGATTTGTTGCCATGGAAACCACAAGAGACGTAAACCAGAACCTTGAAAATGTGGTTCGAATCCTCAGGAGTGAAGGTACGAGATTTTGTCAAATGCAGCGTACAGACACGAAGTCGAAGCTTTCAGAAAAGACACTAGGGTTAATGAAGGAAAGACGTGAGAACCCGCCAGTCACTTCATCGGCAAAACGGACTCTAAACCGAGAGATTAGTAAGCGTGTACGACACGACCTCCGATGCTCCAACACTCTTTTGATTGAAAGAGCAATCGAGCAGAATCGGGGGTCAAAAGTGTTTGTGAAATCTCTTGGAAGAAGCCATTTGACGAAGCTGACCACAGTAAGCGGAGAAGTCGTTGCTTCCAAGCTGGCTGTCCTTTCGGAAGTAGAAAGCTTCTATGGCGATTTGTACGCTTCGCATGCATCTCGACCTGATCCCGAAAATGAGGACCCTCGGGCCAAATTAACACGCCACTTCACCGAAGATCTGCCAGAAGTCAGCATTGACGAAATCGAGATGGCTCTTAGACAGCTGAAAAATGGAAAAGCCCCTGGAGAGGATGGCGTTACTACAGAGCTGTTAAAGGCTGGAGGTAAACCCGTATTAAAGGCGCTCCAAAAGCTTTTCAACGCTGTCCTGTTCGAAGGGAGGACTCCAGAGGCGTGGAGTAGGAGTGTGGTCGTCCTGTTCTTCAAAAAGGGAAATAAAACCATGTTGAGGAACTATCGGCCCATTTCCCTCTTGAGCCACGTCTATAAGCTGTTTTCAAGAGTCATCACGAACCGTCTTGCGCGAAGACTCGACGAATACCAGCCACCGGAGCAGGCTGGGTTTCGGAGCGGATATGGCACCATAGACCACATCCACACAGTGCGGCAGATAATACAGAAGACCGAAGAGTATAATCAGCCCCTGTGTCTAGCATTTGTGGACTATGAAAAGGCCTTTGACTCGATTGAGATCTGGTCTGTTCTGGAGTCCCTGCAGCGTTGCCAAGTAGATTGGCGGTACGTCCGAGTGTTGAGATGTCTCTACAAAGCCGCTACTATGTCCGTCCAAGTACAGGATCAGCATACAAGACCCATACCATTGCATCGAGGAGTGAGGCAAGGGGACGTTATATCCCCGAAATTATTCACTAATGCAATGGAGGACCTGTTTAAGACGCTGCACTGGAAAAGGCGCGGTATCAACATCAATGGCGAATACATCTCTCACTTGCGATTTGCAGATGACATCGTCATCATGGCAGAGACGTTGCAGGACCTACAACAGATGCTGAACGACCTGGCTGACTCGTCTGTGCGCATCGGCCTACGGATGAACTTCGACAAGACCAAGGTCATGTTCAATGAACATGTACTACCGGAACCGGTTGCGGTACACGGTGCCGTTCTCGAAGTTGTTCAAAAATATGTATACCTCGGGCAGGCTTTGCAGTTAGGTAGAAACAGCTTTGAGGACGAGGTGAACAGAAGAATCCAGCTGGGTTGGGCAGCGTTTGGGAAACTTCGTCGGGTCTTCTCATCATCGATCCCACAGTGCCTAAAGACGAAAGTCTTCAATGCGTGCGTCCTACCCGTAATGACTTACGGAGCCGAAACGTGGACACTTACGGTTCGACTGGTCCATAAGTTTAAAGTCGCTCAGCGTGCAATGGAGAGGTATATGCTCGGCGTTTCTCTAAGGGATCGCATTAGAAACGAGGTGATCCGACAAAGAACCAGGGTCATCGACGTAGCCCACAGGATTAGCAAGCTGAAGTGGCAGTGGGCTGGCCACATTTGCCGAAGAACCGATAACCGTTGGGGTAAACGAGTTCTTGAGTGGAGACCGCGTCTCGGCAAACGTAGTGTAGGACGTCCACAAGCCAGGTGGAGCGATGATTTGCGCAAGACGGCTGGCAGGAGCTGGATGCGAGAAGCCATAGATCGAACTAAGTGGCGTGAAATTGGAGAGGCCTACGTCCAGCAGTGGACAGCGATAGGCTGATGATGATGATGATGATGATGTTATCTATAAAGTCATGAAGGTTTATTATTTTAGTGTGCTTTACATCAACAGCCTTTGACAGTCCACAGCTGGACATAGGCCTCTCGTTAGCTAGGAGGTTTTGGCCAACTATATGACGCTGGCCATGCAGGTCTTTGCAGTATGTATATCCTTTTTTTACTACACCTACGGAATACATAGGGGTTATGACACACTAGGTACGTATTCTTCATCTGTCACCAGAAGGACCTCTTATATATTAGTTATTTATTAGATTTTAATACAGGCTCCCCTTGTTATCAACGATACCTTATCATTTTTAGAGTTCCGTACCCAAAAGGTAAAACTGGACACTATTACTTAGACTTAGATTTTTTATATTTTGAAATATATATTTTTGTTTATCTTTTTTATATATTTAAAAATGTAATAGAATTTTATTTTGTCCGCACGATAATTTGTAGCTGTCCGAGAGCTCCTGTCCCACTCTGACGCTACTGGTTTGGTTACCACACCAGCCAGTGAGCAAACCAACAACATCATGCGGAACAGATGTCTGTATTAGCTTTTGCACGCACACAGTACAGTAAGTTATAATTCAGAGTACCAAACGTACGACTTAAATCTAAAAAACAGGCGTATACGCTTGTCTGGCCACACTTGTAATAGTTAATAATCTATTTCAAGTCAAAAATAGCCGTATCCGTTGATACTTCTGATCTAAAGCCAAGGTGTCAAGTTTTTGTGTATGAATCGTTCAAGCACCCTAGCTAGTATTGCTGCAAGTGAGATTAGTCGATATTAATTCATACTCGATACATCTCACGTTCTACTTTTAGCGATAGGCGCAACAAGCGTTATAATCATCTCCTCGGGAAGGTAACAATGTCTCAGAAAACGTTATACAGTTTCACTAAGACGCACATATTGGGTTGACCCGCATTAAGCAAGTGATTTAATGAATTCAAGAATCTACCTTTAATTTTTTTTTAACTGAACCTATCAAATGGCTTCATGAAAAATGTTTTTACATTACAGTTTTAATGATTACATGACAAACAAGGAATAAAAACATAGTGACTTGATTTTATAGAATTTTTTTATTTTTTATTATTTTGGTATTTTAATGACATCTCTAAATTATCTTGACATCATGTAATTTGACATATTTTTACTATTAATATGATATTTGTTATATTTTGGTAATTGATTAGTTAAATTTTTAACATTTAACTCATGTCACTTATATTTATTGTATTGCGTGGCCTTAACCCTTTCCTGAGAGGAGACCCGAGCCCAGCATTGGGTCATTACGGGTTGATTGATTGACTGATTGTGCCATTAATATGATGTACCGACCATTGAAGAATTTTTATGACCTGTTTTGTACTTGCATTCTTACAGATTTCATTTCAATTCACCACCTGCCAAGTGACACCTATAACTCAAAGTCTCTCCCCAAGAATCAAATAGAGGGCATATCGGAAGATTTGGGCTCCGATAACCCTACTCCTTCAATGAAAATCATGCAAATACACTATTACGGAAAATAAAACAGATTTATTTATTACTAACTGCCCGCATCGGTCGCTGTTGTGAGGCGAAGCTAGTCTACGATAAAAGTAGCCTAAGTTACTCGTTATGCTAACAGCTATGAGCTATCCAGTAAAAATCGCTCCAGCTGTACTAGAGAAAATCAAAACAAACCTTATTGAAATTATTTATTTTATTTAGTTATTTATTAACTTTAAGCTCTAAATATATAAACAGACACTTCAATTGTATTTCTTTTTGTAGATGTAATCTCGCGGCTCCCGGATACGTCAGGTATCGTGCTATAGGTATGATTATTGTAAAGTTTCATCTAATTTCATTCAATATTTTTACGTGAAAGTGTAAAAAACATACTTCTTCACAAACTATCGCATTTATTATATTAAGTAAAATAATATTTAATTTTCGAACAAAAATTTACTCAAACCGGTAGACCATCGTTACCTCATATAATTTATCATAGTAGAATGGGAGGGTAAATACATCCTTTACACGCACGTCTTCTATTAAGAAAATGTAGGCGAGGCGAGCGAGGAAGTCGCTCCTAATGGGATTATTGTAGAACTCCGTAAGGTTATGTACCTATTCTTCGTAAGCCTCTTATTGGTCACTTGCCTCCCGCAGATTCCTTACTTGATGGATACTTAGTATGTGTGATGAACTTAGTAAAAAGTAGGAAGGTAAGTATTATAAGCCAAAATTATCCTACTCCTTCCATCAGGCAGAATAGAATTATTTTGGCTGGCCAAGAGTGGGGAGACCATACTATACTCACTGCGAATGCTGACAATGCAGCATCCTGACCTTATGGCGGCCTAGTGGGATGCTTTGTTCACGATCCGTTGAAAGGATCTGGGATCATAGTGAGAGGGAAAGGCGTGAACTGTTAGTAAATATTGTAGTTTTTTATCAACATCAGTAGGCTGGTTATCATAGTACAGGCACTGGGACAGCTGTGTTTGACGTTCTGATCTCACTATGATCGTTTGATTATAGATCCTGGTGACCCAGGCAAAGTTATTATCACGGATTTTTATGGTATTGAGGACAAACGAGCAAACTACTGGTAAGCGATTACTCCCGCCTATGGATACCTGCTTTGGGGAATGGGGAAAAGGTTGGGGCATTTACTGGATGAAACATAGCACAAGCGCTGTTTCACACCGGTTTTCAGTAGGTACATTCAGACGCACTACCAAATACTTACAAATACATATAAATAACCCCGACAGTTCAGGCATTCGCGAAATCATTATTTGTCTACACAAACAAATGGAACCTTTCGCTTAGCAGTCAAGATCACTAACCACTAACCCAACAGTTAGTTGTATGTTACATTGTACAGTACCTATTATGAATAGGTACTGTTCAATGTGCTTACGCATTTCCTACGAGGTATTATGACACTACATGTTTAATACTTACACAATGTTTTTACCTTATGCCGCATAAAAAACCCCCTTTGAACGTAAAACCCACGTCAGAATATCACAGACGGTGACGAAATTTGACCGTTATTTGCTGCGCACGCGATTCGGTGACTGTCGGCAACTGGCGTCACCTTACAGGAAGACAGCGGTGTATCCTTTCCACCATTCGCTAGCCAAAGGTGTGTCCAACTTGATACAACATTATATATAGTGACTACTCTGTCTGTTGGAAAGCATAAGGAGAATGGAAATGAAAGGACTTTGAGAACATAAGTTTGATCGTAGGATAGCCATGCGTTGACTTAAGTGAGTCGACTAATATGAAAGTCATGCTGAAAACTAATGCTAGGCAATCTTTCGTTTGATTCTAATCGAATTAATAAGGGTGCCGGAGACCGACTTATTCTGATTCTAGGAAGAATGGGAGCTCGTAATTACTCATAAATTGCAGGTGTTCGTGAAAGGTGGTAGTCCTCATGTCCTAGGTGAGTCCTAGCAGTCTGCTCCTTTACATCATCACAGGTAAATAGTATTCTATAGTAGGCCTCTTTAATTGAACACCACTTGGTTCGACCCTTCTTCTGGCTTTTATAAAGAAGTGGGAAGAATCTATCTAAGGTTTGTTTATTCCCGAATTACTATTCAGTGTCCTGGCACCAGGTACATTCATAATTATAATTCAAGGCTCAAGGATGGTTAGCAGTGAAGTCAGTCTAAAATATAGTCACACAAAAATAAACCTTAAACTTAACTACGAGAGTTCTGGTTTCAAGGTAAACCACTCCTGACTCGAACTTGACATTACGAGTAGATAGTATTGCGTAGGAGTGTGATAGTTACTTAATATTGTTGTTTATATTTTTGGCTGCTCCAATTTCTGTATTAACGTGTTTAAATCCTAACTTAATATACCTACTCTTTAAAAACGCTGAACAGAAATTCTAGCTGTGTTTATATGAAAAAAATATTTTTAAACAATTGTTGTAAAGCACACACTAGTTTGGTTTGGTACGTACTCGTATATCATGGAAGTTCACTTACTTATCGCAAAGAACAAGAATCAACATTGATAAAATCGTTTCTAAGCTATGATGTTCTCCTAGCCGATTACGGCCACGGCGGCTAGTCTCAACGGAGACCAGCCAAATACGCAGGAGACATTATAGTGCACAAGTGTGTGCGCAAACACAGGTGCACTCTGTGTTCCCTCTCTCTCATAATCCGATGGGATGGTTAACCGACACGACCGGGGAGAGATAAGGCGCAGGACCGACAGCTTTACGTTCTCTCCGAGGCACGGGGGTTCAGACCCCAACTTCCAAACTCCGAGCTGTTATTAAGTATTTATATAATCAGAAAAACTCAATAACACTTTTGGCCCGACCCGGGATTTGAACCCGAGACCTCTTGAAAAATACAACATTTTGTGAAAAACAAATGCACATTATGTACGTAAAAATTATAGCTAATGGTTCAAACTTAAAAATACCCAATCGAACTATTCCAAAACAAATATTCCTGATTCGTCATCATAAAATAAAAAATGGTATTTCTATTTGCTTCATTTTCATTTAATTACTTTTTGGAAAAGACTGGAGTGAGCGGATTTCTCAATAAAATTGCAAGTTGCATGGTAAAACTACCGAATACACTCGTCATATTTAACCGCCGTCTCCAGTTCTCATATTAATAAGAACTATTATTATAAATTCGAGAGTTAACCTGTCTGTCTGTCGGTTACACTTTCATAACTAAACCTATGCACTTATGTTAATGTTAGGATTGGAGATACTTCATTTTTTAGACATAGTCTCCTGATAACCTACATACACGGATAGAAGGTGAACTGAATTTGAAGATTGAACTCGTTGTCAGTATGTTTGAGAGCACTGACTTCCCAATAACGATAGCAATCGATGTTCATGCCAACTGGGAACGATGTCTTAACGTGCTCTCCGAAACACGGGCGGAAAACACCACTATTTTCCATACTCCGGGTTACTATTAAGAATTTCTTGTAAGAAAAACCCAACAGTTGTCCGACCCGGGAATCGAAACCGAGACCTCTTTTCGCAACTCGCAAAAAAGAGAACAATGAAAAGTAAGTAAAGTATCATCACTCACGTGTCTTGTGCCAGCAATGGCGATGGCCAGTCGGTCAGGGCTCTCAGGTATCAACGAGAGATCACGTGGCTTCCAACATTTACATGAATTACTACTTACATTGTAAAGATACCGATAAATGTCTACCAGGTAACAAAATAACAGCGTAATCATTACGTCGCTTGTCTTGCACAAGTAAAATTCATGATTATTGATTTCAGTAACATCACATTAACGGCTTTTAACAGTCTGTTGGTGGCACGGGCGTCTTTACCTATAGTGCAGGGTGTGCGGTGCACACTTAGAGGAGTCCATTTATGTTAATAACAGCAGTTCCCGGATCCTTCCCGTCTCAGGCGCAGAGTGGCAGACCGTGTGGCAGACCGTGTGGTTGTAGTCGGTTCGATTCTGACACTCCGCCCCTCTGCAAACCCCGGAGGGGTAACGGCACGTGGGGGTTTCCACATATAAAAAAAGTGTGTGCCGTGTACAACGGTCCAGCAGTGTTAGGGGCCGCGGCACTTGCAATGAATCTACCCACTTACTGAAGTCCGCTATTCTGCGCTGTTTGCTAAAAGGCGCTGCTCAGTCTAGTTACGCTCTAAATGGTGGACAGATGTCCCTTCTCATGAAGGAAGCTTTGACCTACTAATACAAATTTTCAACTCTGGCAGGTAGGCATAGACTTTCTTTCAAGATTCTTTTTTCTCAACTGTGAGGTTGTCCTGTACAATTTTCCTGCTTACTCCCTTAATCGCCACTCCATACTCTTAATCCGTCACTCACACAGTTGGATTCATCAAATGAACTATTAACCTTTAAGAATCCACTGCTGGACAGCATTTATTACTATTCTTTGTCTATCTTATTAATTTTATAAGTCGATCAGCCAGTTTTAGGTCATATTTAAATATTTCAGTAATAAGGAAAACAGTATTCTGAAGGCTAACTAACAAAAACTCCGTGACATCGCCATCGTTCTGGTAAGATTACCCCCAAGTTATGAACAGCTGTAATTCATTGCAGGGCCTTAACGCAAGTCAGTCACAAGCCATTGACTGAATGATTGATTACAAACGGTACTGATTAGCTGAACCGAAAGGTGAACGAGAACTGCGAATGTGTTTGTTTGTGGATTTACGGCAGGAAATTTAAACCCGTTAGTTAACTGAACTGTTTGGTTTGTTCGTGTTAAATTTGATTACTAAACTATTTTACTAACCTTTAAACTTGCACGATTCACGGTATATAATCATTACCAACTTTATATGATTACTAGATTTGAGAGACTTCACTCGGTTAATTTTGTTTCTTATTTCTAACTTTGAATATTCTTAATAAATTTCTATACAAGTGTTTATACCGTGTTTCACACTCTTAGGGTTACCTAAGGCTGTAAAATAAATATCGTAATCATTTAAATAATTTTATATACACCCTGAGTCATCTCCACCATCCTATGCAGTGTAGTTACTATAGTAACTAAACTGTCGATAAACATCCATAATAATAAATTCGGAAGTAACTGTCTGTGTGTCGGTCTGTTTGTTTGTTACGCTTTTACGGCGAAACCACTGAACTTACTAGAGTTATTTTCTGATTTATATAACACAGAACAAATGATCGAGGTCATAACACCATCATTTGCTCTAGTGTGAATCGAATCTACGACCGCTGGGTTAACAATCGGGTTACTAAGCACTACATCAACAAAACTTTCCAAAAGTCCGAAGAGAATTCCGTATCTCAATCTTGCGATTATTACTTATTGGAATAATGGAGAATTTTATTAGCAAAACAGGTTTGAAATTAAACGCTAACCTCGATAAGTATAATATTAACCACGTCATTTTATTACAACAATGTCGGCACAACCTGCATCACACCTACACATAATGCTAAGTCAGAAACGCGCCACATTACTTGATATTGAAATCTAATACCGTTATCACAACCGTATCAGCAATTTGCATGTAATAAATAGATAGCTATACAATTACAACACCGTTGACAGGTAAAACTTCTTAAAACTTTAACAATTCAATAAAATTTTAAAGCCTTTAATATGACAGGTACGTGGCAGAGCTACACTTCGGCATGAATGGGCCGGCTCACAGAAAACCGGTGTGAAACAGTTCTTGCACTGTGTTTATCCGAGTTAGTGAGGATACCGGAGGCCCACGCTCCAACCCCTCCCTCCATCCCAGTCCTTATTCCTTACTCCTTTCCCCATTCCCAAAGGCAGGCAACGCACTTGTGACGCCTCTGGTGTTGCTCACTTTACCATCAGGCGATACGTATGCTCATTTGCCCCAATTCCATAAAAAATAACATATATCTCGAAATAGAATAGATGTTTAACCGTACGACGCGTGCCAGTTGTGCTGTTCTGTAGAGTTTGATCCCTAAGACGGCTCTTACGACACGTAAAGAATGAATAAGAGTGGAAACACCTCGTGTTCTTCAACTGTCACCTTATG
The DNA here is from genome assembly GCA_003709505.1 of Hyphantria cunea. NCBI lineage: Eukaryota > Metazoa > Arthropoda > Insecta > Lepidoptera > Erebidae > Hyphantria > Hyphantria cunea. The sequence goes on from PKRV01000464.1 coordinate 1,029,498, forward strand.
GCTATACATATAAACTATTGTAATTTACTTTCAATGCTGTATAGCATAGCAATAAGTTATTATTATTGTAAATGTAGTGAAGGATCAAGAAGTGTCACCGCCCCTATTCGGCCTATGGATGTCGGCCAGCGTGTTATAGTGTGCCAAAAACTTTCTGAGGAGAAGCCTTTGTCCAGCATTGGCCTGTATGTTATGATGATCTGATAGCAACAAGTAAACCTCCATCAGAAGATAAAAATAACTTATTGCATCTCTCACACGGCCGTGTGTTCCTAAAATAAGCTAAATACTGACTGTATATATGATGTAGTTCTTAAGCGGCCACCTCTACTATGCTGACAATACTTTGTGTGATCAGAAAATTGATATTCTGAGTCTAGATGTTCTTTATTTTGATTTCCATGTATGCTTAGTAAAGTTCTTTGGCACTAAGATGTATTTTAAAAAGAAAATAGGAAATAAACAAAAACCGTGGCGATTTTATTTAACTAGTCAATCGGAAGTAAAAACCTCTAGGTACTTATTACATTCAGAGTGCCGACAGATTACATTAATATAATGAATATCTATACATATGCCGTTTCATTCAATCGCAGTTATCTTTAACGGCGACGCAAACTTGTTCGTCATTATTTTTTGTCATTTCCAGATCATCGCTCAGAATAAATTTTAGATTGATCAAATTACACACGATATAACAACATGTATGCATCACATTACGGTAAATCGCTTCATATTTAATATTCTTTTCTGTGTATTCTTTTTGTGGCATGAACAGGTTGATATAAATAGGTAATTAATAAAAGTGTATTGGTCTAGCTACTTCTTGGTAAACGATACTGACTGTCTTTCGGGTGAAGGAATGTAGGAAGGTTTTATTAAGCTAGAATAAACCTTATAAAACAAAAAAAACGGTTTTTTAAAGAACTTCAAAATTGTAACGCCACCAGAGCTCTTCTTTGAAAGGGGACTTGGACACAGTCCACTGCCTATGAAAACAGCGAACCATGACCCTTTATAATACGGGTTACTCGTCAAAAAGTTGTAAGGTGACTATATAAAATGCATTAATGTGAATGATACGATAAAATTGCTTCATCAATGGCCTCCCATAACGCCCACAAATTTGAAATAATCTTTAAAGCCCTGCATCATCAGGCTTGTCTTATACAGTCCACCGCTAGAAGTTTGACCTGCTATACTCATTGCAGTGTGTTGCCCGGCGTAGTTCGCTCTCTTAGTCGACTCTTAACACACCCGTGGGATGATTATGGTTAACGTTTGGCAGGTATTCTTAATCCGGGACCAGACCGACACACCTATGACATGCACCAATACAAAAATATTGGTAGCCAAATCGAGAAGAATTTTTAGCATCAGAAATTACAGTTAGTTTGTTAGCTTGCTACCATGAATGCTTATTTAAGACGTAAACTTCATTGTAGAACTTTAGACTCCAGGTACTATTTTTTTTAAGTAATGATGTTAGACGCATTAGATCCTCGCCGTGTGACCCCATTTCAGAAGCATGCGCCCTAAATGGTGTCAGGAAACAGATAACTCACGACAAACATGATCCCAAACTCATCCTAAACCAATATTGGTGTTAGCAACACCGCATTTAATACCGACAGAAACATGAACCTTTTGAGTAATGGTGGAATGACTGGTGATTAATGGTAACACTAAAAAATATACGTTACATCATTGGCATTTAATAGTTGGACATACACCTTCCTTAGAAATGAGGTTTTGACCTACTGTACAATGTTGAAAAGACAGGATGGTATAGAAAATAAAATATAGGTATGCGTTGGACCTCCTTAAATGTCACCTGCAATAGTAGTGTAGCATAAAAATCAACCAGGACCCACCGATGTTTAGGGACAGATGGAAAACACTGGCAAGAAACAAAATACTCCAAACAAATCTCCATACTTACCCTACGGGACGGTGTGAAGACAAGAGTATCTCTTGAGATACTGGTGTCCATGCCGGCGGTATTTACCACTTTCACACGTATCATGGAAAGAATAATAAAAAAAAATATAGTTAAAAAAATACTAAAAAACACAGTTTTCTGAATAAACCAAACTAAAAAGTACAAAAAATGTAAGTAAGCTTGGGGCAACATCATTGACATATTTTCAGAAAGCACCCCACGCTTTTTTACATAAAAATGTTTTCTACTTTTTAGTTTGGTTTATTAATAAATCGTGTTTGTTTAACTATTCTTTTTTTTATTATTATTGTCCTCGGTCCTTGTTTACTAAATTTACTAAGATTAAATAAAACCTGAACGTTTGAAGTAGGTCAAAATCAAGTTCAAAGGAGTCAGTTACAAACACACACACAGAAGTGAAGCTTATAAAAAGCGTGTAAAAATCGCTTGACTTCTTATTTTTAATCGATTTCAAAAAAGGAGTCTTTCCTTTTCGCCCAAGGAACTACTATGCAGGAATTCTAGACTTGCAAATATGGATCCCTAAACTAAAATTACACTCTTAAATTGCTCTATATGCAGGCTTTATTAAATCCAAAACACGTGTATCTTGTTTTTTTGCTTACATTGAAGAAAATACATTAAATTTATGCATACAAGCGCTAATTATAATACATTACATATAAATCTCAAAAACAATTTCTATACAAAAAAAGGAGCACACTAAATTAGACCGTGTAACAAAGAAATAGAAACCATCTTAGCGTTATATCTGTCGATATTTTCCTTTAGCCCAAAGCCGTGACTTTAGGAACTGTGTCAGCGATTGTTCTACACCGGGGCTATTTATCACAACTATTATATTAAAAACGTTCGCATTTGAACCATCGTTTCTAGTTAGAGCCATTGTCCTATTATTCTATTAATTCAATTCTGTATTATGATGGCTATAAACAAGGCTGGTTGTAAACCAGCCATTCACTGCGATCGATAATATCGTGATCTTGGATGACCTAACTTAAGATAACATTATTAGATCATAAACCGGCACTGGAAAGATTTATAAATGATCTGATCTTTTGTTTATTTGTATCAAAAACTGAATTTTTAGTACCTATGAAAGTAATACAGCACTTACTGGATACTTATGAAGTTATCAAAGGTTTCCTCTCAATTTCATCATCATTCATCAAGAGCCTAGAACAGCCCATTAGGCTTCTCGATAGCAAGGAGGTTTAGGCCTTGTATAGCACGCTGGTTAGATGGATATCTATAGGGTTAGTTTGAAGTTTCACTCCTCTCACAACACCCGCGGGGTAAATAGGGACGGTGATGCTAGTAAGATCATCATATTATAATCCGTCACCACTAGGACATTTTGATCTACTCTTGCTTACCAAATAACAATAGCTCGATACATTTTATAAACGCCAGTTTGTTCCAAATTGGAAAAAAAATGTGTTACTTTAAGCAAAACTGCTGATAAATATACTAATATATTTCCAATTACACACATACTTGTTATACACTGAAGAATCAGAGTAATCAAACAATTCTTTTCTAGGTTTGAGTTGAAGCTGTTCTCCTGGCACCGGCTGTAAAAAATTAACAGAATTCTTATTTACCTAACTTTCTCTCTCCGTCTAATCCTTTGTTTTTATTCAAATAATTCTAATTAGAGCAGAGAATAATTACAAGTTAACGACGTCTTACATTATGTAAAATTCATCTCCCAATTAATATTCAAGGTTGAAACGAGAGAAAAAATAATTTATACACAACCATTCGTAATAAGATAAAAGTAAGTTTATATTTACCTACCTTAAGTTTCAACCATTAAAACCGAATTAATTTAACAATTAAATACTAATGGTTTTTTTATAAAAAAAAAAAGAATTCAAGAGTGGTGGTCAGCATTCTCATTGGAAATGAAGACAATGCAACAATGCAGCAAGGTGACCCACACCATGGCGGCCTAGTGATACTTCTACATCATTGGGCCTACGGTGCCGTACGCACCAACACAACACGACAGTACAAATGCTGTCATCTTATTCTGTGAGAAGGTAACTAGAGACTAGAGGAATGAAAAAATTAATAAAGAGAGACATCAGACAGAGCAGGCAAGCAAAAAACCTCTTTTAAATGTTTAGATGTGATTTATAAAATTATGTAATTAAGTAGTAGAGACTAAAGCATTAATTATACGTAATTAAGTGCTATTAGTAGACGTAAAACTTGAAAATAAATAAACTGATGGATTATTTAGCTTCAAGAAAAGCAGTTTAGACATGTTACCAGATATCGCGTGTATCTAGTATTTGGTGGAGGTTTAGATACGTCCTCACCATCCAAAAAACGTTATTTAAATAATATAATTATATTCTGAAAGTAACTTTGCTTTTAGGGTTTAACCGCTACACGGATTTGAATAAAAGGCATGAAGGTAGTTTGACTGTTGAGAAAGAACATAGCCTACTATTTATCACGATAACCACTGCATACGCGGGTGGCAAACTGGTTCTAAGTTGGGTGGTAAGCTGATTGTTTGCAGTCGCTTCAGAGATGATTACTAGTAAATACCCTAAACACTGTAGATCCATTTAGTGATGAGTTAGTAAACCACTTAGTTAATCAGCTGTAAAATTGTGTTTATAGAATCATTAACAATGTTGTCAAATCGATCAATAAATAAGATGAATCAATAAATACCTAAGTTTAAAAAGTATTAACAATTGCAGTGCGTTTTGAATTTTCATCAACTATAATGTTTATTTCTTTATTTTGAACCCTTAAGTTCACTCTATCTATTCATTTGAAATATTATATATAATATATAGGCTGCCTGCTGCTGCTGATGATCAACTTCTGGCTATCTTAGCGTGCTGTTTTATGGTATATAGCCCTCCTTGATAAATTACATTTATAATATTAGTATAGAAGAATCTGATAATAATAGTTATAAATTTATTTCCATAAAACCAAATTTTACAAATTATATCGTGCTCCCTGATCTCTGAGGTCAATGACCGACAGTGTTACAGAGATGGAAAAAAACAAATGCAGAAGTTAACCACAAAGAACAAGTAGTAACTATATATAATACAATGAAAATGACACTTTAAATGTGCGTGCATAGGTGTGTGTGTGTGTGTGTGTGTGTGTGTGAGAGAGAGTTGACTACACGGTTGGCCTAGTGGTTTCAGTGGTCGCCACACCGCTTCCTACTACGCCAAGTGTTGTGGGTTCAAATCCTACATGGGACAATACTTTGTGTGATCCGTAAATTGTTGTTCTAAGTCTGGGTGTACTTTGTGTCCGTTTCATGTATGTTTGTAAAGATCCCCGTGACACAGGAATGTATATTCCTAATGCGGGAGTTAACTTTTAAAAAAGAAAAGAAAAATAAGAAAAAGAGTGTGTGTATATGTGTGTGTGTGTGTTTTGTGTGTCGTCTGTATGTAATGATATATCCGTAGATCATCACCATATATATATATAAATTATGCCACGTGGGAGAGCCCAACTTCGGCATGCATGGGCCAGCTCGACCGGAGTGATACCATGGCCTTACAGGAAACCGGTGTGAAACAGGGCTTGTGCTGTGTTTCACCGAGTGAATGAGAATACCGGTGGCCCATACCCCAACCTCTTCCCCCTCTACATCCCTGAAGGCCGGCAATGCACTTGTGACGCCTCCAGTGTTGCGGGTGTCCATGAGAGGCGGTATTTTTTTATATTATATATATATTTTTTTATAATATTTATATTATAATATTTCAAATGAAGTCCGCCGATGTACAAAAGTGTATAAAGTTATAAAAAATATTTACCTCTATGTCCAAATTGGGAATGAAACCCCCGAACTCTGGATTAGCAATCGGGATCGCTATTCAGTAGACCACCAAGCCAGTTAAATACCTTTAAACAATGTTTATCTAACCACATTATCTATAAATAGCATTAAAATGAAGTCGCTACCTCTGTTTGTTCGCTTGGATATTTTCAACTACTCAACAGATTCTAATGCAGTTTTCAGCAACAGATAGAGCGAATGACAAAGACTTGTGAAATACATGCATTTTATTAGAGGAAATCGGATAATTCCTAAAAATTCCTTGCGAAACTGGACTGGGTCACTGGCAGATTACATATTTTTAAGATATTCATATCCAGTATATTCAATATCAATTCTTGTTGCACTGAATGCATGCTTATGAGAAGGAGGAGTAGACAGGACACACACTCTACTACCGCATTATGTTCGCATTCATTCATTACAATACGTTGGTAACAAATATGAGAAATGGCGGACGACGTGTATTTTTTCGAACATCCGACCTTTCAAAATGTCAACCTCCTTGACGAAAGGTGAAAACATCTTACAAATTACGCAATGCGACATTACGTCTGGGAAAAAATTTCAATTAAACAAAAAGTTAGCTTTTTACAATATTTATTTCGAAAAATCTTAAATAAACATAAATTAACACCTGACATCTACGGACAGTATACATAGGTACTTGTAAAGTTTGCAAGTAGCTAGACAGTTACAAATAACATGATTTACTTATGTGTATAATGTATTTTTTCATTTTAAGGCAATTTTATATCACAATCGTTAAGAACAGCTTTAAAATGCTTTATGTTGTTATATAAACAGTAATTTGTATCTTTCAAGGATTCTTTTCCATCATAAATACTTTATATTTCATAGATTTATTATTATCTAGACATGAAATCACAAAAAAACAATAATAACACAGACATGGTAAGGATCTTTGAATTTTATGTCGTAACATTACCTACAATAAAGATACATTAAAAAAAATGATATTTCAAGTTCTAAATATAATAAATCTATAGTTTTTATTTCCTCTGGCACAGATATAGAAACAAACTTACAACACTACTTAAAAATATTGCAACAATTATCGCTATCAATCTCAGTAAATTATTATTTTGATCTATTCTCTACACCATTAAATTAAATTGACTAATTTTATTATTATGCTAAAGGAAATTTTTCGATAAGTACCTATTAAATAATAATTTATACATTTAGTACTAGTGACGTAGTGTTGCTAGTGCTAATATATACATACTAGTGATAGGTACAGGTTTGATAGCAATACTTACGAAGATGGCAGTATTTGAAGTCTTTTTTTGTAAAGAGTTAAAATTGGACAAATTAGATTATCGCAAATTTACATCGTCTTTCAACTAAATTCCAGTATAAACCAGTTTCAGTTTAAATACAGTTTTTTTATTCGGACACCTTCGTAAATCCTTTAAAAACAGCTTTGTTATTTTTAAAATACTATGCACTCTGCTAGCTAGACTTGTGCTAAATTCTAATGTAAATTTAAGGCACAGGCTTTTTGACACTTCTAATATTCACTAACAATAATATATTTAAGGTAATTTCATCAAAACTATAATAGCTGCAAGTTCAATGACTGGGCCACGAACTGCTTTTTAGCGTATTTATAGTTTTGTGATTTCGTAAGAAACACGGTTCATGTGATAAGTTCGAAATATAAGGCTTCGTTTCACCTGCTGATTGCAGTACTATTTTCGAAGGGCAGAAGAAAATATTTCATCAGACTTTTTAAAATGAATAAGCCAAATATGGCTCGTACATAGTGTAGGAATTGGTTCTACTTTAGCGATTGCTTCGAAGTCTAACTTCGACTAAGTTCTTTCTAAACGTCGGTGTAAAAATAATATCGTTGGCGATACGCGATGTACACACGTCACACCGAGATTATTATGTGAAAGAATGCTATAATCGTCTAAACGATGAATAAATCATGCAACCGCGGGGCGTGCGTAGTGAATGCAATAAACGAAAGTACAACAGACAAGATGTTATTATTTCGTTTCGCTCTTGAATTGAGTCGCTTACTATTAAAAAATGCATATACAGCGTCAATGTCCATCAACTAAACCGGAAGCATGTAATGAGATAAAAAACGACACGCGTGCGATATATCGACAATACTGGGAGCCAATTTCAAGGTGCTATTCAGTTTCTTACACATGATAAAATTTTCCCACAAACACACAAAGAGCATGTCTCGGTGGCTCGGCAATACCACACAGGCATGGCCTTATGCTAAGCTCTCAGCGCCGGGAAAGCACTGCACCGAAAAACTCCAAGTTTTTCAGTCCGAACAATAGGAAGAAATCATTTTACTCACACTTCAGAGACGAGTGTCGTGTGTCGGGCGCTTTCCAACAACGCGAGCGAGCACATAATTGCTGTTACGGATAACAATCATTTGCATTGTTCGCAATCTAGAGAAAATTAATAGCACTACAATCGATTGGCTGACGAAAGAAATCGACTGCTAGATGTACATCGGACATCATGAACCTTTAAGCTATCCACTTTAGTTGAAACTGACCTGCACTCACTCGCGGACGATATAGATCGTGGATTGTTGACACTTTTGGCGTTACAAATTCACTATGCACTTTCAAAAAGCCACGCTTGTACAGCTTGACGTTAAACGCCTTTTATGTAAATATATTTGAACCATTTAGCCATTTCGAATATTCCGTAGTCCTATGCAGCGCCAGCTTCTTGTTTTTGCTGTATAATTGACTCCCACTTCGCGATCAACCGCGTAGAACTCGGAGCGAGGAACTCTTCACCGGGCGCTAGCACACACAGTTCTGCTAACGATTTGGCAGGCTTAAGACTGCCGATCGACTCCTGTCCCGAGCTATTTCTTGGCGAGGGCGACCTCAATTCCTCATTAAGAGCCTCATAAAGCTCTCCTATGGACTTGGTTGCTTTTAACTTGCCGGGCATAGGGATTTCTTCGTCCTCGGATTCGGAGGTTGTTTCATTTTCACTGAGTTCTAAGTCGAAAGGTTTCTGCTTTTTTCTCATTTTCTTTAGCTCATGTTCTCTATCCTTCATCTCCTGTAACTCCTTTTGTATCTTCTCTTCAACGGGAACGTATCCTTTTCTAACAGGTTTACCCTCAGGAGTGCGGGTAATAACAGGCGGAGAGACCACCGGTGTAATTACTGGTGATGTAGGGAATACAAAGGGAGCGTTTATCGCGAGGGGCTGAGCTGCCGGTGTTTGAGCTACAGGTCCACCTCCGGGAGTAACGGGTAATTTACCCTTGTTTGCGATAAATCGTTGCATGATGCCTTTGGTTCCATTCTGAGGTGTAAACCGACGCGTGTATCCATTAGAGTTCAGGAGGGATGGCGTTAGCGGTGGCGCAGGAGTTACTGGGCCAAGTAGATGCGAGGTAGACACCGCTCTGTTAAGAGTCTTTTGAGGTTTCAACTCGTCGTCACCATTGACATCTCCATTTTGATGATTCATGTCTATGTTGGATTCGGATAGGAGTCTGTTGACACGGAAGTGTCCTTCTTTGAACTCGCGTTCCCTCTCAGTCACTTCGATGATCTCTCGCTGGATCCGAGAGAGGGGATCCTCTTTCAGCAACGACTGAAACAAAAAGAGAATGATATGAAATTGTGAAAATGGAGCTTTACCTCATAGAAAAGTATCAATAGTAAGCATCTATAAGTGTATTGTATTTAGTTCTATAGTCAAGACAGGTTTTTTGCAGTGGCACCAACAGGCAAGGCGGCTAAGTGAGTCTCGGCCGCATTGGCAATCGCTGCCACACGTCGCTTCATATCGACCTTAGAGATACGAGCTATTGATATCAAGCCTGTTTTACTTTTTATCAATAACATTATGTAAACAGATAAATAAATATTGTATATTTAATATTCCTTCAGTGTAATATATAATTTTCTTTATTTTAATAATACTAACTTATTAAGCGCTAGAGTTATCTCCCCAAAAAAGTGTTTTTTGTCGTTGGACAAAAATGGTAAAACACAAACAAAGTAAGAATAATGACAATTTTAAATACAAATATAGAAGATTAGCACCGGTAAGTTGGCGGGCGGACTGCTAATTTCGAACTGCGCTCGATAATTTTTAACATTTGTAATCGAAATATTTATCAAGATGCCGTGATAATTTTTGAATTTTAATCTTGTGTCACAAAAAAACTAGTAAAAGAAAATTTTGGAGGACATATATTTTGTACTGTATTGCAAACTTTTTTTTGTAAATACTTGAATTTGATTGGATAAAAATTTTCATAATTCTACCAGGATGACATTGAGATTTAACGATATATTTTAAAATTCTTAAAAAAACGAATACCGAATAAAAATATAAATGTCGCAGGCCCACTTCTTGAGTTGCGCGTAAAATTAACTGTTTTTCATAATAACTAAACAGACATAAAATTGTATTTTTCAACTTAATATAAGATATTAATAAAAAGAAAGTGATGTACAAAAAAATTGTTTTAGCCCGGATACCGAGAAGTCGTAAACTTACCATGTTAAGCTAGAGAATCCCACACTTTAAACACAATTGAATAATTAAACTTACTAAAATTTCTCTCAAACAGAAATCTGAATTAAATTCAGTCAGAGAGATAAGAATTTTTGACAAATACAAATTTATTACAATGATACACTATCTGCGTCTACTTATCTGCGAAAATCAATATCATGTGGCGACCTTTTGGTCTTGCTCTCCGAGTAAACGTTGGATCGTTAGTCTAATCCCCTTCATCGTTGCAAAATGGTCTGCATTAGCAAATGAAACTATTAAACTAATTGCATTTTAATGTCATCTAATCTAAATACCTAATTACTTGTCTTCAATTCTAATCTCTGGTGTTTAATTATTACGACAAAAGTTATTATAAATACATGAAAATGACATTCATAGTACCTACTCCATATCTTATAAATATAATCGGTTGATGTTATCATTAGATTAATTAATTTCCAGAATTGTACACTTATCAATTGATAAGCTTTTTAAAAATATATGTGGACAGTTACGTGACTTTTATAGGAAACTTCGCTTGTACTTTAGTCAGATCGTATCGTCATTTGAGGAAATGAATTTAATTACTGTTTATAACGGAATAACACAGAAATGTAAACCTGATCAGGTATTTCTTTTGGGTGCATACTTTTGGATAACGCAGTGGAATCAGATAGGGAGCGGTCATTGAATCAAAATGGCTCTTTTTCAATAGTTTTAGTTCAATTTTATATTAATTCATTCAAATAAAAGCGTGGTAAAATTTTAGTCTGATGCACAGATAAAGCAAAAAAACCTTTGTATAAAAGAAACGCAACTTTTTATGTCAACTTCCAGTACTAAAAAAAAACAAAATAGAGATGAAGTTTTTGTCTCTGGTGTCACCGTTTTATTTCATCATCGAGTTTACTCAATAAACGATTACGTACTTAAATGTTTACACTATTACTTTGTTTGGAAATACCTATACCAGATACTAACTTATCCCATTTCTGACGTCGGATTAAGATATTCATATTTCTAAAATACTTTTTCCACAGTAAAGTCTTTGTCTTACTCTTCAAACATTACCGAATTATAATCACATAAACTCTCACTTCCTTTTCTTATGTTAATTTTAAACATCGTTTGTTTAGCTTTGTGCGCGGATACGTGGGAATCTCACACTGTTTCATTACTAATGTGTTTTTCTCTGACCTGCTTATGACTTCGAATATACATGTTATACTTAACAGTAAGCATGTCTATGCCCGCATTATCCTACTAATAGTATATAAATATTTGGCTTTGTTTTCGTTTTTTTTAAACTATCGTTATTTCGGACTTCTGAGCATTTCATTATATACGCCCTTCCATATGTTATTATTGGAAAAGGTCACACCGTATGGCGACCGGTGTTCAGCGCAGTATTCGCTTTGACCTACACATTGCCATATTCAGTTTCACCGGTCGATCTACTCCGACTGGCGATGTATGTGGCCATGTAGATACGTACCGACATTGTGTTAAGGATATCACATCCTTTGTCAATCATTATGGTCTAACTGTTCATACATCTATGAGAATATATTTTTGAAGTACCGGCAATCGTGACAATTTACACGTATTGTGTCCAAGTGTTTTCTTTTGATTAGCACAATCACTTACACGTAGGCTATTAATTTCTAAAGATAAGAGAATGCCTACTCGTCCATTCGCGTGTTATTGCATGATTGTTAGACGCCAATATGTAAAAATCGAAGTGTATCGTTGAGATAATGTATCGGTGCGTTATCAGATGTGTAACAGTACATTTGCAGCGTCGAATACTTTTACCGATGGCGATGTAGCCCGCGACATCTCTCCGGACCTTTCTACCGGTCTTGGTCCGCACGGCACACATGCCGAACTCATACACCATTATTCTCGCAAGTATGAAAGCGTTAATTAGCGTAGTGGTAGCGAGCGGCGACCCGCGACACGCAGCGCCGCACGCAGTGCACACCGCACCACTACAGCCTCACCGCTGTACCTCATGCCGACGACCTACGAACCTACGATTACGATCTGGGCTAGCCTCTCGGCCACCGTCTAAACTAGAGCACGCTCGCATTCCTAAAACTAATAGCAAAATAAACTGTACTCACTTCACCCATTATGAAACACTAGGATCCGTCCGACAATCCGTTTAGAATGATAGTAAAGTCCAACACTCACGAACTGTTAACACAGTCTAAACCATCACGGCACCGAAATCTGCCACGGTAGTAGTTCTAAGTCGCGGACAGATACGTGCGTTACGGCGGGCGGTCGCGGGCTAACGTCCTCTACGCGAGTCCACCACGACGAGCGAAGCCTCCGTATCACTCACCTGGCTGCCTAATTGGCGTGTGAGCGGGACAACATTACTGAGACGTATAATAGAAAGAGAGAAGTATAACAACTTGAAACACCTGACACTGTTTTGCCGACCGTATTACTGCTTTATCGAAAGTGAATTCGAAGGCGCGCGATTGAAATTTGAGCGCGGATTTCCGCGCCATTGGCCATGGAGGGTCTGTTGACGGTCGCTCCCCTACTGTCAGACAGGAAGACGGCAATAATTAAAAACCTGTTCATTATTTCTGTTATGGAACGTTCATTAAAATAACTTTTAATTCGTGAGAACAGCTTAATGCGATGTGCATCAAATTCAGTAAATGTACTTTATATCAACACCTGGTTCTTTTGAATGTCGTCTGCAGTTTTTTTCCAGTGAATGTGAGTATTCACTGGAAAAAAACTCGGTGAGGTCAGACTACTGTTAGCTTACATCATTACATTAATGACCTTACATTATCCCTGAAGAGGTAGTCAAAGTCAGTCCAATATTTATCATTCAAATTTTAACTGAGGTCATCATCATCATCTTCACCATCAGCCTATCGCAGTCCACTGCTGGACATAGGCCTCTCCAATTAACTTAGGTATACATATTATATTATACATATTATATGGGTAGGTATTAGTGATTAAATATTTTAAAAAAATCAATTTCAAGAAAGAATCTACGTGATGAAGCGATCGTAATGAATAGCTTTATCTAATAATTTATATATAAAATATAAAAGCGACATACCACTCACTGATTAATCACGATAGCTTAGAACTACAAACTTGCAATTTGTTAGGTAGGTTCCTTATAGGATGTACATCCGCTAAGAACGGATTGTACGAAACTCCACCCCTAAGGCGCCAGTGGCGCAGTGGTAACGTATACGACTGCTGTGCTTGAGGTCTCCGGTTCGACTCCCTGGTCGATCTAAATGTTTGTATGATCTGCAAATATTTGTTTCGGAGTTTGGGTCTTCTATGTATAATATGTATGTATTTAGCATATAAAGAGCATATATGTATTTACATCAGTTGTCTAGTACCCATAACATAAGCCTTTTTAGCTTGGGACTAGATGTTTGAGATGTCCGACATAAAATATCAAAAAACGCACCTCAGTTCACCTAGTAGAAAGTTCTGAGGTAATAAACTTATAAAGAAAACAGACGAATTGAGAAACTCCTCCTTATTTGAAGTCGGTTAAAAAGGAATAACTTGCCCCCGTTTTTGCAACATATTTCATTGATACTCGGCTCCTACTTGTCGTAGCGTGCCTCGATAAATTCATTCTCGACCTTCGTTGATCTCCGGCCGCCCTCAGAAGTGGCCTGCCCGCGACGATCTTTCGAGAATTCATCGTCTGAACAGAGAGAGGACAGACAGGCCCGGCCGCAGTAGGTGGCGATACCGGTGGTGGCAGTGTTTGGGCGGAAGAACGCAATTGCTATTGGAGCTCCCCCATTGGAGAAAAACTAATGAAGAGGTTTTCCTTACGAAAGCAACAGTATTCGAAAGTTGTAGAATTCCTACATCTGTGTGCTTGTACACCCTAATCTTAGAAGTGGCTTGAACTGATTTGCATGCGATTTTTTCTTATGTGGTAAACTTCATTTAACATCAGTTAAAAAATCACTGCAAAAACGAATGTTCGTCTTTGCATTAAATAAAACGAAGGAATAATATTTTAAAAATATTAATTTATTTCTTACATGGTAATGACTAGTTCCAAAAAGTAATATTAAAACATTCTTATTATTGTTATTTAAATCTGAATATCTTTTCTGTATTTGAAGAAATAAATTATTGCGAAAATTTATCTATCTTTATATATATAAAAGAAAGTCGTGTTAGTTACACTATCTATAACTCGAACGGCTTTGCCGATATGGCTGAGAATTGGTGAGGAGGTAGCTTAGGGCCAGGAGACGGACATAGGATACTATTTATACCGTTCGACAGTGTTCCCGTGTGACTTGACATAAAACATCAGTCACTAAAAAACATGGTTTAACAAAAAAGAATCAGACTTGGAATAACAAAACACTAATGACAGCTATGTAATGGAGGTAGGGCTGACAATTTGATTTTTATAAGAAATCAATATTAAAACTATTTCTATTAAATAAATAACAATTATATTGAAATAATGGAGCCATTGCCTATCTCAAAAAGCTAAGTAATTTTGTCTATGAAAGAATGGTTCAAAATTTGAGTTTTGAAATAAATATTTAGGTCAATTAAAGTGAAGTGAAGTTTAATTACTAATGCCGCGACCAAGACGATTGAATCTTTCCCGACTCGCGACAAAACACTGCAAATGAAGGAACTGAGGAAGAACAAGAAATTGCACGTGAACAGCGCCGCGTTAGTATGGCTCGACTTCGTGCTTCTCAATCACAAGAGCAAAGTGAGGCAGCCCGTGAAACGGCTCGGTCGACAATGCAAAATCGTCGAGCGAACAACAAAGGTCAACAAATAGATAATTTGCGACGCAGAACAAGAGATTTATCTAGTGCTGATTTGAATCGAGCAGCGTTTCGATACGATTGCAGCAATGATTACAGCTTACATCCTAGCGTTTGCATTGGGACGTTGTTTGCAAGTATTGTGGTGCATTAAAGTTTTCATCCAATCGAATGGCAAAAGCGAGGCCTGCCGCACGCACATATTCTTATTTGGTTAGCGGAAAGAATTTAACCTGACCAAATAGATGATATTATATGTACCAAGATTCCTGATTATGAAGCCGATTCAGTCCTACATGATGTTGTTATAACAAATGTGATTCATGGACCGTGTGGCGCCATTAATCCCCAATCACCTTGCATGGTCGATGGAAAGTGCTCTAAACGATATCCACGGAAATTTACGGCGGAGACCGTCACTGGTAACGATGGTTATCCGCTGTATCGGCGTCGATCACCAGATGACAACGGTGGAACTGTCACAACAAAAGTGAAAAGAATGGATTTCGTTGTCGACAACAGTTGGATTGTTCCATATTCGCCACTTATTTCGAAAACGTTCAAGACACCTTGCAACGTGGAGTATTGCAATTCAGTAAAGTCCATAAAATATATTTGCAAATATGTCACGAAAGGCAGCGATATGGCGGTTTTTGGATTCCAATCCTCAAATACCAACGATGATATTTCACGCTATCAAGTTGGTCGTTATGTAAACTGTAATGAAGCGATTTGGCGTATATTCGCATTCCCTATTCATGAACGTCATCCTACTGTTGTGTATTTGGCGGTGCATCTGGAGAATGGTCAACGAGTATATTTCACGGCCTCGAATGCCATGCAACGTGCTAAAACACCTCCAGCAACTACATTGACCAGTTTTTTTTGCGATCTGCCAAAGCGATCCGTTTGCACGAACTTTGCTTTACTCGGAGATGCCACGCTATTATACTTGGAATGCTTCAACGAAGGATTTTCAAAGACGGAAGCAAGGCGATGCGGTTCCTGGGTATCCGGATGTGCGTTCTACTGATGCTCTTGGTCGTATGTATTCAGTTCATCCAAAAAATGATGAATGTTTCTATTTGCGGTTGTTACTGCAAACATGCGTGGGCCAACGTCATTTGAGACACTACGGACCGTTAATGGTGTAATATTCCCAACATATCGTGCTGCATGTGAAGAACTGAACTTATTAGAAAACGATACCCATTGGGATACGACAATCGCTGAAGCCATTATCTCTGCATCTCCAATTCAGATACGCATGCTATCATAATTTCGACATACTTTCCATCAAACCCATGTAATCTGTGGCACAAATATAAGGATAATATGTCAGAAGATATTTCACATCAAATTCGTATCACTTCCAGAAATCACGATGTTGAGATGAATGAGGAGATACATAATCGAGCTTTACTCTTGATCGAAGATATGTGTTACCTCATGTGCGGTAGTTTATTTATCAGGTTAGGAATGCCAGCGCCCAATCGTGAAATGAATGACGCATTTAATCGAGAATTTGAACGGGAACGCGAATATAATCACCAGGAATTAGATTTAGTAGTTCAAACGAATGTACCCCTGTTGAATTCCCAAGAAAAGGAAGTTTATGATACTTTAATGAAGGAATCGATTATGGAAATGGTGGCTTATATTTCCTAGATGCCCCTGGTGGAATAGGTAAGACATTCCTCATGTCAGTAGTTTTAGCCACTGTTCGTGCGAGATCCAACATAGCGGTTGCAGTTGCTTCTTTTGGAATAGCAGCCACATTGTTAGAAGGATGCCGTACGGCTCATTCAGCATTAAAATTACCGTTAACACTTCAAACTATTGAAGAACCAATGTGTAATATTACGAAAAATTCAGCAATGGCCAAAGCTTTATCGGCATCGAAAATCATCATCTGGGACGAATGCACAATGGCGCATAAACGTGCATTAGAAGCACTTAACCGAACATTGAAAGATTTATGGAATGACTCGAGATGTTTTGGAGGAGCAATGATTTTACCGTCTGGCGATTTCCGCCAAACTCTGCCAGTAATTCCAAGATCTACGGCTGCCGACGAAATAAACGCTTGCCTCAAATCGTCGAATCTATGGCGCTATGGCGTAAGGTTGCCTGGAAGAGATTGCTTTTGCCAATAAGGCCGCCCTTTGTACACTCTGTCTAACATTTTCTGTACTCTCTTCTAACTGTAATATTATAGTGTGCAAGTAAAGAGTTTTCTATCTATCTATCTATGTGAAGAAACTGCAGCTGACAACAAACATGAGAGTTGCATTGCTTAATAAAACATCTGCTGACCATTTCTCCGAGCAATTGCTGACTATCGGTAATGGTCAAGTACCTGTCGATGAATCGAGCGGATTGGTATCATTGCCAAATTATTTCTGTAATTTTGTCTCATCAAAAGACGAACTTATCAACAATGTATTTCCAGACGTTATTTCTAACTACAAAAATAATGAATGGTTGAGTGAGCAAGCAATTTTAGCGGCTAAGAATAAAGATGTAGACGACCTGAACTATATAATTCAAAATAAGATCATTGGAACAATGCATTCATTCAAATCTATTGACTGCGTCACAAATGAACATGAAGCCACCAACTATCCAATTCAATTTTTAAACTCCTTGGATGTGCCTGGCTTACCACCGCACAATTTACGCCTAAAGGTTGGCTCCGTAGTAATCATGCTTCGAAACATAAACCAATCAAAACTGTGCAAAGGTACGGCGTTTGGTGGTTAGAAAATTGATTAACAATGTAATTTACGCGACGACACTTAAAGGAAAATTCAAAGGTGAGGAAGTTCTCATTCCGAAGATCCCGATGATCCCGACCGATTTGCCGTTTCAATTTAAAAGATTTCAATTTCCGATCCGTCTAGCATAGCCATGACCATCAACAAATCACAATGCCAATTCTTAAAAGTTTGTGGTTTAAATCTAGAACATCCATGTTTTTCCCATGGTCAATTATATGTTTACGGGTCTGAAGACCATCTGCGTTGTATGTTTTTGCGCCTGATAAGAATTCAAAAATGTCGTGTATCACAAGGTACTTAAGTGAAGAGCAACCTATGTATTGAAATGCAGAAACAATAATAAATGATTAATGTACTTCTTTTTTTTTCTAAGAAAAAAAGATTCACTTACTAAATTCAAAAATCAGCTTATTTATTGCCTTTAAGGCGGAACAGAGTTCGCCGGGACAGCAAGTATAAAATATTATTTTTGCCTAATTGTTCATGGTTTGTTTTCCAAATTTACAACAACATAATAATGATAAAAGAACATTTTACAACCAAGGAAATATACTCTGTGTTCTATATAAGGTATAACTTGGAAAAATATTAATATAAAAAAAATTAATCAAACAGAGTTAAATAGTAATTGCTACAGATAGATACACATAATACGTTGATAATTTACATTATATAATATAGGTATAAAACAAAAATTCAACTGTAGCAAGTAATTATGTGACTTCCCAGGTATAGAATTAACAGTTTGTACTAGCCCATTGGTTTCATTTAGACTTGATACTTTCCAAAGCATAATTTAAACAATTAACTTTTCCCAGGCACTTTGATTGTCTCCAGGTGATTAACTCTAAGGTGACGAGATAGATCACTGGTACGGAAAAAGCCCTTTGAGCAGTGATGACAAATGTATGGAGTATGATTTGTGTGGTGCTTTAACAAATGAAACTCTAACATCATAGCTGTAGGGAATGTTTTTGTACACTCCCCTATAGAGCATTTGAATTTTGATGCATTCTCATGTCTAAACACCATGTGGTTGGACAAACTCCTCTTACTTACAAATCCTTGGTCACACAACTTACATACAAACGGTTTCTCTCCTGTGTGCTTGCGCATATGTGACTCTAGATCTGGAAATATTTTTTGACACTCGGTGCACTCACCAGACTTCTCAGAGTGTATTCTTTTTATATGTACTTGGAGGTTGCCTTTCAAAGAAAATGTCATTCCGCAGTAACTACATATGTTGTGTTTCTCATTGGAATGAATCCGCATATGAGCTTTGAGGGCATTTTTGGTTTTAACAGACTTACTACACAGGTGACAAGTGAAGTTCTTCTCATTACTGTGGACAACCTGGTGCCTCATCATATGGCTTTTGTCTTTGAATTTTTTGAAACACGTAAGACATGTATAGGGGCATTCTCCTGTATGTGTACGCTTGTGGCGAATCATTGAAGCAATTTGTCTAAATGCTTTAGAGCAATAAGAACAAACATAGGGTCTCTCATCTGTGTGCACCCTCATATGTGTTATGATACTATTCTTAGTTAAAAAGCTATTCCCACATGTTTCACAAATAAATTTCCTCTCTCTCTCTGTGTGGTGTGTGAGTATGTGCCTTTTCAGTGAGCCCTTAAGATTGAATCTAGCATTGCAATAGTGGCATATGAAAGGTTTCTCTCCAGTGTGGGTTCTCATATGGTTCTCCATGGCAGAGCGGCTGGCTGCTACATAACCGCAGACAACACATATAACAGGTCCCGATTTAGACTTATTTTTTCGTTTATCTAATGCCTCTTGAAATTTTTTAGTTTTCGTATATTTTTTTCTGGGTTTCTTAACATCATAGAGATACGAGTTTTTGTGCTCTTCTAATAGAAAACTCTCAAAGTGATCATCATTATCATCTTGAGATATTTCTTGCTTAATAATTTCCAATTTAAGTTCGGGTTTAGATAGGTCATTTTGGTCTGTAATATTAATGCACCGGAGTGCCTTATCCGATGCTTCGCACTTATTTATAAATTCGTATGCGATGCATAGTTCAGATTCACAGCTTGTGCATATTGCATCTGGTAAACCATCACCTTCCATAATCATCACACTGACACATTTCATTATCTTTGTACTATATTGTACATCTCGCTGTTCCTCAAATATGGAAATCGATGCAGTGCTGTTGAGGCAAATGCGGCAAATTGTTGTTTCCATTGTTATGTGTCTTACAAGATTAACAACTTAATTGGGTTTAGATTAAGAAATAGAGCAGATAATTTACGCATGAAACGAGAAATGGACTATGCATTCTTTCAGTAAATATTGAATTACAAGAAAAACGAGAATATTGATACAATTGAGATTGACAGTTGCCGACAGAAATTCACGGAACACTCTTGATAACGACTAGGGAAGGGCGAATTGAGTTGTTTTAAATCCCGAACTGCGGTGTACTCGAGATAATTGTGATATATTAAATGGGTAATAACCCTCATATTCTCATTCTTTGATTGAGATAACTCTCTAGGAATATATCTGTATCGCTGGAGATTTTTTAAGCAAACCTATTATTTATTTATTTTAAAGTATTGGTGACAAATGAGCAGACGTATCGCCTGATGGTAAGCGATTACTGCCGCCCATGGACACCCCCAACGCCAGAGGCGTCACAAGTGCGTTGCCAGCCCTTAAGAAGGAATATGCTCTTTTCTTGATGGTCGTATTGGTCCGGGAATACCGTAGGTGACGGTACCTATACATGAATCGGACACGAAGATTATTTTATGTGGGATTTGAACCCAAAATTATTGACATCAGATGAATTAAAATGCAAATAGCTACTACACACCAATTTTGCTACAATATGACAATATTTTAATCTACGAAAGTTGAATAATAACGATCGACGAGAGTGGAGAAAATTTGTAAAATCATTTTTACTCTTTTTAGAGTTCCGTAGTTCACGTCTTGGAGAAGGAGAAATAGAGACCTCACTTAAAAATACGCTTACTTGGAAAACTTCATACAAATATGACGAAATAATAAATACCCCCATCTTCTGAATCCATTATTGATGATTATGGAATTTTTTACGTCTTCAATCTTTAATCAACTCGAACATTTAACTCGAGTTGATTTTAATTTATTGTGTTTGAATGACATCGATATATTGGTTACAAATATCTTTACAGATCAGGATTTTTTATCTGTAAGGAGCTTGCTACTGAGACTTCTGACTTCTCTGATTCTCTGTCTCATAGAGAAATGAAGGTGAAAGGGAGTTGAATAGACTTTTTAGTATTTCGTAGTAGTAAAAGTTCTATGACTAGGTACTGAACGAATTCACAAATTATTTTGACTTTGACAATATTGACAAAACAAATGTCATAAAGGGTTACATTTGCAATGTTTACTAACCGTGGGAAAATAAATTGATTAAATATTATTTCTAAAAGTTATTGACTGCTAATAGGATTCATGTAATGCTGGAAGCTATGGAAAATAAATTATGTAGGTTGTGTTGTAAAAATGAAGGTATAACATTTATTTTTCTCGAAGATTCGAGTGGTAAACAACTTAGCACAAAAATTATGTATTGTTGTTCAAAAATTGATATTAAAAACGGTGATGGATTATCTTCCTATGTTTGTGAAAACTGTGAAAATGAACTGAATGCTTGCTACCAATTCGTGTTAAAGTGTGAAAAATCGGACAAACAGCTTCGTTCTCGGTCTATTTCTATATATTCACAGGCCATAGGAAAATTTGACGAATATGTATCGGAAGTAAAAACAGAACTGAAAAGTCTAAGTGACGATGAGATTTCCTGTGACACTTTCCAAAGTGATGAAGTACCTCTCGAAGAACTACGTCAAAACGCAACTGCTGTGAAGATGGAAAACAAAGTAGGGGTAAAACAAAAAGCCTATACAAAGAAAACCAAATTTCGAAGTCGAGGAGTGGCAAAATGTGGTGTGTGTGGCAGACAGTGTACCAACCAGTCAGCTTTAGATACTCACATGAGGTCTCACACTAATGTGTACTCCTTCCCATGTTCCTTATGTGATAAAAAATACAAAGACAGCGGAAACTTAAAGCGTCATGTAAATAGAAATCACTCAGAACATAGACAACGTAACTTCATATGTGAAAGTTGTGGTAAAGGTTTTTTCAGTAAGAGTGATGTTAAAGTCCACATGCGAACCCACACTGGGGAAACTCCGTACGCATGTACAGAGTGCTCAGCCAGATTTACACAATTAGGAGCAATGCTAAGACATAAAAAACGGCACTCGGGCGAGAAAGACCATCTGTGTTCAACTTGCTCCAAAAGATTCTGTACTAAACAAGAACTTAAAATGCATTACGCGGTGCACTCGACTGAGAAAAAATTCATTTGCTTGTTTTGTAATACATCCTTTAAGTATCAATCTAATCTAACAAAACACAAAAGACTGCACTCAGAATCCCACAGCTTCATTTGTAACTACTGCGGGCGCAATTTCAAGTTTAAAGGCAACTTAAAGTTACATATAAATAGACAACACTCGGAGAAATCAGGACACTGTGGATTGTGTTTAAGGCATGCGGCTAATCTGGAAGCACATATGTGGAAACATACTGGTGAACGACCGTTAAAGTGTGAGCTATGTACAAGTAGCTTTTTTGAACAGAAGGCACTCGCTCGTCATATAAATTTTAAACACACAAAGACAGATAAATACAAATGTGAAGTTGAAGGTTGCTCAATGGTATTCCCATCACGGCCCATGCTTGATTTCCACATCGCCAAATTGCATGGTACACATATACCATTTCCTTGTGACCGTTGTACAAGAGCATTCTACAGGAAGAATGATCTTGCTAGACATAAGATAGGCACTCATAAGGAGAGACTTGTGTGATTTTTATTTTTGTAGTTTGTTAGTTCTGTAATTTGTAACCAGACCAAATTTTGTACTTGTCATTAAATATCTAGTCTTGAGTATATTTGTATTTAAACTTTTAGTTTTCTTTTACTAGTTATAAGGCTCCAACTATCAGGAAAATAGGCCAATGAAACTATAGATATGTGAGCGCACAGATGGCGCAGTAGTTGGTTTTAATGTAAGGTAAAGCCGGCTTTACCTTACATGAAATGAGAGGTAAAGCCGGCTTTACCTTACATGAAATGAGAGGTAAAGCCGGCTTTACCTTACATGAAATGAGAGAACAATTCTTTTCAGAGTTCCAACTCTGTATCTTCTTAGTTTTTTAATTTCATATATTTTTGTAAACTCCCTGAGACTAACGACATAGGAATATCTCTAGAGTGAGAATTGTCTACTGTGGGATAGCCATACTTTGGGGCTGTGAGTGCTCTCTCACGTGAGACTATAGGCATAGGCCATTGTATGGGTCACTTCGCTGCATTGTTCTCGTATTGGTGACCACTCTTGGATTCTGCTCATGATTTCCGTCAGGCAGAGTCACTTTGCTATGGTCTGCATAGTAATGTATGTTGTCAAGGGCTAACATGCCATTGATATCCAGAGGTATCTAGCTGGAGTACTAGCCGAGAGCTAGTAAACGGTGAGAGCATTCGCTCTTGCCCACGCTCCGTTCATAAAAACTTGGTCTGCCGTGGCGTCCCAAGATGTTGGTGGAAGGAAGCTCTAAAGTTTGCATCGAGTCCTCGAAAAATTATGAATTGTACTTTAAAAAGCGTGTCAGTGGGAGAAGGGAATGCCTCTGTTGGAAGTATATGCTTTTCTTTGACTCAAAATGTTGTCGTCATACAACCATAAAGCGTTATACTTGGTGACCGAACCGTCGGCCGGTAGGGCCCTCATACCACATCCACATCCACCCCAACTCGAATACTATTCACGGGTATTCCACCGCTTATACATTTATCACTTGGTTTCGAACTCACCAACGCAATACGATGGCACGGATACCGACTTCTAGGTGGGATTGGACTTTCTGTGAGAGGGTAGATTCTAAATTTCTATTGGGGTACGGCGTGCTTTTGGGGAAGGTGTGGGGGTATGGGCCTCCGGTATCCGGTAGGTAAATACAGAGAAATGCAATATAATGTTACATAATATTTATTTTTAGTGCTGATGAATATCTTAATTCATGATTCAAAAACAAACCGTATCACAGTCCGCTACAGATTAGTAACTAAAGCTTGTGAACACAGAAGTGAGAACATTAATAGAACAATATTTGAGGTAAGAGGGAAATAATAAATATATTTCTATACAATTGCCTAATAAACAAGGAAGGGTGGTCTGCGGTATCATTCGCATCCACCCGACGCATAAACCAATATTCATCTCAACTTTAATAATCAAATTCAATTCATAATATATTATATCTGTCAACGACACATTTGTACAAAACAATAACCCTTATAAATACAATGCGTACTAGTCCATTTATTTACATGAATTCTATGAGTTCATAAAGTAGATAAAATATCGCAAATATTAATAAATTGCACATATTACAATCAGATTTTTGATCCAGTCAAAATAATTACTGAATATAAAATATTCCATTTTAATAAAATAATTAAAAAATAATAAAATAAACAGCTTGCGTATATCATAAATTATGCAAACATCAGTCAACAACTTTGTATAACTAATTCATGTTAAAGTTACCGTAAGTCAACAGGGACGCGTCACTTTCTCACAGCATACAGTGTTACATAGTCGACGAGAGGACACCTCGGTCGGCTCTCGCACAACACAACAGTTGTATATCGACACAAGTACGCCACAATAACAAGACCCGACTAAACCTAGCTACACTATATGGCTAACTAGAAATAAGACTTGCACAAATTAGCACCAGAGAAATTTAGGATACAATTATATGTACGATACCGAGTCGATGTCATCGATTACACTACAACTATTCATATCGTATCGAGTCAGCGTCCGGCGGGGTGAACAGCACTGTTTGTGACAAAATGCGGGTAGTTCGTTATAAAAGCTATATCTCGGCCCTATCTAGTCATAATTCGATTACGGCGTCGACCGTCGACGCGACCGGAATTTCTCTAGCTACTGCGCGACTATCGAACACTCACACCTCCCGTCTCTCGTCGCGGAGCGCCGACGAGGGAGGGAGATCCCTCAGAGTCCAGAGGGTAGGCGGGAGACCGTCGGAGTGACGGCGACACATCGAAGCGACCGGGGGGCGGGGAGGGAACGTCCGTCGGGTCGACGCGGGCCCGTCCAAGAGACGGGGAGTCGGCAGTCAGTCGATGGCGTGCTCCGTCATCTGCAGGCACAGCGCGTCCAGCGACGAGTAGTCGTCGGCGGGCGCGCGCGGGGCGGGCGGCGCGGGCGGCGCGGGCGGGGCGCGCGGCGGCGCGCCGTGCGGCGGGTACGAGTGGCTCTTGCCGCGCGGCACGAGCGGGCCCTTGCAGGGCCCGTTGCTCCACAGGCGCTTCTGCATTTGCTTTTGGTAACCGTTGTGTGTGTTTATGCGCCATCTGCAAGTAAACTCTCGTCAGTAACCACACTTCGAGTAAAAATCGTTCCCACGGAGTCGCCGCGGCTCGAAATAAACCGTGGCGAAGCTGACCTGGGCTTGGGGCACCGCCTGTTGAGGGGCATGTCGCTGACGTGGTGGAAGAACTGCCGGGGCGGTAGGCGGTGGCGCAGCGAGCGCAGCGCCTCGCGCAGGTCGTGCCGCGCGAAGGCCTCGTGGTGCAGCGCGCGCTCCACGAGCCAGCAGTGCAGCGACAGCGGCTCCACCGGCGTCTCGCGCTCCTCCTCCGCCGGCGGAGCGCCCGTGGGGGCCGAGGCCCCTAAGCACTCGGACGCCACTCGCAAGGCCCGCACCACGCCCGCGGGCAGGTTGCTGGCGGGCGCCATAGGGCTGAGCAGCACGCCCCGGAGCCGCTCCAAGGCTCGCGCCGCCCCCGCAGATCCCCCCGCGCGTAATTCCGCTTCGACACCCTCTAGTATCGCGCCGCGCTCGTTCAATTTCTTGATAGACAGCAGAAGTTTGTGCCGGGCACCTTTCGTCACACCTGGAATTGTGGATAACCTACATCAGCAAGTTTAAGGCATATTAAAAGTATTTACCGAGCCAAAAATAATATATATATAATATGTCGCAGAGTTTTACTTCATACATCATTTCAGAACAGTTCAGTGTAAACATTTTATATCATTATATCATATCATATCATCAGCCTATCGCATTTCACTGCTGGACATAGGCCTCTCCAATTTCACGCCACTTAGTTCGATCTATGGCTTCTCGCATCCAGCTCCTGCCAGCCGTCCTGCGCAATTCATCGCTCCACCTGGCTTGTGGACGTCCTACACTACGTTTGCCGAAACGCGGTCTCCACTCAAGAACTCGTTTACCCCAACGGTTATCGGTTCTTCGGCAAATGTGGCCAGCCCACTGCCACTTCAGCTTGCTAATCCTGTGGGCTACGTCGATGACCCTGGTTCTTTGTCGGATCACCTCGTTTCTAATGCGATCCCTTAGAGAAACGCTAAGCATAGACCTCTCCATAGCACGCTGAGCGACTTTGAACTTATGGACCAGTCGAACCGTAAGTGTCCACGTTTCGGCTCCGTATGTTATTACGGGTAGGACGCACGCATTGAAGACTTTCGTCTTTAGGCACTGTGGGATCGACGATGAGAAAACCCGACGAAGTTTCCCAAACGCTGCCCAACCTAGCTGGATTCTTCTGTTCACCTCGTCCTCAAAGCTGTTTCTACCTAACTGTAAAGCCTGCCCGAGGTATACATATTTTTGAACAACTTCGAGAACGGCACCGTCTAACGCAACCGGTTCCGGTAGTACATGTTCATTGAACATGACCTTGGTCTTGTCCAAATTCATCCGTAGGCCGATGCGCACAGACGAGTCAGCCAGGTCGTTCAGCATCTGTTGTAGGTCCCGCAGCGTTTCTGCCATGATGACGATGTCATCTGCAAATCGCAAGTGAGAGATGTATTCGCCATTGATGTTGATACCGCGCCTTTTCCAGTGCAGCGTCTTAAACAAGTCCTCCATTGCATTAGTGAATAACTTCGGGGATATAACGTCCCCTTGTCTCACTCCTCGATGCAATGGTATGGGTCTTGTATGCTGATCCTGTACTTGGACGGACATAGTAGCAGCTTTGTAGAGACATCTCAACACTTGGATGTACCGCCAATCTACTTGGCAACGCTGCAGGGACTCCAGAACAGACCAGATCTCGATCGAGTCAAAGGCCTTTTCATAATCCACAAATGCTAGACACAGGGGCTGATTATACTCTTCGGTCTTCTGTATTATCTGCCGCACTGTGTGGATGCGGTCTATGGTGCCATATCCGCTTCGAAACCCAACCTGCTCCGGTGGCTGGTATTCGTCGAGTCTTCGCGCAAGACGGTTCATGATGACTCTTGAAAACAGCTTATAGACGACCAGACTCCTACTCCACGCCTCTGGAGTCCTCCCTTCGAACAGGACAGCGTTGAAAAGCTTTTGGAGCGCCTTTAATACGGGTTTACCTCCAGCCTTTAACAGCTCTGTAGTAACGCCATCCTCTCCAGGGACTTTTCCATTTTTCGGCTGTCCAAGAGCCATCTCGATTTCATCAATGCTGACTTCTGGCAGATCTTCGGTGAAGTGTCGTGTTAATGTGGTCCTGTCCGTCATGATGAAATCGATCTCATTTTTGGTCATAGCGCCGGGGCTTTTCTACGTCCACTTCCTTTGGGGCCGTTTCTCGAAAAATGAGTTCATCAAAAACAGCCCCTCCCGCTCGAGAAAGTTGATGAGCATTTGCCCCCTATGATTCCTGTTTCCAAATCCATGGGATCCTATTACCGATTCGCCGCAGGTTAGTACTCCCACTTTGGCGTTGAAGTCACCCATAACAACGTTGTAGTGGGGTTTTAGTAGTGGAGTGGAGGGCCCTCGATATGTCATCGAACATATCCTCCACCTCATCGTCCGAGTGAGCCGAGGTCGGTGCATACACTTGTATTACCTTGAGGCTATACCTCTCGGTAAGCTTGACAATGAGGTACGCTACCCTGTTCGACACACTGGAAATTTCCACAACGTTGCCAGAAAGCGACTTGTTTACCAGAAACCCCAAGCCACCTTGGGATCGTTGGTCTCCCTCGCGCAAGTACATCAGGTGACCTGAGTCGAGGATTATGGTATCCTCCACCTCTCTTCGGACTTCATATAAACCTAAGATGTGCCACCTAAACTTGCCAAGTTCCTCCTCAAGTTGTGCCAGATGCGAGTCTAGCCGTAACGTGCGTATTATATAATAATTATTTAAAAAAAATGTTCAGACATTCTTCCATTTTCTCCCATTGCTCCAGTAAATACTAGCAGGTCACATGTACAAGGGTAAAGAAGCAGAACTTTGTGCAGCTATCGTATACCTACTTAAAAAATTATTTAATACAGATTTTCACAAAATCGGTTATGCCCAAAACCTAACAGTGTAAGGAAAAATGCAGTTTTCAGCACACCTACATTTCTAATTATTGCGGGTTGTTCGTTTTTAACAAATTACCTACAGGTTAAATTACTACAAAATAATGACTCACTGACCAAGATATGCATTTGAAAACCCCAATACATAGAAATATATTTGTAATACGTTCATAGGGAGAGGAAATCAGGGTTCATTGGACAACGAGACGAGTCATTCGAGATTGTTTCCTTTATAAGAATGAGTCACCGACAAGGCGAACGAACCACTGACACCATTTTATTTGAGACAGGTCTAAATAGACTAATACTAGAACCGCGATCCAGTTAAACAATTTTTATTTGTCTTATATTCTAGATACTACTACGAATTTTGTAACTGCACTTTAGGAAAACCTAGATCTAGATGCGTGTTAAACTCAGGCGTGAACTCTGTCTAGTTATTAAGTGGTTAAATGCAAACTTCTCAAAAATATAAAAAAGACTTCAAAGAAATTGAAAACCTATTGTCAAAAAAAAAAAATATAGCTTACCTAATTTCTCAAGATACTGTTCATCCATGTTCATCATCTGTTCGTAAGTCATATTCGTGAAGAGCCACACATACTTGTGTAACCTCAAGCTCTTCAACCACTGCGCCACGGTCGACATGCCCGGATGTTCCACGAAGTTGTGCGACCTCAAGTCATCCAACCGCGTCTCGCTCCCCGCCGTGCCGTACATTATACTAATAGGTCTAATCTGACTCAAACTGTGTTCACTAGAGAGGGAGAAGCTTCTAGGCTTCTGCACGAATGGTTCATCACTTAGATTCTCTGCAGATGAAGACATGTGTATGAGGTTGCTCGATGGAGGCGTTAAACTGTTCGATCTCTGTGACTTAGGCTGGGTTATCGCCGCATCGAAATTCAATTTGTCTCCTTCTATACTAATGTCAACGTCACGACCGTTTTTGGAAAACGATTCCTGCAGTAAATCTGTGCCGTTGATGTAGTCAATTGTGTCTAAAATACCCCTGAAGTCGATATTCTTGCCGATGGTCCGTCTGAATGTGTTTGTACTTGTGTTTGTGCTCCATATGTTGTTGTCTGGCATGAGACATGAGTCAATCCTTTGTTGCCAGATACTTTCAGGGTTCCTCCTACCTGACATGTGGTTTTCTAGATATTTTAACCATTGTGCCAGTGTTCTGTAATTCAAAATTTAATGTCACAATTTACAAGATTTATACAGTAGGTCAAAGGTCGAGATCCCGGTATACCCGTGTATTCATTACGTGGTTGGTAAGCCCATTAGGACACGAATTGGCAGTATTAAACGCTTTATCATTACGACTTAGTAAAAAAACTTTGATAAGCAAGAGAAGTTATTCCATTAATATTTTCTTATGTTACAGAGGGCAGAAGAGTTGCCAAATGGTTAAGACTACTTGCCACCCATGGAACACCTGTAACTCCTAGAGTTGTGGCGACGACCTGAGCGAAAAATTGCTTGTAAAGGTATTCTGTGAGACTGTAGTATCAATCAACTGTATAGTCCACATACAGAGCTACTTGAGGACCAATCTGCTGTGGTAATCGAGAGGGCAGCAAGCCAGGTAATCCAGTTTTGAGAAAAGTACGTGCTTTTTTCCCTACCAAACTTACTACTTTTTACGAAGCAAAAAAAAAACACTTTTAATTTCGATACACGTTTGATGGAAAGCTCGTTTTACGTCTATTCAAATAAGCAATAAGGAAAATGGGCACTTTTGACTGGCTGCCGTCATGATTTTCAGGGTAGAAACAGTTATACTCAAGTGGAAGGTTTACCTTCGGTCTTGGTGCGTCAGTGCTGGGTGCACAAGCAGATACGATAGTAACTGCCGGCAAAGATCGGGCGAGCACGAAGACCGCCGAGGCGCATCAACACAGCGCTGTACTAGCGCAGGAGCAGCTGCCACGTATAGGTCTTTGCCCCGATCATTGTCCATTCTTAGCAGAGGCAGGAGAGACAGCAGGCGTCGCATGCGTTCGCCACCTGGTAACAAGTACATCAATGATAAGGCTCCAGCTGTTATCTGCCAATCCTTGGCAGTATAATGACCAGTTGTTTCCTACTCTGTACATTCTCCTAGCCGATTACGGCGGCCAATTATGTAGGAGATATTATAGTGAACAAGTGTGTGCGCGAATATAGGCGCACTCTCTGTTCCCTCACTCTCATAATCCGATGGGACGGTTAACCGATACGATCAGGGAGAGATCAGGCGCAGAAGCGACAGTTTTACGTGCTCTCCGAGGCATGGGAGTTCAAACCCCAACTTCCAAACTCCGAGTAGTTATTAACTATTTATATAATCAGAAAAACTCAATAATACTTTTGGCCCAACCTGGGAGTTGAACCTGAGACCTCTTGATTTGCAGTCACATACTTCAACCGCTAGACCAATGAGGCATTCTCCTAAATACATACATGCCATAGGCGATTAATTACGATCATGAATTGTTGTGGTCCCTATGCAGCACTTGCACTGGGTGCAAATTATACCTGCAATGGCTTACTTAGTAATCAAGTTCACTAACCACTACATTGAAAGGGTAATTAGACTTTTTTAGATAAGCTTTGTTGTACCGTGCGGAACAGTAGAAATAGACCAGATAGTAAAAAAAAATTCATTGATATACAAGTATTCATTTTAAATTATTTCTACACCATCCAAAGGCTGGCTGGTAGAGATAGCCTTGGGCATTAAGCCCGCCGTTGTACATGTGTGCACGAAGTTTTAAAATAAAATAAGAAAATATCAGACATAAGAATTTGATGGCCACTCTTTTAATTTAACCGATAGAATAAGAACTAATGCATTATTCTTTGCATTATTAATTACTGTTCAGTTTTGCTCTATTGTGTAATTAAGTTTATAAGTAAAAATGGGAAGTGAATAATCCAATAAACTGAAAAATATGTAAAAACTAACAAACTATAGGCAGTGGGTAGATTTAATATGAAAGAATCAGCTTTTAAAGCTTGCAGACTTAATTGCGAATGGGCGAGATGCAAATTGAAAACTGTGATGAGATTTTGTGTGGGCGCAATGCAAATCAATTCACTTGTAACACACCATGGGAGTTATACATTTTTACTATACAACACCTTAACGTGATTTTATTTCATCATTTGTGAGACACTTCTGTGAGAATTTTAATGTGGATGATATCAAATATTAAACAATATATACACACACAAGTCAGTAGATCGTTTGGTTACACTTACTTTGACTATTCTAATAATCTCATCAATCATGTACTCTTCTTCCACCTTACAGATAGAAAACTAACTTTTGTACCAGCAATGCAGTACAAAAAAACAAGGTTCTAGTAATAAGCATTATTTCAAAGAATTACAACTAGGTATAAAATATTTAGCAGAACTAACAACTAATGCTATTATTTACTAAGCAAACTGGAATATAGTAATTTTTACTCTCAATAAACAGTAGAATTAAATACACACTGTACAGAAACATTTGAGAGGAAGTCCTTTCAAGTATAAAATATAATAATTGTAAGTATTAAATAAGTAATACAGCCTTCGTGATCCAAGAAGAATGGCTAATAATATATCCGAAGGTCGACCGAATGCTATGAAAATGAATATTACCTATTTTAACATTGAAATCTTTAATAACACATGAGTCACATAACCACAGGCAGTAATAATTTATCAACTAGTATTATGCAATTAGAATTGATAACAAAGAAATTGAGTCTTTAATCATTTGTTGTATATTTTATCCAATTACCTTATTTAATTATTTTCTTTGAAAAAGTAATTCTCAATGAGTAATAAACTGTAAATCACATTAACAAATTTATATTTGAATTGTGTCAGGAAAGATAAATATTTTTTATTGTCAGTTCATTGTATTCTTTTTCACTAAATAATGTTAAGGCATGCAAAAGGACAAGTTCTCTAAATTTCACTCAGAATAATTAAACAGAAAGAAGGGTAGTTTCCTAGACTTACTGTCCTCATCCTCGTCATCACGCACGGTGAGCAGGCTGGTTAGCAGCACCTCATCGTTGGCATCGCGTTCCAAGCGCTCGTCCTCGACGTGGCTGCGCAAGGCAGCTTCTACGGCTCGCTGCACTAGCTTCAGACCCGGCCATGGTACCCGCTTAGCTAAGGTACACGCAACCACTGTCTGTTCGCAGGCACCCCACTGCTCAAATACCCCAGCTACACCTTCGAGCTGCTCATTAAATATGCCGTTCATCGTGAAAACAGCATAGCAAACTCCAAATATTGGATTTGTTTGTATTCTACACGTCAGTAGTACGTGACAGCTGATCGTTAATCCACTATTCTATTTGATCAACGGTGTGTAGCCTACGAGGCGATGATGATGAGCGAGGAGCGGTGATTTAGACGCGTAACGAGAACGTTATTATATTAATAAAATTACAGGTAGATTGAAAAACATCGAAACTGTTTCGACTGTCTACCAGATTATCAAAATCCAAAATGGCAGACCACAGATAGTAAATAAGATTTTTTTTTTTAAGTGACAATTAGATATTGGCAATAATATTTCGATATTTATTAGTTATAATAGAAGTTTATTTACAATGAAAGTTTCATGACTAAATCTTAATATTATTTTAAAAAAGGTCTATCAATGCAAAAATGTAAATAACTGACATCTAGCCTCACTGAAAAAGATAACTACTTAATATAATTGCCGCTAGATGGCAGGGTATGATGATTTTAACATTGTTCAAAAACAAAATTATGATTGATGATATTAATTTTACCCTACGATTTCACTCAGGCCGATTTTGATTTGGAATGCCAACTTGCTTTCGAATTAATAAAAGGATACTTATGCTTATTTTGATTAATTTACATGTTTTTTTTTCATCGTTTTTTTTTTGCGAAAGACGGTCCCCATTTCATGTCATCCACTTTTTTAAATTTTTTTATTATTAATTCCATCACGACGAAGACTTGAAGACTCGAAGACTTAGAATTGAAGACTTGAAATACTTGACATTGGCAGAAATAGCTGATCCGGCTGATTGCCATATCATCAAAAGAAGAAGAAGATTAATTTACATCTTTAAGATTCCATAATAACGAAATGACTACGTTAGGCATGTAGGTATATAACTGATAAGTCAAGGTATAATAATATAATAATAATGGTAAGGATTATTTTTGCATATATTTGTCTGGTAACATCATCAACAATAATTATGGTCTATTCTCAGATTTTAATAACTTTGCTTAGATTTTAATGACTTCGAAAGAAGGAGGGTTCTGTTTTTCGAGTGTATGTATGTTTGTGTGAATATTACTTTGGTACACCCTAGAGCCTAAACGGCTTGTCGTATATTTATGTGAGTGGTGTCAATAGATTCGTCTTAGTCGTGAGAGTGGCACTGGGTACAAAACAAATAACTTGTTATACGATTCTTCATTGTATAATGTGTTTTCTTACATGCGCAAAATATTTGGTTATAATAAAATGGAATGTGATAATGAAGTAAACCGAATCTGCACTGCATTTAACGCAATGTCTAATGAAGATTTTTGCGTGCCGAGCTATTTATGTGTACTTTTGGATTTATCGATCCCTAGGTTTCGGAAACTGTTTAATACAATCCGAAGGGAAGGCCAATTCTCATAATAATAGTTCAATCCCAACCAACTTTCGCTCTCGCAACTTCTTACTATTGCTAAGACAAGTGGATTATCGATACGGTTTTCGATTAA
This sequence comes from Hyphantria cunea, assembly GCA_003709505.1. Classification (NCBI taxonomy): domain Eukaryota; kingdom Metazoa; phylum Arthropoda; class Insecta; order Lepidoptera; family Erebidae; genus Hyphantria; species Hyphantria cunea. Next base: position 1,063,653 of record PKRV01000464.1, read on the forward strand.
AATACCATATAATGTGATAGAAAAGTAGCTGTGAGATTATGAGATGAGAGAAAGTGTTTTAGTTTCTTTCGGTATTTGTTCCTGAAACGAGCCTGTCCAAGAAATGGAGGTCTTCTAGCTCCTGTCCTTAACTTAACTTGTAAAAATTGTACTTTTCAGATATTTTGCACCCGACTCAAGTATATTACTGGGTCACACGACAACCCTTCACCAGCCAGCTTTCCACATCGTATACTGTGCTATATTATACCCTTAGGAAGAGTTTTTCTATGAAAGCTGGTCTCGCATGAAGTCATCGCGCCCGTCCTACGTCATAGTCGCTGCCGAATAGTTATGGGAAGTTTTAGACGATCTCTTTCAGGACCATGGCGGCGAAAAACTCTACTAGGGGCCATCATGCAGGCAGCTCAAGAAACCGATAACTACAGACCGTAGCGTAAAAAAACATGGTCACAAAGTAAAGTCGTGACAAATATAAATTTTGGGAAACCCGCCCCGCAGTCTAAGTGATGTTGTAGGCAAAGTTGTAATACTGTCTTTGTTTGACATTATAATGAACTTAACATTGTACATATGTTCAATGAACTCTGTAAATATAAACTTATATAAAATTGCGACAAATCATGTGCTGCTACCGCTAGCCATAGGCAATGGATGGTTATGAGATTTGTATCGTTTATTAAGTGATTACTATTTTAATATAATTATTATATTTCGGAACTTTGGTTACGGAATTTAAATTTCCCATAACTTTTTAAATGTATATTTAGTTTAATGTTGTCAACAAAATGCATTTCTACGTTTTCTAAACTTGCAATGCTTAAAATTTGTTTACTTGCTTGGCTACTGGCTAGATGGCGTTGTGTGTCTGTGTGTTTTATAGTGTTCCCTGCCTCTCCATTCTTCTAATGAAGCTGGTTCTGCATAGCCCCTATGCCGACCTCTTCGGTCGAGGCATACGCAAAAAGGCAGAGAGTGAATGACACATGCCACCTATAGTAAGTCCTGGTTGAGGTCGAAAAATGTTAAAGTACCTATGCATAGCTGTATCGATGTCTACGTTGATATTAAAGCTTAACATAAACGCTTGACAGTTTTACAGATATTCAGATATTTCATTCTTCAAGAAAAGAGTGACTTAGTTTTTACTCTCTAGGCTAAACTTCTAAGGAATACGAAGAAATCACTATGCACTATTAATATTTGGGTAGGTTGCATTTGACACCAAATCCTATCACCACATATTTCTTTCACATTTACAAAGTACATGCTTCTTTCAATGTGCAAATTGTATAATCCATATTGCCAGAACCCTTTAGCGTTTTACTATATTCAAAGACTGTGCAGGAAGTGCCACTATTACGCTTGGACGGACGACTAGTATTGTCTGACCATTCAATATATCCTGCTTAATATTCGCAGATTGGTCACATGGGACGGAAATTAGACTTTTGACTAACTTGTATCGAAAAGGGTTATATAATCCGTAAACATAAACCTGAGAACAGTTTAGCTGATTCCTAACGAATTTGAGGATCTCTAAATTATTATACCATGCAGTTAAGTTTTGTTTTGTGTATTCGATAGATGTGGAGACATTGTAATGTTGTTCATTGCATGTGGTGTGGTATATCAACATCTATCGCTTGCTCCAAAAACCGACGCGTGTGCAAAGACAACACGAATCCTTTCATTGAACACACGTGGTTGTTGACTCAGGCGCCAAAGTGACGCGCGAATATGTTTTTACAGCATGAGTCGCGTGAGAATATCATGAAACTAATTAATTAATGGCTTCAAGGGGAGTATTGACAAGTTTGGCATCATTATTGCATTTGTAATATAAAATGTATGCAGTGTCGCACGGGATTTAAGAGAGTGAGGTGAATGAAGCTATCAGTATTCCAAGAAAATGTAATATATAAGTATCGCAGTATACCACACATATCAAAACTATGAACAAACTCATTAATCTCCACGGGCTTTCTGTAGTTTTACTGTAATAGCCAGTATTTGGGGTAAAGTTACAGAACAAAGTCCGTTACAAAACAGCCCTTGTTGATAACATCATCACTAAATATATAGGAAATTGCACATAATTCTCAATTGTTAAACACAATCGGCATCTGCTTCATGTTGCATCTGCGCTCAACTTCATGCAATTTTAACTTTAATGTCCTACGTTATAGGTACTATTTCAAATATTAGAGAAATTATACAGTAATATTTGTGAGTGTCGCGCGCCTGTCATTTGAGAACCCTTCCTTGAGATTATGTCCACGAGGATGGGTAAGGTTAACAAAAAAGCTACAGGGTTTTGGGAAGTAACTGTGCTTTGTTTTTGCAATATTCAAGTTAGCGATTACAAAATATTAATTATTTATATTAATGAAATTAACAGGTTTAAAACGAAATGTTTGTTTGAATCTTGGAATGGTTTCAGGTTACTTCTTGCAGCATCTTCCTTTTCTACATGACACATATGACAAATAGAAAAAGTGGGTCGGGACTACGCAAAACAAAACTCAGGTGCCCTAATATCGAAAGCTCTTTACTTGTGACTGTATTTTGGGGTGTAGCAACAATTGTTTTCTTAAAGGGAATGTATTCGTACGATAAATACCGCATATTGTGAGATTTGATTAGCGTTTAAAATCCCGGTGGATTCTCTTTAATTTATTTTTTTCAGACTTTTAATTAAACAATAAATTCTAACATTAAAAACCTAACTTTCATTTGAATTTTATCTGCAAACCGTATGCTGTTAAAACTGTAAAGGGGTTGCAGTGACTCAGCAATCTGTGACCGCAACTGCGAACAGTTCCCGTAAGCTCACCCATTCACACTTGCCAATTGTACGGGTGTCCGCTTGTCCGGCCGTGACTAGATGTTTCTATTTATGGACACGGTGTCTTTATCGATGCCGTGCAATTGTATTTAACTTGTCCCATGTTGTGAGAACGTTTCCATAAAGACGCTACAATTTATAATATAAGAGAGCAGTTTAGTTTAGGTTAGCAGACGTATGTTAGAGCATATAGCCATTAAAATAAGTCTAGTTTCTATAAAAATATCAGCAAGACGAATCGTCTGCTGTCTTGTCTTGCTGATTCTAACTTCGGCATTCAATATATTTATAAGATTTTCAGTTTACTTCATATCTTCATGAAATATTAAAAGTTTTCTAAAAAAGTGACACTTGATCTATAAAAAGTAGCATTGTAATTTAGTTATCTATGATTCTTATTATTATAGATTAATATATATTCATCCGATATCTATTGATCTTGATTGTTATTGTAAGTTGTAATATGTACTTGTTGTAACATGTACACTTTATGTAATAAAAGTTTAAGCAAAATTCAATAATTTTTTGCCATGAGCACCTCTGGTCTTAATATAAGACCTTGTGGTTTGCCTTTGTGAGTTAAATAACATTGTAACTGTCCTGCACTTTTATCTCCAAATTTGAAAGACTTGTAGAGCAACTCTTTATAATTTAAAGCAAAGGAAGATGTATGTATAATGCAAGGTAAATAGTCAACCGAAGTAAAATCATTACAAGCCCTTCTGAGAAAAATATGAAATCTGCATGGAACGAAGTCCTACTTTTTTTTGTTTTCTTTTACTTGTGGAAACCCCTCGGGCCTTCACCCCACCGGGGTTTTTGGCGGAGCGGTGTGTCGGAATCAAACCGACTAAAACCACACGGTGTGCTAGTGTGCAGACCTCAAGGATTATCGACTCGTGATACTTTCTTGCTGTTTGTGACGTCTTTGCTGCATGAATGAATGACAATTGCGAAAGGCTGTTGTGCTTTATATATGTTGTAAGGATTGTTTGATTTAGAATTACCTGTATTTCAGAATCGAATGGAATTGGCAGCTTAAGTTAAGAACGTAACGACAGTTTGGTTTAAAACAAATTGGAATTTATTAGTAAATATTATTTATGACGCACTTTATTCTTCTCTTTTTTTTTATTAAGGAATACGTTTTCAAATATTGATGATATAATAAGAGCAAGGGTCTTGCACATTTTGTCGTTTCCAAGATTGTTATCTCCAGATATGAATGTTATTCCTACACAAATATGATTTACGATTCTGCGAACGACAGCGCTGGCTAACTCTTGCCCATTGTGTGAGATATGTTTTTCACTATAACCAAATTCAGTTGTCAAAGAATCGTTTTAAGTCCGTGTGGCCGTCATCTGTGGACAATGCCTACTATTAGCGGATTATAATCTGCAAAAAGAGCAGGTACTGTCGCAGGTTAGTGGCACAAGTCATGAGATTTTAGAATATTGTTCATGTAATGTATTTTGATGTTTAGATTTTTATTAACTTCACTCGTTACCAGGCGATAAACTTAAATACTTCTCTTATATATTTTTTTATATATTTTATCTACGTGTACACCTATTGACCGTAGGGGAGCAGTGCCTCACCACAAATAAGTAGGCTTGTTTGTAGTTATGCCATCGCCTATAGAAAACTGTATTTGCAATTCTTTCGTTGACTTTTACCTGTGAACGAGGCTACCAAAGCCCCTGATTATTTTTAGGTGTCATTGACTGGGGGTAGCTCCTCGTTATCACAAAACAAGACACACTAGCCCTTTCTATTCCTGTATTAACAAATTCAAGATTAAAAATAAATCTGTAAAGCAAATCTGTAAACAGATAAACCAACTAACCTAATTTTAAAATTTGACCAAGTTACTCGCTCGTTTCTTTCACCTTGCGTCCTCATATTTGCTTGCATTAGCAGATGCAAGCTTGTCAATACCCATCATAGTCCCTCGGGATGTTCTGACATCAAACAATAACAGGCCAGCGCCGTGGACCGTCCACGTACGTGACCAGCAGTGTCGGTTGCAGTTTCGTTTGTTATCACAAATTTATACAAATACTACCTAATTCAGATTCGCAGAAATTCAATTTGGACACTATTGATGTAATATAACCAAAATATTACCCATACAACTTCTGTTTGTAAGTCAGATCACTTCAGAGTACGGCCTTGTACGTCCTGTGCAAGTAATGTAATGCAGTACTTCTCTTCTTCAGTTCACGTAAGGAGGTTCTTAAAACTGACAAATTTAGTCGAGCTTTTTCAGATAAAAGGTATCACGCTGAAAATCACCTTTTTGAACCAAAAGGTTGTATATGCAAGTTTCACTAAATTTTACAAATCCATAGACAAGAGGAAGTTGGATACATAAACCAAAAAGTTGTTAGTAACAAGTATGAATAATAACTTGGGACATCTCAGACACGGCTGTTGAATATGAAAACACGCAAATCCTAGTATCCTAGTACAATGGTGAACATGCTAGTTTTTCATATTATTTCCAAGTATTTTTATTTAATCGCGTTTTAGTTATTGTAATGTGTTTAGCAATTCCTTAATTTCTAATCACTTTTCAAGTTAATTTTTTACGGCGTTACTTCCCGAAGCTTAAACTAAACATCTATTCAATAATACAATTTTACCGTACATTTCCTATATTCTTTTCAACTGTATGATTACAAAGAAACCACAAACTGGCTAGTGATATTGACATGTCAATCACATCCCGCTACGCGTCCCACTCAAATTGTGGACTTATGCGGATCGAATCGCAAACCCACACAATACCCACAATTGATACAATATAAATTGTGGGAATGTTTCGATAACTTTTCCGTAACTGTTTCATTTAGCCCTTTATCGATACTTGAAAATATGTTTCATTTGTGTCTCTTATGTTGATTAGTTAGAGTTTATAATTCTTCGACAGTTACGTGATTTGGTTTAATCCTGAGCTACAATATGCATTTAGCACCTGCCCTGCACAAACTGTAAAGTTGGGTGCATAGCAGTAGGTACGTAAAAGTTGTGCGAATTTTTATGCATCGATTGGTAAGAGTTCTATTTTGAGACAGTTTGTTCTAGTTTGGTCAGTATTAAAATGACAAGGTTAATGATCTTATTTGTGAGGTTATTACTGAGAGATTTGAGAGCTGTTATTGTCACTAATGTTATGTATGTGGTCGATTACGTTTTACACTACAATTGCATAAAAAACGTCAATTGTATACACCTTGTTCAGTTACAGCGATAACTATCACGTCCATGCCCGAAGTTTTTGCAACTCCACACTTTAAGCCAATAGGTCTGTTATCAAGACCAATGGGTATTAATTCTAGACAGTTGCGAAATACCTTTAAAGGCTTTTGTTTGGGTATGCATTAAAAATAGCATTTATTCGAATGACGTATGATGTAAGTTCATGAGGATATTTATAGCTATTTTTATATATGTAGCTAGTTTATTACGCTACTGTCAATCGCTAACTTCATTACACCCTCAACGTACATAAAAATACCACATAAGGTGTCTAGACTGCTAGTGAGGACGAGATAGTGTTTCATTTCACCAGTTTCATGGTTTTTTTTGACAGTAATTGTGAAATGTAGTGAATAAAATCAGGCTTTTTGAAGGAAGGACAATTGGCGGTCAAACGTGGAAATGTTGGAACAATATTTTGTAGCTAATGGTGTGAAAGCCGCATGAAAGTGAACACATTAATAACTGTCATTGTGTTAAAAATCCCAACAGCGTGAACAGAATAAAGGGGCACTTTCAGAAGATATACCCTAGGCGTAGAACGAGACCGACAGGAGATCAAGGACGCCACAATTTTATGGAGGGTTAAGTCCAGGGTAATTTAAGCTCGGATGACGAGGTCATTATTATCGCAGTGTTTCATAATAATTCATACTTTGGTCAATATAGTCCTTAAAATTTAATGTTATGTGTCAATAATATTTAATATAATGTTTCGGTTAGAATGTTGACAGGCTAAAACTTACTTTGTAGTAGTTTTTAGTATGAAAAGTTTTGGAACAGAGAACAAGTAGACTCATCACTTCTTAAAATCAATTATTTTACAGATACGTATTAAAAATATTCATGTAAAAATATACAGTATACGAGTAATTCTAATACAAATAGAAATTTCTTAATCAATCGTTGTTTGTTTAGGGAACGCATCATTTCTGTAGAATAACTTAAAAAACTAAGAAAAGAAAAACTTTATGTTCTTCATTATTTAGTTATTTCGCAAGTTTTCTTCATTTTTCGATCATTTTTCCTATTGGTGACAACCTTATATAATAACAAGTGAGTTATATTTAAATTGAAAGATTTCATTACCTTTTTCAGAGTTATTGTGTGTACTTTCAACCAAACATACGTATTGAAGAGTTTTGGAATCTAAATAAGAATAATGGCTATGTTATAAAAAAGCCTTAATTTGTATAAACACCAAGCACGTAGCGCTGAAAATATTTGGTTAATTTTGAACTTCTAATACCTATTTATGGAATATTAGGGCCTTTAAAACATGACAATATACAGAAAGAATGCGAAGCAAGTCGTGAAAACTAACAACTTGTGAAGGAACGGGTGTCATGTCTCGCCAACGCAAAAGGGGTATCCTTCGGCCAGACGAGGAAATCATGCAATGCGATTCAATTTAGCTTATTAATTTTCTTTGTAAAAATATATTTTAAGATACGAATTTCGCTTTGTCATTTAGTATCAGTATACATGTAACTAACTACAAGGTTGTGTACGTGCTCCTACTCTATTTTCTTTATACTTTGCGTCTGTAATTCGAGATGCGGCGAAGACTTGTGACAGCCTTATTAAAGTCAGTTCGAGAACCGACAGAAGTATTTTTGACCTTTCCCGGCTTAGACTTAAGCGACACTTTAATATACTGGATATCTTGTACGCCAACGACGTTTGCCTTATGGCTGATTCCACGGAGTCGTTGCAAAATTATGTGAACTCAAGCCAAGAAAGCAAAAAGCAGTATCTACAATACGTGATTTGAAATAAGAAGACAGTCATTAGGTGAAAACAGCTTGCGTTTCTTTCAGTTGTTTTACAAAAACTCTTATTTTTTCAAAGAAAATTTGTTCAATCTAAATATAATTTGGTCTATGTCACTCCCGAATAATATCGTCTTATGTTAGTGAAATAATTTTCAGAATCAGATAAGTACTTTCGAAGATTACCTCCTGCAACCAAACAAACAAAGTTAGAAACTTTACCTCTTTATAATATTATTAGTATAAAAAACAACAAAAATTCGATCATTTAGTTGTTTTTTATATATGATATAATTGCTATAAAATTTGATAAGATTTCACTACATCTTCATTGGTCGTAGCAACATTTAGGCACCACACGTCGAGTAATGCTAGACCAGTATTTCAAGTTAAGTCCGACATGCCGTCGCCGCTTGATTCGAAGGACTCTTGTAACACAGAGTAATTCTCTAGTGACGAGGAGTACCAGAGTCTCGAAAGAAAATACTTCGAAACAATGGCGGTGAAGAATTGTAGGTGGGTTCCCTTGTCACGGCCAAGTAAAGATGCGACGAGCGCAAGCTGGGGGAGGCTCGCCTCGCTATTCAGAAAACTTACTTGCTGAAGAAAGGCGCTGAGCTGAAGGCGAGGCTCAAATATCAAAGCGGAACTTTGATTCCTTCTTGTAAATAGAATAGTGTACTATATTTTTCAGTTTAGTTTTTAGTTTTAGTTTAAGTAGTTTTGATAATGCAATATATTATTGAGTTTGCCGTTGCAAGTAGCTCTTTTATATTTTGTGAATGTTGTATTTAGGCCACCCTATAGTACCGTGAGAGAATTAATTAACAGCTTGTGTCACCAGGAATGCAAAATAATGATCAAGTTTGTAACTAATTTATTTTTAAGTGGATCATTTTATTTTATTAATTTCCGTTTTAAATTTGTGCAAATTTTAAAATATATAAGATATTTTAATTTAATTTCCTGTCATAGCTGTACACATGTTGTCAATTTATTTACTCACTAAAAGTGTTAGGTGTGTTTTATAGGTACTGGGTACGCTAGCCCAGCAGTACAGATGTAGGTATAATTTAAACAAATTGATCAGTTCTTTTCTATTTATTATACAGTAATTGAGAATCAAGTTAAATATAAACTGTTATGTAACAATTTATACGTAAAGAGAAAGTACCTCGCTAACGTAGTACTTTAAGACATCTTATTGCCGGTCCGGTTTAAACCAGGCGAGGCTTGTATTAAGTTACACAGGTATAGACTACTGACTGATTATAAACTTAGTGATATTTTGCTCTTGTGCTCAGCACACCAGTGTTTAGAAAATGCCGGCGACCTCTGGCCCAGCTAGATCCGACACCGTGACCCAACAGCTTACATTTTTACTTGTTAACACCGGAACTTATTCCATATAAACTATTAGCTTCACAAGGGTTTTCTATACTTAATTTGTTTAAAATCTTAGGCATCTGTTAAGTTGATAACAATTAATTGTGTAAGGTATTGATAATTGGTACAGTAAAAAAGGTATGTAACTTGACACATTTCACATACGATCGACTGATCGATACGACATTACTAGATAGACTGTGATGTACTCATTAGACACTAGACTACTGTGGCAGAACAAATGTCATGTTCCTCCAACATAAAGGGAGGATCCTCCAGCTAGGCGAGGTGATAATGCCTGGCGGGCCACTGCCCAACGTTTGATGCGCGATGCAGGAGTGGTAGTTTCTTGGTTTCCTTTGTTACTCCGTAGTTCGACTTATCTTCAGTGGATGGCACTGTAGTGTATTTCTGTGTTGCGTTGTGTGTGGAAGTCGCTACACTACCTACTAATTGATATACGAACTTCACTAAAAATGAAGTCATAGCTGTAGTAGTTTTAGATAGATTATTTATCTATGGTAAAGTGACAGGAAAAGCGTGGTAAGTTTCAGTCGGAAGACTGTTATGGTTGTATATAAACAAGGTCTTCTTATGACATTAGGTCTCAATAATCTGATGTTAGTTGGAAAGTGTGAAGTTTTAACGGCTGGGGTTCATTTTTTGCTTTTGTTTTGTGCTCAAATACTTCTAACATAAGAATGTAAAAAAAAATGTTTACTTTATATATGAGACTAAAGGGGGAAGGAAAAGAAGTTAATTGATTTTAGTTTTTTTTCTAAGTTTATAAATTAAAGTATATTTAAGTAGTAGAATAACTTAATGCTTAAAGTTTTTTATTGTTTACATTGATTTTATAAAAGGGAGTATGATGTAATAGTAGTATTAGATAGATTAATAATCTATGGTGACAGGAAGAGCGTGGTAAGTTTTAGTCGGTAGACTGTAATGGCGCATTGAGTAATGCGTTGCCACGAGCAAGTTCAAGAAGAAACATTGTATTGTATAAGATATTGAAACAAGTAAAAACAATTAAATAAAGTTTCCAGCGATCTTTTAGTAAAATAGTACAACGGTACAATAACAAGAACACCTATCTTAACAAATGTAAAGTGAACCCTTGACTCTAAGCTACTGAAATGTAAATATTCTCTAAATCGTATAGTTTCAGAATTGGCAAGAAATAGCGTCATCCATTGAACTAACATTATTCCCCAATGCGTTCATATTTCTTAACATATGTTTTACTCACGTAGGCAACTGTAGCATTTATTTTATGTCTTCGCTTTGAAAATCAATATTTTTATAGAGTATTTGGCGGGCTTTTGGGTGCGCTGGACACGAGTTTCGGAGATTTTTGCGCCTGGTGCGATTGCGGGCCCGCCAAAAATCACTTCAACGACTGGCTTAAAAGGCTAGAATCCAGAGCCGTAAAACCGAATAATTAAAAAGACAAACTCTTTCTATACGATACCAAGTAACATAATAGTTATTAGAAAGAATATTTGAAACAGATTATCATATCCAAAAAAAAAGACTATTTGTAGTAGTTATGCGTACGCACAACGCGACATTCGAGTATGGCCAACAGTTGCGACATCATTGTCGCATGGCCGAGTTTACATGACGATTAGTCGTGGATATGCGCTTCAGATCTTGAGAGGAGCAGAACTGTGATATCACGGCAACTGACGTCTTGCATTAATATTGTTATTAACGTAATACATTTGACTAGTCACTCAATGTTTGTAATCACATCACAGCTGTCTATGAAAACTTCCATGGTAGTTTTTTCTACAAATTGAGTTTTGCCTCGCTAACCTATTTAAAACATACCTATTTAAAATTTTGTTTAGTTATCAACACTTGTAAAGGTTATTTCATATTTTATTTTCTGTGACAAATAGAATTTACAACGTCCGAAATTAGGTGAAAATCTTATGGTATGTAGATAACAACATAGGCTCATTGAAGAATAAATACGCATAAAATCCTTACAAAGACCATAAATAACTCGGCTATATTGGTATCGATCAAGTCACAGCTTCCCCCGCGCTGTGTGGTCAGCGGTGGGACGGAACTTGGTTCATCAATCTAACAACACACTGGCTCCCTGTGTCGGCAATAAATGGGTTGCATTAACAGTGTTGGGCAAGCGGTGATCGATCGCTTGCTGATAGTGAGAATTCTAAATACATTTATAATTTGTTTATTCCCTGTTACCTTAGGATCTATTGAGTTGCCTGCGTGAAGTACATGCCATTTATTTACGAAATCTTTTTTTTTGTTACAAATGTTTCTTGTCTTAGAGGGCAGTCAGCCCAGTGACATATCCCCTTCATTATAGATGTTTTTTGTTAAGTTTTGTCTGATTCAAGAGTTATGAGATACTTTGGTGATTTCCTTTTTAGTCGTTTTAAAGTCGTATCGACATTCATCAATCTCGTGGCAAGTATATTCGGATGTTTGTCCAGTCTGGTCTTATAAGAACGCATTAGGTGTTTGGTCTCTTCTTGAACTGTTCTCATTCGAAGGTTGTAGTGTAATTGCCTTAACCCTCTCCTGAGAGGAGACCCGACCCCAGCAGTGGGACATTATGGGTTGTTGTTTTTTGTTGTTTGTTTAGTGTAATTGTTGGTTCATAATGAACCAGGGAGAATTAGTGATTATCCTAAGCATTTTGATTGGAAGCGCTGTAGGATTTCTATATTTGAATTGGATGCGGGCCCCTACAGTTGAATCCTGAAAGGCCAAATAGGTTTGAGTATACACTTGTATAATGGTAACTTATTTTCCAGAGACAGTTGTGATTTTCTGTTAAACAGCCAGTTCCTGAGCTGTATACCAAGAGCTTTTTGTTTTGTAAGTATATGATTTCTTCAGGTAAGACCACGATATAAATAGACTCCAAGGTATCTGGCATCATTTGCTTGGGCTATTTGAACTCCATTAAGCGATACGGGAGGGCACGTTTCTCGTCTCGTGTTGAAGGTTACCTGTACCGATTTTGTTTCGTTGGCTTTTATCCGCCAGGCGCAGAACCAATCTTAAATATGGTTAAGGCACCGTTGGAGTATGTTACTGGCTTCCGTCGGCTCATCGAGGACTGTTAAAGCTGCTGTGTCGTCCGCAAAAGTATCTATCAGATCTCCGTCGGTCATAGGTAGATCTGAATTAAAAATAAGATACAATGTTGGGCCGAGCACACTAACTTACGCTTCCAGCATAGATCCTATAGAGTTTTGTCTCCTAGCTTTACATAGAAATATTTCTCAGCAAGATATGATTTAAGAATTCTGTAATAGATACTTGGGAGCAGTGTCTTTATTTTGTAAAGCAAGCCTTCGTGCCAAACTCGGTCAAACGCCTGTGAAATATCCAAAAACGCTGCACAACAGTATTTCTTATTTTCTATATCTCGAGGGAGTATCCATTGCGTGCGCTGCGTTTACGGTTAACGTTTCAAAGGAACAGTGTTCAATATTAAAAAGATGTTCTCCTTCAAAATTTCTAGTTAAAGTCCTCGACAGTATGACTGTCGTTAAACCTTGGTTCATTGGTTCACTATAACTTCTTACTATACACTATACTTCTTATGGTAAACAAATTTCTTCGCGCTACGGAGAATAGGAGACGAGAGAAGGTTGCGCGGGTCAGATACTAAAGAATAAAACTCGTGTCAATCATATGTTCTGTTATTTTTGTACGTCTATCAGCAGTCTGGGTACCCAACTGAGTATATACGTGGTAGTGTATTGAGTAGGTATGCACTATTGATGGATAAATTGTTATCATTAAGAACTTTATTTGATCTTCAGTTAATTACTTTGAATAACTGACATGCTTCAT
>PKRV01000465.1:0-20148 GCA_003709505.1 Hyphantria cunea
CTGTTAAATTGTATCAAAGTAATGGGAAAAGTTATTTTTCTAAGACATTGTTCATTGATGACATTCGTGATTGACATATTGATTGTAAAAACGAGAAAGTCGTGACTAATGACTTAAGATTCACAAGTGTTTTTCATCATTATCGGATATTGGCACAGAATCATCATCATTGCTCGTACACCTGTCTAATTATGTTTAAGAAATAATATTAATTAATTTAGAGGTATATGGTTATACGTAAAATTGTAAGAACTATTTACTGGTATTTTTCATGACACCAAATCTCTCAACAATCAATGCAAAGTTTGACTGTAAATAGGCAAAGGAATAGAATAGGATCAAAAAGGTAGGATAAGCGGTATCACAAGTCTCGAATAGGAAAATATGAGTGAGACTACAAAAGATCGAAAAGCACGGGGTCTCATATCGTACAGTCCTGTGATTTAAAATCGGGAAATCAACAGGCCTAATATAGGTACAGGCGGTCGTTTTTATGTTTAAACTATTTTCGGCCTTTTGTTTTTATAAAAATCTAAGGGGATTGGTCAAATCGTTAGTAAATAATACATAGAAGTAAATAGAAAACAATGTCAAGCCTATTTAGAAAATGTTTAAAGTAACATAACCTCAAGGTACTGATAAATATTTAGGGATTTTGGTAACAATAAAACTATTATTGCCTGCCATGCTTCTTGTCCGTACTGCAACTAGACATTATAGTTCAATTATAATGCTTAAATCCACTCACATACATAATCTTAATTTCAATCTACACTAAACTACTAAGAACTACCCATTACCCTAACCTCATCATTGTATTCACTACAGCAATCAACATACAACTTGTTTGCGGCTCTAATTTACAGTAGTTCATATGATAAGTTTCTAAACCTCTTATTCCCAACTCATAAAGTACATTTTTGCTCCCTACCGTGAGGTTCCTGGTATTATCGACTCAGATGTGCTATATTTGCGCATCCTCTATAACTTTCTATTTGGTGTAAAACACTGTGCTATACGCATCGAGGCGAGGGGGAGGTAAACCTTCTATTTTCGGTATCACATTTTCAGTTTCAGTCGGTCTCGTGCTCCGCGCAGGACGCCATTCGGCGCCATTTAACTTAAAACGCGAATTTATTATTTGTGTCTTATTCGCGGGTCGGTTTGACGTTCGTTTTTTGAAAAATGACAGTTGATGTTACTCCGACTTCGGTATCCGGAATTAATATAAAAGTGAGTTCCATGTTTAAATCGATTAAGGAATTTCTGCACATCACTATTTTAGGTCCGGGTTGAATGTGGCCTGTTGTCAAGCTATTTAAGTTAGTGTTCATACAACTTGGCTTTTTTAACGGGTAATACTGTACTAGCTGAGCCTCGCAGTTTTACCCGCGGTACAAAGATATTGTGTGAATTGTATCTTTATAAATTGTTGCCTATGTATTATTCTGATGTATAAGCTATTGTAAAGTTTCATTAAAATCTATTTCGTAGGTTTTATTTAAACGACTAACAAACAAACATCCTTAATTACAAACTTTCGCGTTTATAATATTAGTAGGATTATATTCAGGAGCATGTTGAAGGTGTAACCAAACCTAATACTCATTCCTTTGTTGTTTTAAAAGCCAACTAATTTTAAACTCGACTAATTTAGAAGTTTCTCGTAATCATGCAATTAAAACTTTACTTTTACATAAATAAATTTTCTTCCATTATATTTTCTTTATCTAGATGCAAGGATTAAATAGTTTTGACCTTGCCAGAAACGTTTCAGTAATATTTACTGGAGATAAATTCTCTACTGTTTACTGTACCAGTAAGATAAAGGGTTTATTTGAAATTTGTTTGTTTGTTTTGTTTTTAGAGCTCGCAAAATCGTCTCCTCATCAAGAATGGAAAGGTCGTCAACGATGATGGGATGGAAGACCTGGATGTCTATATTGAGGATGGAATTATTAAGTAAGTATATTCATAACATAAAGCAAACCAACCCATCTTTCCAAAACCTTCTTTCAAATAAGACAGCTATGTCCATCAGTTGGATGTAAATGAAAGATGATATACATAACATATTCTTTAAAATGCTATGACTTTATCCTAATCGTACGACACATACATACAAGCATCAAAAGATTCCTTCGCATCCTCGCCTACTGGTGTTAGCGTACCCAGGAGGCTGGCAGCATGGCCACGTTGAATGATAATATGATAATTTTATAAGAATATTTAAATGTGATTTCAAATTTAAACAGATTTTCTTTACTAATCATCATCAATCATCAATCAATCGATCGATCAAATTTTAATATTCTATCCTGTTTTAGTTTTGTAATTTTTCTGACAAGGAGAATGTACAACAGCTGTAGTAAAGTGGTCTAACATTCAATTTTATCCTTCCTCATCATGTACTCATGTAATCAGTCATTTCTTGAGTTACTAATCTCCGGTCAAAATTATTTTATGTCAAGTAGACCTTTTCCGGCACTTTCGAAACTTTACATTAATGACACTTTCGGTTCCAAAATGTCAGTATTATGGAGAAGAACTGGCAAAAATAATGAAGAAGAAGAAAAAGTAAAAAAATACAAATATAAAGTAAAATAAAACGCTCTGCAGACTCCTGTAGCATAACTCCCTCAAAGGAGACCTCGGCTTCCCATCCATCATTACTCGCCAGCATCTCCTCAATGCTAACTGTGACAGGTTTCGTCCGATCTGTTCGACCAGGACTCGATGCTCGGATTACCACGTAGGGCAGCCCTCCTGTGTGTGCTGGGAGGGGTCCCGGTCTGAAGGTTGACTGGGAAAAAATGCCTCATGGCACTAAGTCTGCCTTTGTGCGTTCTGTGCAAATTGTTTTAAATAAATAAAGAAAATCGTCATCATGAATCATTTACACTTTAAAGATATAGCGATGTCATATAATATGTAGCATCTAATATTCCGCCTATCATTAAAAAGATATAGGTATATTTCTGAGAAACCCGACCACGTGCATCCCACACATCGGTAAAACCGTACATCTTTGATAAAAGTGATTTTCACTCACGCATGTTCATATTTTACTGCATTCTTATCAACCTGTTGTAAGGTCATTGCCAGGAGTGAATTTACAGCTATAGTATAGTCCGATGAATAATATATATAAGAGAATATAAAAGTATTCGGGAGTTATCTTTTAAAAAAGAAAGAAAGAAAGTACAAGGGTAGAATATGAAACTTCAGGTAAAACATGAAGCAATTTTTTTTTGTAAGAAACTACTTAGTTACCATGTGGTGAATTTAAAACAGTGTATTTTTAGATGTTTCATAAAACTATTAATACGACAATACTATACGTATAACAAATATTCGTACAACTACTATACGTATGCACGGTTATACGGTATAAACGGTTTTTTTCTACATGTTAAAAGCTTCAAGAACATAAAATTCATGAATGAAATTCAATATAGACTTAATTAAGACTTTTATGGTGTTCTGAAATCGATAAACCCTTTGCTGCTGTTAATACGACTTTCGCAGACCTTTACTAAAAAGGACCCTGATTCTGTATCTACAACAATATTTCATTTTTAACTTTATAAATATATTTATTAAATATATTTATAGGACATCTCTGAGGTGACACACGATAGGTCGGTACGGTAAAGCACTGTCCCGATTGTGATGTAACCTACTTGCCCGATTTAGATTTTATTTATCCGGAAACATGAATCGATTTTACTATGCACTTACATGTTTGGTTATAGACTATTTATAGCCTAAGGACGATTTATACATAATTTTGACTGTCTTAACCTCATTAAAGGACAAGAATTATTCTAGGCTGTCCTCATATTTATTATATATATAGCTGGCTCGTCTACTTGTATCTAAGTATATATATAAATATATATATATATAAATAGTCTCTAACCAAATATGTTTATTATCTCTTTTATCTTGACGTCATTGCGCCTCTCCAAAGAAAATCTTTGTTTCTGCAATAGTTTTCATTGATGCTTAACTNAGAGTGTATCCTATAAGTGTAATCTTTTTGGAATATCATCATCAATAACTTTTAATAGTACACTGCTGGACATAGACCTCTGTTTGTAACGAAAGTTTTGGATGAGTTAATAACGAAAGTTTGGGCGACTTTATAATGAAAGTTTTGGATGAGTTTATAACGAAAGTTTTGGATGAATCCGAAGGAATGGTACATAATTTGTTTCAAGCTTTATTTTCTCTCTGGATGTTATATGAAATTTGTGTTTATAAATAAAACGAAAATATAAATAGAGTATGAAACAACGCTCGGTCAAGCATCTTTTAAACAAAAATGAAAACATTTAATTTCATGGTTCTCACAAGTAGTTTTACATAAAACGTACGAGTTCGAAACCGATGTGATAAAGCTGACTAGTTCCATTTATTTGGCTCGGTTCCAGTTGCCGAGCCAATACAAAGCAATTTATTTTATAGGGAAACTATATCCGCAACTTTAACCGCGCTGTCACTTATTTCCAAATGGAGTGCATCTGATGTATCCGTTTCTGTAGTGTATAAGCCAAAGCGGGCCTTATTTTTGCGCCCGTGCCTCGGAGAGCACGATAAGCCGTCTGTCTCGGTAGACATGAACATCTATGGCAATCGTTATTGGATAGTCAGTGCCCTCAAATGTACTGACAACTAGTTCAATCTTCGAATTCAGTTAACCCTCAGAGTTGCGGAGGTCCGATGCCAGTCGCTCCATGTAAAAACTGATATTCAGATAAAACCGGTAGATCTAGTAGCCGACCCCAAACCTTGGGAATAATAAAGGCCAGGAAGATGATCAGTGTATAAAAGCAAGGATAGAATATAGGAGATAGAATAAGAACAATCAGGATAGAAGAGTTTTACTAGTGAGTTATTTAAGTTGAGATTTCTATATCACTTGTACCTTAGTTATTATAGATGCTGGCCTTACAGTGATGGCTCTTAAAAGCTCTGTTCGTTGCTGGCGATGACCGTATTACATTACGCCGTCAAAACTTAAATGCCTAACTATCTTTCGCCCTCGTCTCCGCGTATATGTCGCGATAACGAGTAGCGTTTCTCCGTCCTCAAAAATCAAGGTATCTCCATTCTAAATTTCATTGAAATCGGTGCAGCGGTTTAGCCGTGAAAGCCTAATAGATAGAGTTACTTATAAATTTATTATATTAAGTATCGGTGTTCTTATCTAGACAATGGCCTTGGTAAACAAAATTGTATTGGGTATCACTTGCATTAGGTCAATAAGTCAAGATCAATGATATTTCAAGAAGTTCTGCACGTAGGTCCCGTGTCAAAGTTTCCTTATCATGCTAGGCGTATGATAAAATTATAATATAAAGATACCGAGGATGCCAAATATGAAAGCTTTTAAAGAATAGCGTCGTGATTCACTTTGTTATCTCAACACCTCAAGACCGCTCATTTCTCTTCCATAGTTACTGCCTTTAGATGAATCTTTCTTAATTAATGCGGGGAGTTCGGATAATACTAAATTTTATGGAAAATATACTACCACTAACATTTTCTCGCGCCTCTGTTTGCATTTATGTCGGTTATCGCGGTAAACAGTGACCCTAATCCTTCCTCAAGAATCAAAATATCTCCTTGTAAAATTGAATTGAAATCGGTACAGCCGTTTAACCTTAAAAGCGTAACGAAAAGATAGACAGAGTTGCTTTCGAATTCATAATATTAATAAATGTAAAGCTACTTTTTGTGTCAACTTGCTCTCTTTAGAGTCATTCGCACACCCTCACAGACAAGTAAATTAGTTCTCAGTGGCGTATATAAAAAAAAGTATTTATAAACATGATAAATTACAGTGAAAATGTTAGCGTTAATGTTTAACGGTTAACATTTCTTCATTCGCACCATCGTAGTATCTTAAAACATAATACGTACAATGATACAATCAAAGCTGAATTAAATCATAACTATCAGTTACTCACTTTTTCCTAGTAATTTTCACTTCCTACGCTCATTAATAACAATAATAAATCTTACGACTAGATGGCCTAGTGTGAGTTTCTTTCAAATGTACTCGATCGTCGTGGTGACCGCGTTCGTCTTTGTGACTGGCCAGATAGAAAACTTCACCAATCGTAACGAAGCCTTGCTAGCTGTATCAAGATCTAGTTGACATGAAATTAAACTCACACGAGTCCGTCAATACGCCTTCTACACAACCGCCCACTACATTGGTGAGCAGCGAACCGGGTCAATATAACAGTTATGTTTACGTACGATATACGAGTAACAAAGTGGAATAAAAAAAGTAAAAACTAAAACCCAACTACAACAAACAACGACGCTGAAAAAGTGTGAAACAAGATTATCCCGGTTTCGGTTGCTCCTCTCTATATTATAAAACTGCAACATAAATATATACAATAATAATATATAATATTAATTTACTAAATATCTGACTCACAACGTTATACAGCAGAGACACTAAAACTCATATACGTTTAATTTTAAAACATACATATGCGTAGAAAATACTCAAACATCGAAACAAAAATTTTCCAGATTATACAAATATTTGGTCCGACCTGGGAAGTGAACTATAGATATATATACTATAATATATACTCAGCACAACAGTTGCATACACTACAACTGCGTCAACGAGGCAGTTAAGAAAAACGAATGTCGCCGTTAGTACCCATAACATTGAGAAATTGCTCGACCGATTATATAGAAATTTTCACCATAACTGTTGATGTGAAATATCAAAAAAGTTTCTATAGTGCGCACACGCGTGCCGTGCACTTTTTGCGCATTAGAAATCACAGCACGCATTGTGTAACAAACAGTCTCGGTCACTCCCGGGCGACGACGCTGTATATTCACACAGATTGCACAATAGTGACAACGGGGTCAAGCACCTGTGCGCCCTAATTAGTGACGTCTTTATCACTAACTAGAGCTGCTACTGAGAACCAGAAGATCTTGGTTTTACTCTCCCCGATTGTTGGTGCAAATCGATATTTAACTTTGAACTATATAAACACGTCGTCGATTGCATAATAGTTATAACGGGGTCAAGCTCCTTTGAACTCTAATTTTATTGATGTCTTTATTACTAATTAGGGCTGTCACTGAGAACCAGAAGGTTTTGGCATTTCCTCGATTTTTGAAGCAAAACTATTTTTAATTTTGAGCCAAAGTTAGATACAGGCCGACTGCACAATGTTGACAACGGGGTCAAGCACCTGTGCGAACTAATTAGTAACGTCTTTATCACTAACTAGGGCTGTCACTTAGAGGCAGAAGTTCTTTGTATTCTCTTGTCTTGTGTTAGTGCGAATCGATATATAACTTTGAACTATATATACATTCCTATTACTTAATAGAGACAATAGGGTCAGGTACCTGTGCGCCCTAATTAGTGATGTCTTTATCACTAACTTGGACTGACACTTAGAGGCCGAAGTTCTTTGTATTCTCTTGTCTTGTTTTAGTGCGAATCGATATCTAACTTTGAACTCTACGTACATTCCTATTATTTAATAGAGACAATAGGGTCAAGCACCTGTGCGCCCTAATTAGTGACGTCTTTATTACTAACTAGGGCTGTCACTGAAAATTAGAACTTTTTACGATTACACCCCTCTTTGCTTTAGTATTATTAAATATTGCCAATCTATCATCAAGTCTTCTTCACGGTCTTAGAATTATTTGTGTTCACAATGGTTGTCGTTCTATCGCAAAAAAAGAAAGTATTTAATAGCGTCTTTTGTTTCTGAGATATTAAGGTACTAATAGAAAGATATAAATAAAATCTCGTAGATAACAGAACGTAGACTACACAATATCTCTATTGTGTGGTCTTTACAATATTTAAATGATGGCAGTTAACAGTTCTTTGACAGTGAATTGCTGTATAAAATTGCATGAGCTGTCTGCCTTTCCATTGTCAAATGCACACGCTTACTTGGTGTTCTCTTAGTCTTCACATTCGAAGTCGAATGGAAGATTTGTATATGAAGTCATATTTACTGGTAAGCCAAACACAATTTCCGAAGCGATTTTTGATTCTTTAGGACCGTATTGACATGCTGTCATAAGAATTTTGACAAATGTTGTCGTCATTATTAGACTTTAGTGGGCTTTGTTTTGATAAAGGCCTCTCTTTAAAACGAATATAAGGATTAATATTAAAGAGTATCCAAAACACTACACTACACTAGACGAATTCAGTGTTTATTGCTATCATTCGGGTACTCTAGTCATCACAACAGAGAATTTTTAGTAAATTTGTATTAGGTTCTCGCGACTTTTACCAGTAGTTTTTGTTATATAGCAGGAGTTATCCGCGATAAAACTATTAAAAAAGGTTACGTAAGAAGAGCACGAGCTCCGGATGGCGCAAGAAAGCGGTTCCCGTTTCAGGCACAGAGTGGCACTCCGTGTGGTTTTAGTCGGTTCGATTCCGACACACCGCCCTGCCGCATACCCCGGTGGAGTAAAGGCCCGAGGGGGCTTCCACACGTAAAAATAAAAGAAGAGCACGAGCAGTATAACCTGTTCGAAACGTCGGGATATATCATACATAACCTTTAAAATAACTTTGTGGCGAATAAGTTCCACTATACAATAAAAACTATGGAAGTATTAAGAACAGTAAAAAGGGAAACCATTAGTAGGAAATGAAAATAGTCTATTCAAGCAGGTCAGGTCTGTGTACCCTTAAGATATATGTCTTAAATAAATATTTCTCTTCAGCCATGGCATACTATTTCATAAATACTATTCGTAATACAATAAACGACTTTCAACTCTTGCAGCGATGGAAGGAAAGAACCTACCGTAATCGCATTGACCTACATATCTGAAACCCATCAACCAAATAAATTCTATCAACGTATATAAACTCGTTAATCTGATTTCCTCAATATTACGCAATGAGATCGCATTTCGGAGCATATTCGTACCAGGAATGGTGTAACCATATGTTTCGTTGGATACTCTTAGAAGATATACCCGAAATATGTAGGTATACACATCGTTTTTAACACTTATTAGCGATAGATAAAGATATATGATTTTATAGCATCAGATACGTAAAATCTTGTACAAAACACAGACGTATGTCAATCGTGTACTACCTAACTAAGAAAAGGCAAGCGTGTTGGAAGCTTTAGGCAAACCACCGATATTCAAATAAACAATTCATGAACTATGAACACTGCACAAGAATGATATTTGCTTGACTCGTTTTCCTTTTTGCGCAAATAGTTTGTATGGCGAGCCGCTTACTGAACTGTTTCTGAAAATAAGAGAACTCTGAGACAACGTTTACAGTCAATAAGTAACACTAAGTTAATGACTTGGATTTAATAGATAGCTGTTACTGGATACATAAAAGAATTTCACGTTATAAATCCCACTGTAACAAAACGTAATGGTTATGCTATTCTCGCGAATAGGCCTATCGTGACCGACCATTGCATGACGCTTGCTATTCAAAAGTTATTCGTTTATTACACGTAGGAAAGCACGCAAAATAATCATTCTAAAGATGCCTGATACGGTCTGATTCTAGTTTGTTTTGATTTGAAGGTCAAGTTCCAGCATAAAAGTAATTTAACTTAACAGACGCGAAACAATTGCTAAATCAATCTTTGAATAGGTTTGTATTGTCATCAATATTCGTATGGTAACCGGGACAGACGGCTTTATGTGTTCTCCGAGGCAAGTAGTCTGTATTTGTTATAGATTGACCACCCATCCATGGACTGACCTGAGTAGGATTGTTTAACTTTGCAATATGTTAGACCTCACGGTAACCAGTTAGCCAAGGGCGCCTAAATATAGTATCTTGAATATCGGCTATTTAATTGTTGTATTCAAAGAACTAGACTAGGGCACGTATATACAATTGACCCGATGTTGAGAGGTCAAGGCTCCTCTTTCCCCTCGTTTAAAATTGCTGTTCCTACCATTATTTAAAAAATTGACAAATACCTACTTAACATTGCTAAAGCTTATATAATACATACTTTTATTTGTAATTAACCATACTTTACTTATGTTAAAATAGTTTGAATTTACTTCAAACCCTTGAGCCATTATCAGACAGTATTTTATGAATCATGAACAGCATTGAATTCATTATGAAAAGGGGTTTTGACCTATATACTATACAAAGGTAGTAGAGCCTCGCTAATTCCAGCACAAACCGGCCGGCTAGACCGGGGTGGTACTGCCCTCGCACTTAAAATCAAGGTAAAATGACAGCGTTCGTGCTGTCTTGTTTCGTTGGTGAATGCCAAACCGGAGGCCCAATGATGCAGAAGAATCACTAGGCCGCCATGGTGTGGGTCACCATGCTGCATTGTTGCATTATCTGCATTCGCAATGAGTGTCGTGGCCACCATTCCTGGATTCTGTTTATGCTTTATATCAAGCAGAGTAGAGTCATTTTGGCAGGACCATATATTGATGTTATATGTATATATATTCTTCTATCATACTTATGGAGATAACTGAGTTATTATTATACTTATGGAGATAACTGCGCGTTTGGATATAATAAAACATTGACGTAATCTAATCTTTGCTTGCATTTGAATTGATAAAAACTTTTTGCGGAAAACCAGCGATAGACTAAGATCAAACATTGTTTATATTGTTTAAATGATAGCATTTCGGCTCCAAATTTTAATGGTAAACGGAAAACTGTTGGGATATAGTTATCAGGTAGCAATACCTTATCTGTTTAATTCAAAATTCTATCATTATGACATTTTCACAACACCTAGGGATCTGAAATAAAATTTAAACCTAGCATGGACATTTTAAAGACAAATAGGTATATGATATCTGTGTCATTAATAGTTGATTTTAGTTTATAATGTTTTTGAAGGAGGCGAAGTGTAGAACACCCTTAAAAAAGAATTATTGTCGAATTTCCCCTTGGCAACTACTAATCAAAAAATAACAACCCTACCACTGTTTAATTTAATGTTTGAGCTCGTATAGTTCGAAATATCAAATAAAAATGCCTGAAACAGAACAGAAGAAAACTAGGTGCCAGTAATCATTTTTATGAGTACTCTTCTAAAAACAGAGTAGGTAGCAACCTTATTTAACAACAAATAATTATCTCACACGGGAATCCAATGGTTATCCCGAGGAAACCATTGAATTACTACGTCACTATGTACATAGCTATCTAGGTATACATGAGTAGATCACGTCTCCTCATACGAAGTTCTCAGCTCATAATAACTAGCCCTAAGTACCAGTAACAGTAAACTGCTCGTAGACAATAGATTAAGTACTGAGTTAACCTAGTTCATCATCTTCCAACACTAAATAAAGGATCTGCAGCGAGATATAAAACAAAAGCTGAGTATATACATACATGTGTACGAATCTACAATTTATTTAATAGGGATCTCTTAACTATATCCGCTTAATGATTTAAGTAAACGATTAACAGCTAGGAATAGCTTCTAGAGATACAGATAAGCTGCTTTTACATTCATCATCAAGTCAAGTTAAAGTTATTCTACATTGTAAGAAATTTTGGGCTGTGGCCCGCCAGACATGATCACCTCGCCTGGTCGAAAGACCCTTTGTGTTGGGGGGACGTGTGATTCATTCCGTTACAGATTTTATACTTAAAACATGTTTGTGTGGTGACTGATTAAGTATACAGAATGTCACCATTTATTCATTGTGTTACCTCTCCTAACGGCCGTATTCAGTAACTTATCTGTAGTGATAACTTTACCGTGGGAGAGCCAAGCTTCGGCATGTATGGGCCGGCTCAACCGGAGTGTTACTACGGCCTCTCAGAAAACCGGTGTGAAACAGCTCTTGAGCTGTGTTTCATCGAGTGACTGAGTATACCGGAGGATCATACCACAAACCCGGTTGCAGCGGCGAGCAATCCGTATTGTCGATAGTCCCGAAGCCACCGAGACCCTTGAGCCTCTACAGTTGCGTAGAGATATCGCCTCCTTGGCAGTCCTCTATCGCCTTTACCATGGTGAGTGTTCTGAAGAGCTCTTCCAATTGATCCCCCCCTCGCCTTCCTCTACAGAACAACACGTGCCGGCCTTAGAAGTCACCGCTTTAAAATGGAAGACATACGTTCTCGTACTCATCGCTTCGGTGCTTCCTTCCTGTGCCGAGCGGTCAAAACCTGGAACTCACTACCAGCGCACGTGTTTCCTTCCCATTTTGATCCCGGGTCCTTTAAGCGGGGCGTGAAAAAGCATCTCACCAGGCCGCCATACTGTGGGTCACCATGCTGCATTGTTCTTTTTCGCATTGAGGATGGTGACCACCACTCAGGGATTCTGCTCATGGCATTTCCATCAGGCAGGGCAGAGTCATTTTGGCAGCTTATACATAAAACAAAAAAAAAAAGTTGCATGTGTTCATGGACGGCGGTAATCGATTACCATCAGGATACGTCTGCTCGTTTGCCCTATTCCATAAAATAAAAACAAATAATTTCAATCCCATCTCAAAAGAGTAAATATGTATGTGTGTAAAGATGACAGAAAAAGTTTTGCGACTTTTAAGATACACTGTAGTACTGAGTTGATTACATACACACTTTGTGTGATTTACAAATTTGTTGTTTTGAATCTGGATATTCTTTGTGTCTTTGTGTGTTGTACGCTTTTAATTGACCCCACGACACATCTTCCTGATGCAGGAGGATGCTCGTAATAGCTCGTCTAAGCTCATTTACCGATTTTGTCTTTATATATACGCAGTTTTTTAAAGGTGATAAACTATATAACGACAAAACCTACATAATCAATACCGCGTAGGAAGATAACTAAGTAAATATTGAAAACAAAACCTAAATGACACTTGATGCAGTCATGATGTAGTCATGGTTCTACCTTATTACGTCATCTTAAAACGTAAACGGTCTGCTGGTTGCATTTGTAGTTATCTGATCGTTTTTCTGTTTTCAACGCGCTATTATTTGTATTTTATTGTTTTTAGAACATTAGTGTGGAGGTACGAGTGTTATGTTCCTCCAACATAAAGGAAGGATCCTCCGACCAAGTGAGGTGATCATGACTGGCGGGCCACGGCCCAACATTTAATGTTGGGAAGTATGCGCGAGAACTTCAAATGCGCGATTCAGGATTAGTAGTGTTGTGTACTCCGTGTAGTAACTTCACTCCGTAGTTCGATGTATCTTCATAAGATGACGCTGTAGTATGCTGCTGTTCAGCTGTATGTATTTTTTCGGGATTTTGTTTTGGTAAATTTTCTAAAATTAAATTTAGATCGTTTTATCGGCTCCGAAACCCTCTGCACACTAAATTTTTTGAAAATTGCTAGAGCCGTTTCCGAGTATTGCTCGTTTAAAGGTATTAAGATAGATAGCTAGAGAAAGTAAGTAAGAAAGGATAAGACAAAAAGACCTAGCTTTAAATGGTCAAGCCTAACAGCCCACTATATATACAATATATCCCACCATTCAATCTTCAAATTATACGTTTCAATATATTATAATATTACGATTGTAATCTAAATATGGAACCTGCGCGCTATGTGCCATATAAATTAAACTCATGACACCATAATGGATGAGCGCAGACAGATGCGGGGTCTGATGGATATGCATCATCGAGGTAGTTTTTGACGTCATCAGTCAACGCAAAGAGTACCAACCTAATAGGATTGAATTAAGTTTGACAGTTGACATTTTGTGTTTAAGTATGGGTTTAATCTATGTCTAAAGATAAGCAGGCAGTAATTATTGTGTATTTTAAAAAATATTTGAAATAAACCCGACTGCGACAATGTTTGCCATCTATATTAATTCATTTATTTTATTTTTTATGTTGTTTATGTACCCAGTGTCACTCTCATGACTAAGACGAATCTATTGACACCACTCAAATAAAATACAACAAGCCTAATAAGAAAAACATAACCCTCCTTCTTTGGCAATCGGGTAAAAATAGAAACGTAAAAATTTGGCTAACTTAAGTCTTTCTTTTTTGGTCTTTGTTTTTTTAGTTGATTTTCAGTGTAAGAAGGCGGGTATTGCAACGAATAACATATCCTAATGATAAGTAATCTTAATTGTTTGATTGATTTTTTTTTTGTTCGCAAAAGCAATTACAACGGCAAAAAAAATGCGTTCATGGAAGTTGCACAAGATAAGTAAAAAGTAAAAGTATAAAAATAGTAATAAAATTGATGTATTTCTCATATTTCTCACTAGTTATTTCCGCACCTCCGGACAAACATAGATCGTAATATGCGTGCGTATTACGACAATTACATTTTTCCATATATGCACTGCATTTCAGTTACAAACGGACTGTCAATTCGATAAAAACTATTTCGTGCATGTGCTACGTACATACGAAATTGTGCATAAAGAATCCAATGATTATTCAGACTTTTGTAGTTCTATCAATCTGGATATTGCTAGAGTCCTATACACTAACCATAGACAACAGTCTTTAAGAGTTCACAGCTGGACATAGCTGTGAATTTTTAAGAAGCGGTCTTTGTACACTGGACGTAAAATAGGTCGGTATCTCATGTATACCGGCAGGATAAACATTATTTAATATATTTAAGTCATATATTAGAGTTGATGGTTGTTGAATTTTGAAATGTTTGTCTGAAAACAACCGCAAAAGTAAAATTACACTACGACTTTTTTACTTCCTCAAATGTGTTTAGAATTCGAGGGTAGTATTTATAGCAAAATGACTAATCGACTGGGGTGAATAATTCGGCACTGTCTACAGCTGACGTCACCAACCAACCCCATAGCACTTTATCAGATTTATGGCAAGGTTTTTAGTGTCGCGACTGTCGGAGCTACACTAAGATTGCAACCCTCGTTCTGTCAATGAACTTTTAAAGTACTTAATATTACCCCTTTGAGTTATTATTACTCCTATTCTATTCTATACAAAATTTTATGCTCGTTTTACAAAAATAATTCAGTTGCATTTCTTTTACATACTCTAAAATGAATTCGCTTTTGTTGTCTGTTCGCTTAGACCTTTTAAACTACTCAAAGGATTTTAATGCAGTTTTCAGCATTAGATAGAGTGGTAAAAGAGGAAGGTTTATATTTATAATACATTCGGATTATAGTGGAGGGAGTTCGAGAATTTCAAAGACTTCAGTGCGAAGCCGGACCTGGTCGCAATTACATATTATAAACGTTCAGAAGTATAGAGGAATTACTTCTAATTTCAAGAATCCTTCAATAGTTCATGCAAATTCACATACTTAACTATAAAGTGAGAAAGTTTACTAATAAAATACTACTATAGAGAGTGTCTGTGTGTTGGCAGACTGTTTCCCCTTCTTCCGGCAGCTACGTCCACACCTGTTTAGCGGGTAAAAACTCCCATATCGCTTTATTGCTAATTTCAATTATTAAATAATGATCACAGACTAATGAACAAAACGTTCGCCTTTGTAAATACAGGTATTGTGCTACACAACCCTGGTCAGACTGGCGTATACCCAAAACTTTTCTTCTCTATACAGCGCTATTGTCTTACCTTATTAACTCCCTTAATTTTTTTTCTATATATTGTGTCGTATATTAAATTGTATTGTATATTAAGCAGTGTCGATCCATTCCCTCCTTCATTTTTTATTTATTTGGCGTCACGCACGACTGTCTAGGGGCACGTAGTCACGTTCCGAATTCCTCATCCATACATATGTAAAGTTTTATGCTTTCAGGAACATATAAAGTATGCTCGTTTCGAAATAACCCCAAAAAGCTAATTTACAATTGTCATGTTGATATAAGTAGGTTGACCTAGTCGGCACTTCCGTATACCGTACAGTTCATTTCACTAATTAAATTAAGTCCAATTAGTCTGACAATTCGTGTGAAACCTGTGGCAAATTCAGGTAGGGCTGAGTTGTTTGTCATTTGATTGATTGCTAGTGGGCTGGTTAGTATGACTTACTTATTTAAACGTGTACCAATGATAATGAACTGCGGTGTTACTTAAGATTGTGTATCTTACTCATATCTTGGGTATATTATTTTTTTCGAGATAGTCCATGATGTCAATTTAAGGTGCCAGCAAATTCCATACCTTTTATCTAAATTGGTCAAGCCGTTTGAGCATGAAGATGCAACAAACATAGAAGCACACACACTCACAAATTAGTTTACGAATACAGTAGTGGGACGGATAGTTAGTTTTTCCCGTCACAGTTGTTCTTGATATTCCTTATTAATAAATAAATATTTCGGATATTTTATCAACGTTATTTCACTTACAGCTTTAAAATTGAAAATAACACAGAACCGTTGCTTAAACTAAATAACATGTATGAATAAATGGGTTGGTATTTAAGCTTACTACTTTCTAAAAGGCTGGCAACGTACATTTTTCGCTCGCCTCTGGTAATCGCTTACCATCAGACGATCCGTCTGCTCGTAATCTGAAAAAATCTACGTACCATATCAATTTAGAATTACGTGAACTCGAACGTGTAATGATGATTAAGTACATATGTACATTGTTAGCGTACGGAATGATTTATCATTGAATAGCCTTGTCCTTGGCATTTGCATGAATGGAGTTCCCTTTACAATCTGTGGTATATAAACACGTTATATTTAAAACAGGACACTATCAAAAACCAGTATTCAGAATATGAATATTGAGTTAGTTGAATAGTTTGTATTTCCCTATAGTCATTAATATGGTTTGTCAAATTATTAAGTAACCTGGAGAGGTTACTAATAATTACAAAAAATTGTAGTATTATTAAAATAATTATATAAACCTCCTTTCTAAGGAAAGGTCTTTGTAAAACAGAGAACTAATAATTTAAACATGTATCTGTCTAAGTTAAAATGTATAGGCGTAAATTTAGCGCAGATTGAGAAATATCGATATATGTATGTTCGACACTTAAATGAAAAAAGCAATTTTTTTTTTGTATAACTGTCTGTTTGCTGTCCTTGGAACGGCTAGACTGTTTTTGACGGGACCTTCACTTTCATATAGCTGAAGATATAAGGAGTAACTTGGCTTTTTTTAGTTTTGACTAGCTTCACCCCGTGTTACCCGCGGCTTTTGTTGTAAAGGTATGACCGTGGGTCACAGGCGGGTTATTCGTAAAAATAGTTGTCTATTTGTAGATTACAATATAAATAATCTAACTACTATAAATATGAACACATAACGGGTATTGAACTTGGTGTAATAATATGTATATGTTGTCAACATACAGTGTTGTGGGAACCAGCGGTTAAGTAATTCATTCATTGAATGAATTGTTGTTTTCCGGCCCACTAGTAAACATATCTTTTATCGTAATAGCAAAAGTATTGAAGTTTGTTGGACCATATCACATCATCATCAGCCTATCGCAGTCCACTGCTGGATATAGGCCTCTTAAATTGCACGCCACTTGGTTCTATCCTCGGCTTCTCGCATCCAGCTCCTGCCGTCTTGCGCAGGTCATCACTCCACCTAGCCTGTGGACGTCCTACACACGTTCGCCGAGACGCGTTCTCAAGAACCCATTTACTCCAACGGTTATTAGTTCTGCGTCTGATATCGCCAGACTATTTTTTTTTATGATGTAGGTGGCAAACGAGCAGGCGTTTTGACATTTTCTTCTTCTAGCCTTTTTCCCAAACTTACTTGACGTCGGCTGAATCTGCTACGATAAAACTGACTTCATTATTAACCGACTTCGAAAAAGGAGGAGGTTAAAAATTCGACTGATTTCATAACTTTTGACTGGGTGCACCGATTTTGATAGTTCTTTTTTGGTTGAAAGCTGGTTCTTCCGGTGTGATCCCATCACAATTTGGTACAGTTCTTAGAGTCGGTTTTTTATGTTAAAATTTGTGACTGCTTATCCTCTGTTATTTATATTATTTTAAATCCGAAAATCGAATCGAGTGTGGTGAAGTTGGAGAGGCTTGTGTCCAGTAGTGAACTACGATAGGTTGATGATGATGATCTTCTATTTCAATTATGATGAATGAACTGCACATTGATGAAGTTATCTGCCCTCCGATTCACTAATGGTGCAATATTTTGATCGATAGTGCGAAGTAAATTCCTTTGCTTGAAATTATTTCTTAGTTTATTATACATATACTCACAGTTATCACATAGATCTCATACATTATCCTGTATAATTTTTATTTATACATGAGAATATTTTAATTTGAAATATTTGAATATCCACCTTAGAAAGTTGATCTCCTAGACATTTATTCATATAACAGTTTAATTTCTCCCAAAAAGTAAATAAATATTGACACATTTATCGCTTACCATGGAAATAGAATTGAACAATCCGCATGTCAAACCGTAAGTTTATCAATTTACCTCAATATTACCAACTCAGTACAGTCGCAAACACGTCATTCGCCGCTAATGTTAGTAAACATTAAATAGTGCCAGCGATTACGTTAACACAAACAAATACCAGCTATTTCATCTCGACCGATGATATCTTCAAACATTTTCAGTCAAGCATTTTCATTACAAATGACCAAAGGAGCCAATCATACCAATTTTTACTCTAACGGTCTAAAGATAAAGATGAAATTTCTTTAAATTGAAACAAGTAATTTTCGTATTAAATGCTATAAGACGTTTGTGTTTCACGTCTTAAAGTTCAAATTGGTTTAGCAAAAAAAACGGTGGTTTTTGCTACTTAGAATAACAATAGCAACGACAGTGTTCTAATTACTGAATAATATTTTCTAATCTGAATTCCCGTGTGAAGTATTTTTTTGTCTAGACTATAGTTTGTCCTTAAAAAAGATCGCAGTCACTCGCAAAATTGCCGCAAGCGAACTCTCGTTAATCTAAAAAGTAATTATTGAAAGTCATGGAAGCCATCTTGAACTCTTCTACTCCAACGGTATAACAATAATTGTACAAACATTTATACACATATTAATAAATTTAAAAACAGTTGAGAACCGTTAAGGAAATGTCAAATTCAAACATTTGAATTAGGAACGCAGACGCGTTCCGTTGTCCATTCGAATGCGTGCGTGCGCGCCGGAAGCAACTAATGCGGTAACGAGCCGGCATCCGCGACACCCATACTGGGTGGCAGTTTGTATATTATATTGTCATGAAATATACAAGTATATAAGTTCACTATTATATAATCAGTGTACTCTATACTCTTCTTCTTTTGACGGCTTCCACAATGTACATTTAAGATAACAAACCTAACTAAAATATCATTATTGCTGAAACTAATATTTTACGCCTTAACAAATCAACTAATAATCATGTTATTTAGGGTAGGGTAGGGTAGGGTTTTTCACAGAAAATTACAACTTCAGAACCATAATGCATTAAGTTCTCTCTTTGAACACATCCCTTTAGACGTACAGAAGGGATTCTTGCCTCCGGAACCCTCACTAGCTTGGTGAAAAGTAATGTGTGACTTGATTGTCCCACGACCCTAATGCTGCTCCCTCCTAAGAGATACTTAAAACCGCCATAACCATCTCATACGTATTTATATTAAAAATACTGCGTATCAATGTGCATAAGTTGTAATAAAATTTAAAAGGTTCATAAAAGACATCGACTCACAAAGCTTAACTGCTGTGTTAACGATTCTTTAAATGACAATTCTGCTTAATAATAGTGGCAACATTAAGTAAATGGAAAAAAGCTTGTTAAAGTATATTAAGGCGTTTTCTTAAACTGATTTCAAAGGCCTAAATAATAGAATAGAAAAGATATGAATTATAATAATTCTGAACGATTTTAGTCTAATATAAAAACCCTTACAGATACTGACAACCGTCTGAATCTAAACATGGTAGGTAATCTAAACCCCTCGGGCCTTCACCCCACCGGGGTTTGCGGCGGGGCGGTGTGTCGGAATCGAACCGACTAAAACCACACAGTGTGCCACTCTGCGCCTGAGACAAGAGGGATCCGGGAACCGCTTTCTTACGCCATCCGGACCCAAATCTATACCTACTTTTTTTTTTTTGACGTGGTGGAATGCCTTTACGCACTTCGCTCCCCCCTGCGGGTACAGGGGGTTCGCTTCGTGTGGGACTCCTGACTGACACCAGCCAGACTACCCACTAAACCACCAAGGTGTGCCACCTCTGCGCCTGAGACGGGA
>PKRV01003770.1:0-25555 GCA_003709505.1 Hyphantria cunea
AAATGAAATAAACTATTGAAAAATATTATTAGAAATTCCACACGCTTTCAGTGTTGCTATTTTTATTATTATTATTATTATAAGTATTGTGTTATTTTATCGGTTATCATGTTTAACGAATGACCTTTACATACATTCAGGTAAGCCACATCAAGCCATACAAATCTGTTAAATTTCTTTATGCAATAGACTAATACCTTTCAATCGTGCGGAAATCGTGAGGGCATGTCGGACTCTTACCGACAAAAACCACCTCGGTTCCTCCCACGCCGAATATACTGCCAGTGTGTGGAGCGCCATGTGCACGGTCTGGGCATCGCAGTGGTGACACTCAAGCATTGGCTCCTTGCGGATCAGACACAGGTGATCTCCGAAGCATCCTGTTCGAGTGATCACCTGCGTCACCCGGTATGAGAGAGTCCTGTGATGCCTCTCGAGCCAAACCTTCATAACTGGTCTTACTTTATGGTTTTATTATGTCTATAAATGGTTTTGTTTAGTTTACATAAATTTTGTATTTGTCTCGAACATGCTGTTCAGAAATGACCTTTTTATAAGTATGTTGTCGGTAAAGATCAAAAGCCACCCATTCAAACTTTTGAAAATGTATAGTTGCAATAACACAACAATAGATTTAATCTTTCATTTCTGTGCACTCAACTTATTGTTTTTGACTTAATTGTCCCTGCGTGACTTTTTTTTTACCTGCATATACCTGCTGGTTATGTCTATAAATGGTTTTGTTTAGTTTACATAAATTTTGTATTTGTCTCGAACATGCTATTCAGAAATGACCTTTTTTATAAGTTTATTGTCGGTAAAGAATAAAAGGCACCCATTCAAACTTTTGAAAATGTATAGTTGCAATAACACAACAATAGATTTTATCTTTCATTTCTGTGCACTCAACTTATTGTTTTTGACTTAATTGTCCCTGCGTGACTTTTTTTTACCTGCATATACCTGCTGGCGCTGGTAACTACAAAACCATCATAAATTTGGTTCGGACTATTTATAGCAGCCGTGTCTGAATGACAGTCTCATTCTCAGTGAAGAGTGTGAACGAAGCGCACGCGTCGTACTTTACAGTTGTTCAAATCAAGGAGTAACTATTTCTGTTGTTGTATACAAGATGGTGGATCAAATTGAAATGCATTTGGCTGATATTATAAATGCAACCAAAAAAACTCCAAGAAGTGACGGTGTTGGGCTCAAATTCAATACAAACAGACACGACATGTTCGATGATTTTGCTGATAGGAAGATACAGAGAAGCGGTGGTAGGGATGATACCGCAACCACTGGACCTACAAAACTTCTAGTGTCAAATCTGGACTTTGGAGTATCAGACTCGGATATACGGGAGCTGTTTGCAGAATTTGGAGTTCTAAATAGTGCAGCTGTTCATTACGATAGATCAGGAAGATCTTTAGGTAAGCTTTGTTACAGTACAAACTTAAAAAAATGTATTGCGATGATTTCCTTTAATTGTTAACTCTAACTTGTCAACTACATTGAATCGAAAAATCTATAAAATAGATTTTTCATGAACTAAAAATTATTTTTATATTTGATCAAGCAAATTAAAAATGTATAACAAATTTTAATTATAGGTACTGCAAATGTTGTTTTCCAACGGAGAACAGATGCATCGAAGGCCATGCAACAATATAACGGCGTTCTACTCGATGGTAGACCAATGAACATACAGCTCGCTACACCTGAAATCAGCAAATTGAGTAATAAAGACAGAGTACGTCTGGGCGGTGGCGGTAGGGGCAGTGATGCTGCAAGGAGAAGTCAAGGAAGAGGATTCTCTGGCCGTGACAATCCTTATCGTGGTCGAGGAAGAAGCGCAGGGCGCATCAAACGCCCTGTGCTCACTGCAGAACAGTTGGATGCCGAACTAGATGCCTATGTAAAAGCAAGAGATGAACTGAAGAAGAAAAACGCAGTGCTATAGACTTTACTTCTACAAGTGAAGGAAATAATTAAAGGACACTAAATGGATGAACATAAACTTGTGCGCGATATTGTTAAACATCGATTTTAACGAACCGTTGTAAACTGTGCGTTCACGTATTTGTGGTTTTACCAAATTATAACTAAAATATAGAAGTAGTCAAAGACATAATCAAAGAGGTGTCAAATAGTCTCAGTCGTACACTGCTCGACATAAGTGGTATTAGAGTAAAATTTTATATTTGATAACAGCAACGTAAGAAATTTATTTAGATCACGAAATCGCGCATCAATATCATCAAAAATTTAAGAAAATTGTATTGATAGTCTTAGTTTAGTCGTACATATTAATTTGCCTATGCAAATGTGTAAATTGAACTTTCTAAATTGACAATTAATTTAAAGTAAAATGGACAAATGTACATTGTTGGATGAACTATAAAGCACTGTCTTTACTCTGTAGGATAATTTTAGATATGAATGTATATATGTAAAGTAATCGTATTAAATAATTGTTAATGTCGATGTGGTTTTACTTATAAAATAAAATAAGGCACACTTCCTAGCATTACTTATAATTAATAAAAAGACAATGAAAAACTGAGATGACTAGTAGAACATGGTTATGGGAAAATGGAACTGGTGAACGTCAATAATTTCTATGGGTAAATGAATAATATTTAATTATCCTTTTTGTAGGCTTAGCTAAGACTGGCTCAAGAAGAACACAAATAACCTAATAGCACACACGGCCACCTTATCCCAAACCAGACAGACCCAGTACTTTCTCAACCAAATTGATGAAAAGCGTACTTATATATTTCTTATATTTCTTATCGCGCGGCAATTATATACAAAGAAAGAAAAATAGGTTACTTTCGTACTGAACGGCGTCCGGTTATTGTTGCTGCATGATATGACGTACTTATGAATAAGTGCTTACTTACATTACGATTGCAAATGCGAAAGATCATGCGGAATGCGTCACTTGTGAGTTGCACTTGAACAGTACTGTACAATAGTATTTATAGAATAGTTAAAATTGTTACAGATATGACATTCGTCATTTGGATGTTTGCTAATAGTGAAAATAAAAGGACGAAGAAAATTATTACCTTTTTATTTTCAATCACAATATATAACATATATGTTACATTAAACCACTCTTAATTCCTATAGGTTAAGAGGGTTATATAGTTACCTTAACCCACACACAGACCAATAAAAATTCAGTATATTGAGTTAATTTATTTTTGAAGTCGCTCGAATTTTTCACATAAACATATTGACATACTAACATGAGAGAAAGAATGGAGTCGTCTTTTTACACGCTTTTACTAGCTTGGTTTGTATCTACGAATCTATGTAATGTTATTATGAACGTGATTTACTTCACACACTAATCACTATATTTGCGTGGTCCAAACTGGTATGCGACGCAAGTTTTGAAACATTATCTTTATCCTTGAAAGAAAAAATATTTCACTTTTCGTTGTAAATTATATAGTATGCAAGATATCTTCCTGCTTAAAAAGTGTTGTGCAAATAGTACTACTTTTTGTAGGTATATATGTCGTATATGTATATAGATTTATTAGACACCGTAAAAAAATTGTTATTCTTGATTGTTGTTAGTTAATTTATTACCATTACTATTATATATTAGCATTCCGTATTTAGTGGGCGAAATATGAAGAACGGAAAGCTAGCCCTAAGATCTCTGTAATGTACATATTTATAGCAAATAAAGAATTTCAGCGCACTCAAATGCCATTACAAAATAGGCTCGCTATCCTGGGCATGGATATCTGCCGACACCTCAACCCACGCGAATACGTTGCGAGTAACACTAAAGCGGCCTCACGGAAGCTGGGTGTGTTAAACAGGGTGAGACGGTTCTCTGTGTCTTCTTTACAAGACCCAGGTTCGCTCGTGCGTGGAGTATGTTCTCACCTTTGCGATGGTGCCGCACAGTACCTGTTTGACGCTCTTGACCGGTTGCAGCGGCGAGCAATCCGTATTATCGATAGTCCCGAAGCCACCGAGACCCTTGAGCCTCTACAGTTGCGTAGAGATATCGCCTCCTTGGCAGTCCTCTATCGCCTTTACCATGGTGAGTGCTCTGAAGAGCTCTTCCAATTGATCCCCCCTGTCCCTTCCTCTACAGAACAACACGTGCCGGCCTTAGAAGTCACCGCTTTAAAGTGGAAGATATACGTTCTCGTACTCATCGCTTCGGTGCTTCCTTCCTGAGCCGAGCGGTCAAAACCTGGAACTCAC
This sequence comes from Hyphantria cunea, assembly GCA_003709505.1. NCBI lineage: Eukaryota > Metazoa > Arthropoda > Insecta > Lepidoptera > Erebidae > Hyphantria > Hyphantria cunea. The sequence goes on from PKRV01003770.1 coordinate 4,243, forward strand.
TACCAGCGCACGTGTTTCCTTCCCACTATGATCCCGGGTCCTTTAAGCGGGGCGTGAAAAAGCATCTCACCTGACCCCCATAGTGTGGGTCACCATGCTGCATTGTTTTTTTTCGCATTGAGGATGGTGACTCTGCTCATGCTTTCCATCTGGCAGGGCAGAGTCAGTTTGGCAGCTCAAACATAAAAAAAAAAAAAATCTCTTATCTTATCACATTTACCTACAAGAGATTGCATGTTGAGCGATAAGTCCGCCTATTGTACTATACATTCTTTAGTTATCTGGTAAACAACAAAGAGATATTATTATTACCTTATCTAATTAATGTCAATACCTGAAACAAAAACTTTGTACTTCCTTTTACGAAAATTATGATAATGAGTGAGAGGTGCAAAATTATAAAAAGTATATTTGCAACCGCGTAGCAATTAAAAACGAATTAGCTAATGATCAAATGAGTTAATTATATTACAAGGTAGAAGGGTCGTCAGCATAATTCATTAGAAAAATGATAACTCAAGTATGTAATGATCAACATAATTAGACCTATTGGCGCCTTAAAAAGTTCTTTTCAAGTTTGCTTATGGCTATTTATAGCAGCCGTGTCTGAATGACAGTCTCATTCTCAGAGAAGAGTGTGAACGGAGTGCACATGTTGTACTTTAAAGTTCTTTCAATCAATTAGTGACTATTTTGTTTAAGAAACAATTTTATCCTTGAAATTAAGTAATATACAAGATGGTGGATTACGTTGAAATGGCTTTGGCTGATATTATAAAAGCAAAGAAAAAAGTTCCAAGAAAAAATGATGTTGGGCGAAAATTCAGTACAACCAGAAAAGCTGAAGGTACACCACGGGGTGGTGGTGTTGACTTATTTAGAAATAATCGTACGTATGGCGTCATACGTGGAAGAAATCGTCGTGCTATAACTAAGTCAACATATTACCCAAGGGTGAGTATATATTTTAATAATTATTCAAACTATCAAATTTTAGTGCTAAAAGACCGACAATCTGTATTTCTAATTATAAGATAAAATCATATCGTTAGTGTCGAAAAGTCTGGAAATGACGGACTTGATTGTGTGCACACAAGTATAACACTCGGGGTGTAAGCATCTTTACAAATGCATAAAGCAACCTTTTGGACAGCTCCTTGAAGGATTAAATGTTTCAGGGCAACGTCAACGGCTGTTGGAGACACGACATGTTTAATGGTTTTGCTGATAGGAAGATACAGAGAAGCAGTGGTGGTGATGTTACCCCAACCACTGGACCTTCCCAACTTCTAGTATCGAATCTGGACTTTGGGGTATCAGACTCCGACATACAGGAGCTGTTTGCAGAATTTGGTGTTCTGAAAAGTGCAGCTGTACATTACGATAGATCACGAAGTTCCTTAGGTAAGCTTTGTTCCAGTATAAAATTCAAAAGTTGAATTGTCAAAGATTTTTTTCGTTGTTAACTCTAACTTGTCAGTTATATCGAATATTTAGTGTCGGTTTTTTTTCAAAATAGAAGTACACATTTCTAATGCCATTTATTAATTAATTGATGACTTAATTATTTGAGACGTAAGTTTGCTCAGTGCGAATTGAATAAACAGAAACCATTTATTGTTCATTATTTAAAAACTGTTTTTATATTTGATCAAGCGAACAAATAATTTATTACATATTTTAATTTTAGGTTCTGCAAATGTTGTTTTTCAACGGAGAACAGATGCATCGAAGGCCATGCAACAATATAACGGAGTTCTACTCGATGGTAGACCAATGAACATACAGCTCGCTACATCTGAAATCAGCACAATGAGGAATATAGACAGAGTACATCTGGGCAGTGGAGGCGGTGGTGGTAGGGGCAGTGATGCTGCATGGAGAAGTCAAGCAAGAGGATTCCCTGGTCGTAACAATCGTCGTCGTGGTGGAGGAAGAGGCTTAGGGCGCGTCAAACGCCCTGCGCTCACTGTAGAACAATTGGATGCCGAACTAGATGCCTATGTGAAAGAAACAGTTGAACTGCAAAAGTAAATCATAGTGCTATGGACATTACTTCTTCTCTACATGAATTAACGTAAACAAGTGTTCGAAATTGTCAATCATTAATTCAAAGGACCGTTGTAACCTGTGCTTCCTTAGAAGTATGGTGTTACCAAATTTCAACTCCAATATAGAAGTAGTCAAAGCCATAATCATAGAGAGATGTCAAGGAGTCATACACTGCCCGACATAATGTATTAGAGTATTAAAGTGTTTTAAATTTTGTAAAAGTAACGTAAGAAAATTACTGAGATCAGAAGCTCGCGTTTCAAAATTGTATGGATAGTCTCGGTACTTAAACATTGTAGCCATACCGAAATACATATTAATGTTCTTAAGCCAATATATCAATTTAACTTTCTAAATTGACAATCAATCTAATGGTGGATGTACTTAAAAGCGCTGTTTAACCCTTTAAGATAATTATACATATAGATATATGTATGTATGTACTTAATAAAATAGTTAATTATATCGATTTGGTTTCACTCATTAAATAAAATAAGGCATACTTCCTTGTATTACTTCTTATTAATAAAAAGATAATGAGCAGCTGAGATGGCTAATAGGAAGATGGTTGTGGAAAATGAAACTGGTGATCGTCAATAATTTCTATGGGTAAATGAATAATATTTAATTATCCTTTTTGTAACAGCTGTTCAACTTGAAAGTTAGGCTGGCTTAAGAAGAACATAAATAACCAAATAGCACACACGGCCACTAAATCCCAAACCAGACAGACCCAGTTCTACGTCAATCAAATTGATGATATACATACTTATAGATTTCTAAGAACATACCTATATTTTATCGACAGTGATTCCTCCCCACCATAAAGGCAGATGGTCATGTTCGTCACACATCTATTCGTCTCGTGTAATAATCAAACCCGCAGTCTCAGTTTGAGCAGCCGGTGTCAGTAACCGTTAGACAAACAGGCCTAACCATAACTTTACAGACACTATTAAAGATAGAGTAAGTATGTAAACCCTATTAACACCTTCGGAAAAAAAAAGAGTTTTATAAATTATTACCTACACCGGAAACAGAAACTTTGTACTTCCTTTTTGAAGTGTGAAATTATGAGAGATGTACTCGTATATGCAACCGCAATTAGCAAATGAGTCTATAATTGACTGATAGCTAATTCGTTTATTATTGTCATGCGGTAATAACCTACGTTTTAGACCAATAAATATATTGGTTTGACGTTGTTTTTGTACGTTGATGAAAACATAGTTGTTAAGCAGTCGTTATAGAGTATAATTAATTGATCGATAAATATGAGAGTGATTGAACTATATATATAGGGCCAGAACAATTGAATGCCGAACAAGATGCTATTGTAAAAGAAATATATAAACTGCAAAAGTTAAACATAGTACTTACTATATGAACTACTTCTACACGTGTAGAAAATAATTAAAAGGAAACTACATGGATTGACTTATGTCACTAGTTTATACTAGTGTTCAATATTTTAAGCATTGAATTTAAAGAATCGTTGTGACTAATAAATACTTACTTAGTTTTCAAACTATTTGTTTCCTTAAAACTTGCAACACCACAAGGTTGCTGTCATACACACACACATTGAACAAGATTCATACTTTTGGGCGCGAACTTCAGTGTTGCCACAGACAACACATTCGTCCTCTTTATTAAGCTTAATTTAATATCTAATTTACAAATTCAATCGTTCGGGTTTCCTTACTCTAGTAGATCTACTTAAGGCAGGAGAATAAACTTCTGACGATGAACCATGAGTAATTTGATCTTCCTCTCCTATCACCTTCCCTTAATTCACTGTGCACTATACTTTCACGTTTGTGATTTTGCCAGATTATAACTCCAATATAGAAGGAGCCAAAAACATAATCAAAGAGACGTCAAGTAGTATCAGTCTCAGTATTAGTCATACACTGCTATTAAATGTAATGTAGTGTTTGAAATTTAATAATAGCTACGTCAGAAAACCTGTGTCAAACAGCGCTTGCGCTGTGTTTCACCGAGTGAGTGACGATACCTGAGGCCCATAACCCAACCCATCCCCCATCGCGTCGGCGTTGGTTGCATATAATTTCAATACCTCTTCTAATCAATTATTACGTAACTCCGTATAAAAACCAAGTCATAAGGGAGAAAAAACAAGGGTTGCAGCTTACAAGTGACGGCATAGAGCTGAATGTTATTGTTTTATGCCCCTGTATCTTTCTAAAAAGGTCTCCTGGTGGTTTACATGCCCCATCAATTTTCGACACGGGCTCGTTGACTAATAGGTATTGTGGAATTGTTCGTTTAAAAAATATTATTAGATTAAGATGCATTTATATCGCATCGCATTTGTGGTGACGGATTATAAATGGGTGTCGTAAGAGGCGACAAACAAACTGCGCAAAACAACATCATTTCAAAGAGAAGTATAACTTGAAACAAAGCCTTTTTTTACCTTGTGAAAACCCCTTCAGGCCTTCACCCCACCGGGGTTTGCGACTAAAACCACACGGTGTGCCACTCTGCGCCTGAGACGGGTGGGATGCGGGAACCGCCTTCTTACGACATCCAGACCCCTCACAGAACTTGAAACAAACCCTATTCCGATCCATCTGGCCAGCGTAGTTTGCGTGACGTGATCATGATGGTGACGTATCTCTTTATTCGTTAAACTACTTTTTTATACTCTAAAAAAGAGTTACTTAAATTACTTATATTCAAATTAGTTATCAATATAAAACAAAAGTTCACAAAGCATTAAAAACGCAACCAGTTTAACCAATTCAAAAATGGTAAACAACAAAACATTAAGGCAAACTTGCCAAAAGTTAAAAGAATGTTAAAGTTACACCTGCAGTCCGAATTCTTAAAAAAGCGGGAAACCGACGCCATGTTGTGGTAAATATTTTAAAAGTTTTCGTTCTAAAATATTTTGGTAATATTTTATATCGACATAATTATCTGCGATTTCTGTTATTCCATGTATAAATAGGGATTTTGAAAGAAGTATAATAAGAGTAGTATTCCTACGTCATATATTGTTTGAAATAATTGATAGCATTTTTTCTTTTCTTTTTAAAAAAGACAACTCCCACATTAGGAATAAACATTCCTGTGTCGCGGGGATCTTTACAAACATACATGAAACGGACACAAAGTACACCCAGACTTAGAACGACAATTTATGGATCACACAAAGTGTTGTCCCATGTAGGATTTGAACCCACAACACTTGGCGCAGTAGGAAGTAGTGTGGCGACCACTGAAACCACTTTTTTTTTTACGTGGTGGAATGCATTTACGCACTTCGCTCCCCCCCGCGGGGACAGGGGGTTCGCTTTGTGTGGGACTCCTGACTGACTCGCCAGACTACCCACTAAACCACCACGGTGTGCCACTCTGCGCCTGACACGGGAGAGATCCAGGAACCGCTTTCTTACGCCATCCGGACCCCTTCCAGAACCACTGAAACCACTAGGCCAACCGTGTATTCATACATAGATAAGCATATTCCAGGTATGAGTCTATTATCGATCACATAGTATTCTGACACTTTATCTAGTTGAAATTAAGACGTGATTATAAGCATTGTAGCGCTAGGTTTTAAGTTTTAGGTAGCTGTAAGTCGGTATCACCAGCCACACGTTACTATGTAATGTTAGAGTAGTGACAACCATGAGTTCCTGCTTAATAAATATTACTCTCATCTTGATCACCGTAGTTGTTATTCTATCTGACCTATAAGTACGCTATAAGTTACTATATTGTGTTGTATTTTTTTAGGCGAGATCAACATCCAGCAATGGCCTATTAAGAGCCGTTGATGACGATGATACAACGACGTTACGAGCTTTCCTTATTTTCAACATCCCATGTGTTTTTCTACTCATCAGGGCGCCCAAAATTTTCAGTGAATCCAGGATTCTACGGCCAGAACACATGTAGAAAAATATTGGCCCGACGAGATATATTGCAATATCGTCTGTCACTCTCCGTACGTACCGTATTTACTATCATTTACTATATACATTTAGTGAAAAGCTTTCATTTGAAACTACAAACAAACACTATTATATTTTTAAAGATGATCTAAAAATATTTATTTAGAGTTTTGAAAAGTAAACAAAACCGCAAGCATTATACCACAAATAAAATAACTATAATTAATGCAATAACAAAAGTTGATGAGAATTTGGCTAAAGTGGATTCGGAAATAGGGAGGACAGTTATAAACAAAAAAATAATGAAAGCAGGGGGAAGCACGATAAATAAATAGGCGGGGGGAATAAAGTAATTTGTCTTTGCCTGCCTCACAGTTCGGGGAAATACTAAAAGTGGCGACTTGAGCCAAAACGGAACTAATGTCACAGGACTCTGATGGCTAACTCGGCCTAATTTCGGCGTAGTGGGGATAAGTTCACGCATAGTACTAACACTTATTGCAGCAAATCAAAATAAACAAAATCAAAGTGTATCGACTGATGCCCAATCCTTTGCTCGGAACGATGCTGCTACAATCCCCGCGTCCCTTTACCAACCAAAGGGATTTAGAAAATTACTAATCTACGCATCCAATGAATCTGGCCAAGTTACGTGCCGGTCTCTAGCTGAGTGTAATTTACGTGTAAAATTAGATTTATAGGAATATTTATCAGCAGTTTGTTAAATGGCACAGTGTATGCACAGTTTGCGATTTTATTAACGGTGCCGTCACCCCACCGGGGTCTGTGGCGGGACGGTGTATCGGAATCGGACCGACTAGAATCATACGGTGTGCCACTCTGCGCCTGAGAAGGGAGGAATCCGGGAACTGCTGTTATAAATACATCCGGACCTCTCCCAGTATCTGCCCGCACTAAAGCGGGCACCGTTTGCTAGTAGACTCTGTCTCTGACTCTGTAGTGGCGACGTACGGCACTCGCGGCTGGCCTCTAAAGCGAATGGAGTGAAAAACCGAAGCTTAGTTTGCCTGAATCTAACTGTTAATGTGGGAGTGTATAGAGTTATTGATTTGGTATAAATAAAGAATTCTGTATAATATTTAAAATATTGCGATAACATGTCAATATTATTTTTTATATGGGACCAGCTTTTACCCGTGGCTCTTTCAGCGTGTGTGTCAGTTGTTGCGTTAAAGTGTATCCGCTATCATTCCCCAAGAATCAAAATATCTGTATACAAAATTTTATTGAAAGTGGTGCAGCGAGTTAACCGTTAATACGTAACAGACAGGATAATATAGTTACTATCGAATTAAAAAGAAATGTATGGAAGTGCGGATCAGGTTCATTAAACATATTGATTTTCAGCCTACTATAGCGCGCTTGTCAAATGGGTCGATATGTTTATGTTTTAGTTAAGTGAAGTTTTCTTGGTCACATTACATATTCTTAACAACTCACCGCACATGACCACTTTTCTAATACATTTAAATAATACTTATAATCTTTTTTCATCAAATCAAACTCTAATATCAATTATCAAAATCGACAAATTACATGTTTGATAAGGGCTAAAAATATGATTAAAACATTTTCCGATTTAATACAAAAAAAATCCAATTATGCGTTCCCCACATCGGCATGTAACATAAAAAAGGATACTTAATGTAAGAGACGAATGACGTCATTAAATTTTGTGTTGATGTTTTTAACTAGTAGCTGACACAATAAGCGCAATGTTCTCAGTTTAGCAAGCCACCCAACCGGTAACAAATGATTCCATCCATTGTGAAAATATTAATTAATTCCTTTAGACAAAAATGCGCCGCTCAGTCACAGAACAAACGAACACATTCCGTTGTTCGCTAAAATTAACTCAGAATATTATTAAAGATTAATGTAGAATTGTTGAGTATCTCATCTTCTCGCCTTTGCCGAATTTGTTTTACGGGGTCGGCAAAATGATTTTTCTCCTTCCATTTTCCTTTATCATTTGCCCGTTACTCATTCCCTGTTTTTAAAGAGAAATCTTATATGGGCAGATTTGGATGGGGAGTAAATTCATGTAAGACGTTATCAATATTAAATATAAACTACAGTGCAATTTGCATGAGCCGGCTCGACCGGAATGATACCCCGACCTCACAGAAAACTGGTGTGAAACAGCGCCTGAGCTGTGTTTCACCGAGTGAGTGAGGATACCGGAGGCCAATAATCCAATCCTTCCCTTCATCCCCCTGCCCATCCCCCAAGGCCGGCAGAGCACTTGTGACGCCTCTGTTATTGCGGATGTCCATGGGCAGCGGGAATCGCTTACCATCAGGCGATAAGTTTGCTCGTTTGCTCCCTATATAATAAAAAAGACTAAAACTGATTTCATGTCATGAATAAGACTCTTCGCCGTTTTCATCAATGTCTCTTAGATTTAAGAACCACTTAAAGAGTGTCGGGTAACCCTTAGGTTAGTTCATCATAAGTTTGACGACCCCGAAGGGGTTGAAATAGGAGTTGAAAATTTGCACAGAAGTCCGTAATTTTTTAAGTTAGAAACATGAAACTCTATTTTTGGACTACAGATTAAAATGAGTAGACAAGTATTTAATTAATGCCTGCGGTTTCGCTTGCGTTTCTTAGTACCTATTCATAACTTTAAAATGACGAAGGTTGTGAATATATTTATTGTTTGCCTCAATGCTGTTTTCACAAACTACCTACCTTAAAAAGCTGTTGACGACAAGCCCATCTAAATATGGCGAGAAATGAATCTCATACCTATAAACGAGCAACTCTTACATCTATATTTGTCGCTCGCATTTATTAAAAGGAGTCTTATGTTACTTCTAACACCTCCAAGAATATGTGTACAAAGTTTCGTGATAGTCGGTAAAGCAGATTTCGCGTGTAAGCGTAACAAACTAACTTATATACACATTTATAATTATAGATTGGGATCTATAATCTATGGAGGCGCGAGGACGTGCGGGCCCGCGGACAGGGACTGACGGAGCGAGTTATCAAGCTACGTCGGTCACAGCTACGTGAGGTCCTGGTAGCGGAATGGCGGGACAGGCTTGCAAGCCCTTCTGCCGGCCTCGTCACCATTGAGGCCATCCGGCCAGTGCTCGAGCTGTGGCTCGGGAGAAGGCACAGCTCCCTCTCGTTCCGTGTAATGCAGGTCCTCTCGGGGCATGGCTGCTTCGGACGGTTCCTGTGTCGCATAGGCAGGGAGCCGGACGCTCGGTGTCACCACTGCGTCGACTGCTGGAAGGACACGGCGTAGCATACGCTGGCAGAGTGTACCGCTTGGGAGGGGCCGCGCCGTGCCTTCATCTCTGTGGTAGGCAGTGACCTCTCGCTACCGGTCGTAGTTCGTTCTATGGTCGAGGGCGTGGAGTCCTGGGACGCGGTGGTGTCCTACTGCGAAACCGTCATCTTGCAGAAGGAGGCTGCGGAAAGGGAGAGGGAGATCCTGAACTCTCTCTCAGTGCGCAGAAGGCGCATCGGGCGTCGGAGGAGGGCATACGCCGACCACCACCGGCCTCCCTAACTAGGTCCAGAGGCGGCGGACTTGGGGATGTTCGTGGCCCCCCAACCAACCGGACCCGAGGTGGCGGCGCGTAGTGTTCCTGTGCGCCCCTCTTTGAAATCTCGAGGGGAGTCAAACACCTCGCTCCTCTCGCTGACGAGATGTGGTCCGCAGCAGCGGGCCGGCACCAGTGCGGCAGAAGGGTTTGCAGATGCCTTTTAAGTTACAGTGATCCTGGCGTAGGTGAGAAACGGAACACCGGGGGGTTTTAGTCAGTAAAAGTCTGACAGACCCCTTCACCCTCTCTCCAGAGCGGAGTAAATCCATGAGGATTTCCCCCCGTTAAAAAAAGAAAAAAGGATGTATAATCTATATGATCTGGATCTCGGAAACGGCTTCAACGATTTTCAAGGAACTAGTATGCAAGAAATGTAGTAGTAATCGATTTGGTCGGCATTCATTTTTAAAAGAATACCAAGCAAAGCTTGGTCATCCAGGTTCCAAGTAGAGGAGGTAGATAGTAAGGAAATGAAAGGCAAAATACTTAACATATCTATTTAATAAATATATTTGATCACATCTAAAATAAACCGCAAATAATTCTATCTTATGGTTAAACTTATTATCGATTTTATTGTACGTTGTCCGTTTGTGTATTTTTCTTATATATAATGCAAGGCAAATTTTCGCAATAAAAGTTTGGTGGCAATTAAGTTTTTATAATTTTTTCAAGTTGTTGTTGAGTTAGGAGTTGATAAATAAATACCTAGTCAACTTAGTAGAGCTTGTGTTATGGGTACTAGACAACTGATATAAATACATATATACTTTTTTGTAAATACGTGTCTAATATACAAAGAAAACACCCAAATTCCGAGACAAATATTTTCAGATCATACAAACATTTCTTACCTGGGAATCGATCTCGAGACCTGAAGCACACCAGTCGCATATGCTACCATTGCTCCACCGAGGCAGTAAATATGAGTTTATTACGAAAATTGGCGTTCTGATCATCATCATTCATAATTTCTTTTTCAACTTTCTTTGAATTCTGTCGATCGTGGATTCGCTGACAACCAACCAACGGTTTATATTGAAAAGTTGAGAATTTTTTTTATATCGCGATGCAGGATTCAGTAGTTACTCCGTAGTTCGATGTAACGAATGAACGAATGTGTTTGTACTTTATTTATCTGACAAACGGACAGACAACTAACGTTTAAACTACCTTATTCTATATTACACATAATTATATTCTTTTATTTATAAGAATTAACAACCTGTGTCCGAATTAATAGTACGGCGTGGTCACCACTCCTAGAAAACTACGCAGGATAAGTGAACAACATTACTCCAAATGGGAGAGTTGACACAAATCCTATAGCAACCAATCTGGGCAGTGCGGTGAAATAGGCCTAAACCGCCCTTCTAACAATATGCTCTTTAAAAAAATACTTTTAAACGAGCAGACGTAAAAAGAGGCCTGATGGTAAGCGATTACCGCCGCCCATGGACACCCGCAACACCAGCGTTGGTCACGCCGGCCTTGGGGGGAGGGGGAGGTGGATGGGGTGGGGGGTGGGGGTAAGGGCCTCCGGTATCAGTATATATGTATATCAACGGTGGATTTACCACTAGAGCTGAGTAGGTAGGTAGTAATCTCGATGAGGGCGACATGAGGCACTTAATTAAGTGCAGCAGTTCTCAGGAAAGAAGTGGGCCAGCCGGAAAATTAAGAAACTTGTACTGATGCCCTTCCCACTCCCCTGTGACAGCCCGGGACACCTCCACGTTGAAGAAACAAGCAGCAGCATGCTGTGGCTCGACGAGTGGTCTCACAACTCCACCGCAGTTGTTCAGGTGGGTGTCGAAGGCCGCTTACCGCCAAGAGCGTAGCCTTTGCCTCCGGATCCCATGAGGATATTACAACACATTCTCAGGTTTCCAGAGGCACGCTAAAATCTAGGCAGTCAGAGCCACCGTCCACACCGCTATACCGTGCACATTTTCGCGACACTGGGTTCACTTAATATGGGCAATATTTGCGCTAAGGGTGAACGTAGTGCTGATCAGTTTTAGAGGAAGTGCTCACCAAAGAGCAGCTCACCGGTAAGAATCAGGCCTCGATACTTTGTTTGGGTCCGATCTGATACGAAGACCGAATTGAATACGGTTGAGGCGTCAGGGAATGAATCATGATGGATCCCATGAACTGATGGTATTTTATACAAGTACAGTGCCTCAATTCGCTCAACCACTAGAGAGAAATCCGTGGCAGCCCGCCACGTAGCTCAGTTTGCTTCGACTTGTACCCGTCATCGTTATAACATATTACGCCCTGTGTGATAGAAAGTCTCATTTTAGGACCCAGCCGTACTTTAATGAAGGAAGATGCCACACTCCTCACATAGTTTGCTACTAGGCCGTGGCCCACTCATGCCGAAGCATGGCTTTCTAATGGCAATATATGTGCAGCAATAGACTATTAAAAGCCAATTGTTGATCACACCGACTGCACTGGTTGGTTGGTTTAAGCAGTCGTTACACCGCTTTCTACTGCGCTGAGTGTTTTGGGTGTAAACCCCATAAACTGTGTGATCTTTAGGGTGTTCTGTGACGCAGTTTTTTTTTTGTTATTCCTATTCCGGGAGTTGTTTTTAAAAAAAAAGCAATACTCGAGAGGCGATAATTCTCATAAACATAATTATGTTTGCCTCACACATCGTGTAAAAAGACCACTACCGAAAACTTAGAGGTTGCAATCAGACCATGATACTGAATAGGGTTAGCGAAAACGCAAAAATGAGTTACCCTATCTATATCTTTTTATTCTTTTTTTGGTAAACACATATAGAACAGCATATTATGACCCTCACTACCTAATTATCTCATTTTACCTTACTTTTTTTACCGTGGGAGAGCCACGCTTCGGCATGAATGGGCCGGCTCGACCGGAGTGATACCACGGCCTCACAGAAAACCGGTGTGAAACAGCGCTTACGCTGTATTTCATCGAGTGAATGAGGATACCGGAGGCCCATACCCCGATCCAACGCTCCCTATCTCCCTCACCATCCCCCTTCCCCCCAGGCCGCCATAGTGTGGGTCACCATGCTGCATTGTTCTTTTTCGCATTGAGGATGGTGACCACCACTCTTGGATTCTGCTCATGCTTTCCATCAGGCAGGGCAGAGTCATTTTGGCAGCTTAAATATAAAAAAAAAAAAAAAAAAATTTAGAAATCAAAAAAGCATATGAAATTTATAAAATAGCAATATATACTGAAATACAACAATATTACGATCAGGTGACGAGCGGCCCTCGACGTCAACAAGGTCAACGCCAGCAAGGACGCCGCGCCACATCGTTTAAAGTACTAAAGTAGTTACCTACTTACTTGAAAACGCAAGAAAAGACAATATCACTGATTTAGCGTTGGTTGATAATGGACCCCTTGTGTTTTTTTTTGCGTTCGTATAGTGAACACTCAAACCAAACTTAAACACTGTCGCACGAGGCAAGTGTATGGCTGCGTTTCTACCAGAGAAGAGCGAACCCATTAAGGACTGCGTTTAACTCGCAAGAGTAACTACATTTTATTTTGTCTTCTCACCAACAAATAGTCGATTGAAATTGAAGTGAAACATTTACCCTGCGCCGGGAATCGAACCCATAGCACCGTACGTCTGAAGTCTTAAGCCTAGACGTGTGTGCCGCGCCCACCGCGCCGTCGTCCGATCGACGAAGATAACATTAAGAACAACGCACACTTACGGTTACCTGGTTAAATTTCCTGGTTAGGAATCCCGAGTTGGCAATCTGAATTCTCTTCATACATACAAAATCTTAAACTAGGCGCACATATTCTTATTTTTCCCCAAACGGAAATAACTAACATTAACACTAACATTCAGTTCGTACCGGTCGTATAAAATTTCTAATACAAAACACGAAATCTAATCAGGAAACGCTACGTATGCGTCTAGCCTTAGACACCGAAAATTTTATTAGTTATCAAACGGCCATACAGGAGTACGCCGTGTTTTTAGTCGACAAGGCGTCCCGATGTAGCATCGTATTTGGCAATTTTTTTAATGGGTTTTGGGTCGCTTAATCTGCCCCTTTCGTTTTCGGTGGTTGTATTTTTACACTCTGTATACATCCAGGTATGGTACTACCCAGTTAAAGGACTACCCAGGTATGAAACTATATAAGTATAAAACTATCTAGGTATAAACGGTATGAAACTATACAGGTATAAAACTATCCAGGTACGAAACTATCCAGGTATGTGTTTTCAAGGTAAAATCTCAAGTTCGTGGGGTAATGGGATGCTCTTCATGATAGCGAATCTTTTGAGAGCGTCGTACTTGCCCCTAAGAGCATCAATCTCTTCACGGAGACGGTTGTTTTCGTCTTGCATAAGTTCCATGTCGTGCCATTCCTAAAAATGCAGATTATAAAATATAGTATTTCATTGCTTGAGGTTTTACAATATCTGTCTCTTAGTAAGAAGAAACGGCTTATTTTCAACAACCACCATTAAAACTGGTTATTGGAACAATGTTTAGAGTTCCATACCCAAAAGGATAAAACGGGACCCTATTACTAACACTTTGCTATCTGTCTGTCTGCTTGTCCGTCCGTCTGTCACCAGGCTGATCTCACAAACCGTGATGATGTATTTCTGTTGCCACTATAACAACAAATACTAAAAAACACAAAACAAATATTTAAGTAGGCTCTCATGCAACAAACGTAATTTTTTTGCTCGTTTTTGGTCGATATTAGTAATGGCAACAGGTAGACGCTTGAAATAATGGTACGGAGCCCATTCTGCACGAGCACGATTTGTACATGACCGATATTATATATAGAAACATATGCAATAAATAAATATTTATTCCTAACCACCACCACAAAAACTGCCATGAATTTATAGGTTGCAATTACTCCGAAGTTTAAGATGTTGTCCAAATGATTTTTGAAATAAAAATAATAGGCATAGGCAGTTTTAGTAATGGACATCGGGTTTAAGCCAAAGGATTTTTTTTTATTGGGTAAACACTCAATATACACCTGTAACTCAAGATATGAACAGGTGTTGCCACCTTTTGAAACTGTTCCCTCCCACTTTATTTTGAGGGATTTTTTTCTCCGCTCCCTCAACAACTTTATAAAGTTAACATTTAACTTATTCTTATTTAACAACTAGTTTATACTCGCAGTTCCACTTGCTTGTACTTCAGTTATCACTGTAAATAGTATAGCTTATGCTTCTTGTGAAAGGACTTCCAAAAGGATCAAATTATCTCCTTGTCATATTTTTTATTGAAATCAATTTAGTGGCAATACCTGACTCTTTTCAGTTTCCAGCTCATCTTTCTGTTCAATTCGTTTAATGCGGCATGAGGCAGCGTACCCTCGGTTCTTGAGGGTTCGGCGGCGCTGTTTCATTCTGAAAATGCAATAAGAAAATAAGGAATTGTGTGGTGTAACATCCAACCGTCGCTTAACTGTATATTATTTTGCTACAACAATCAGTTGCATTTTGAAGAACTTTAGGTTCAGTGTAAATGTTCATCGCATTCTCTACCATTCAACCGATTCAGTGATGCAGACCAAAGATCAGGTAGGTAGATACACTTTTTTTTTTAATGGGATAGTGTGCAAGCAAACAGACGTATCACTTAATAGTAAGCGATTACCGCACCTATAGATACCCACAACACCAGAGGCGTCATAAGTGCATTCCAAGCTCTTGAGGATGGGAAAGAGGATGGGAGGAGGGGCTAGGTAGGGTATGGGCTTCTGGTATTCTCACTAGTGAGTGGCTGGCGGCTAAAGTGGTTTAGCCAGTGGTTTCACACCAGTTTTCACTTATAATCAAATGTTAAATTTTAGTGGTTTTAGTAAAGACTACAATCAGTTTGAATACCACTGTAGTTGCTAGAATTACCTGACAATTTGATCTCTGGTTAGGCCTCTCATTTTCAGCTGCCGGTTCAAATCCCTCACAGATATGGATACCAGTTCATCATCACTGATCTCAGCACACGGAGTGGGTGACAAAGGGGGCTGAAAATACAAAAGTGGAATTTTAACATGTGATAATAGAATGTGTGTTTCATCATCATTATCATCATCATCATCATCAGCCTATCACATTCCACTGCTGGACATAGGCCTCTCCAATTTCACACCACTTAATTCGATCTATGGCTTCTTGCACCCAGCTCCTGCCAGCCGTCCTGAGCAAATCATCGCTCCACTGGCCTGTAGACGTCCTACACTACGTTTGGCGAGACACTGTCACTCAAGAACTCGTTTACCCCAACGGTTGTTATGTGTTTCTTGATATATTAAGATATGGTTAGGAGGTATAATAAAATATACTTATTAAATTATTTTATAAATACATACACATTATACATAGAAAACACCCAAACTCCGAAACAAATATTTACTGACTGTCTGAATTGGAAATAAAACCCCATACCTTAAGCAAAGCAGTTTTATGTGCTACCACTGAACCACTGAGGCAGTCAAGACTAAGATTGTTTTGAAACCATAAACAAAATTACCTAAATTTAGAGTGTTAGATATGTAATTATTAAGTTGTGGATGCAGGCATTAGAAAAAACGTAATTATGTTATAAACCAGGCTAATAATGTGTACAAGACCCATAATTAAAAAAAATCAGCCATCGGTTTTAATCTCACTGAAAATCAAAGCAAAGTTAGCAATTTGTTGGCCTCAAAGATAAACTAATAAATAAGTACTGTCTATGTTGACAAATAGATTTTTCGCTCACAAATAGAGCATAACTAATAAATAGTTAGTTACAGTGGACCTGCGGTAATCCGACAAACATTATGCAGGGCAGTGTCGGACTATAGAATTTGTCGGATTATAGAGCACTGCCTAAGACCGCTATAGTCCGGATTTTTTTACAAAAGAGTACCTAAGACTATATATCCAATAATAAGAATCTATATGTTATATGTACTTTGAAGTACAAATCATACTTAATTTATGTAAGTCGAATTTAGTAAATTAAATAACAATTGAAAGCTTATGTTTTATTATAAAATTAAGCATAAATGCACATACATATCTACCAAATCAAGAATCATTAATCTGTATAATGTAGTGAATTTATCAAATTATGAAGCTTTGAAATATTCATCAATTTTTTTGGATCAAATTCAAACTATGTAAAACAATGCATACGCGTCGAGCACAATAGCGGTGGCACGTACTAATTGTGACCTGTTCAAACCTGCGAAGATTGTCAAACATAATTCAAAGTCATGTCGGATTACAGGGGGCGCCGGATTAGGCAGGGGCCGGATTATCAGGGGTCCACTGTATTTTCGACTATTTAACCTTGCATTAACTTACCATGATCGATTTCCTCCCACCTAACTCCTTCAAATCATGAGGCATATTGTGCTTTTAATGAACCTTCTAGAATAACGGGATAACCCCGTTATAACCTAAATTCTGATTTGGTTTGCACTTAGAACTGTTTAAGTCAACAGCGATGAAAGTTTGTATTGAAATTTTAATTGAAATATGAGTAATCCAAAACTTTTTGGAAAAATTGTGTTTACTTATATCGTAAACAATGGAGCACTGACAAACAAAATGACAACTACGGTAAAGAATCTAGGGATGGCCGTGTGATATATTGTGTTTGCTTTTGGTTATTTACTTTAAATGAACATGGTAGAAATGAAATAGTTATAACACATTTATTTAAGCTGCATTACAGTTTACGTCTAGTTATTATATCACGCTTTTGCAAATTGCAAATTATGAAAATCTTTAATTCCGAGAAGTGACAATCCAAAGTGTAACAAAGAAATTAGTTTTTAAACTGTAAATTACACCTATGATTCGTATTTCAAAATTTGCTTGCAATTGCAACTTCAAGATTTGGGTCTAATTGGAAATAGGCTTTGTTTATTTAACTGTAAGCCTATGGTTGTTTATCAATATTTCTAGTGCAAGAGTTTGCACATCGGCCTCTATAATGCCTCTAATTTTGGCTTTGTAGAGCGTTGCGAATATAATCACAACCTTCAATTTCTGAAATCACCTTGTTTGACTCGAAATCACTAAGGCTATAGTTTAATAAACTAATTTTTGGAATGTTTACAGTTCTATGAAGTGGAAAGAATAGTAAGTAGGCGTAGTCATTTTTATTTTATTATCACCTCTTCAAAAACCTAGTAAAATTTTCGTGCATAATGTACACGAGAAATATAAACATACCACGTTTTATTGTGCGTAAATTGTTACTGAGACCTGTGGTCTTTTTCTCTAAAACTATCATTGTTTGTGTTAAGCATATATCAATGAATGAATTATAATACTTCAATTTCTGAAATTACCACGTTTAAACTAATTTTTGGAATACTTAGAGTTCTATGATATAGAAAAAATAGCAAGTAAACATAGTCATCTTTATTTAAAGCGGAATATATATAGCGATTACCCTTAATCACGATTTGGTATTTGAAAACTAATATAATTTATACTCTTGGTTGCCTGCACTTGTTGGAACTTGTTACAATACAAGTGAAATTAATAAATGGTAAAAGGTCGTAATAAGGCAATAAAATCAATAGCGATTTGTTCCAGCTAGTGGAATTATATTGTATGAAATGATTTTCAAATGTGAAAGGATTTCAGATTCTGTTCAATTTCTATAATTATTTGATTAGTTGAAAAATCGACAGATCGCATCCCTATTCTTTATTTTTAGTCTGTGGTTAATTGACGACTTCGAGAAAGAGGAAAAAAGCGATCAGACGCAGACATACGCATTCACTCTCATTCAGTAGTAATTAGTTGCTTTGTATTTGGCAGTGTTGTTTCATAGTATCGTAATACAGCATAAAGTGTTAAAGTTAAATTAGTGAAAAATGGCTAAAAGAAAAAATAAACCGTTGATAGATTCCGACTCAAGCAGCGAAGTGTCTGATATGGACTCTGTAAGTCATTTTTTACTAAAAACCTTAGGTTATATATTTATGTCTGTACGTAACGATTTGAGGGCATTCTGCAATTATTTGACTGCGTAAATGGGCCAAGATCAATGTTCTTTCGTTCTAATTTAATCTTGTGTGCAAAATATATATGGAAAACATATTTACCACGTTTCCTTGTGCGTAAATTGTTAAAACTGAGTCCCGTGGACTTTTTCTTTGCAATCATCGATGTTTACGTTACAATGTTATTTAAATGGCCACTGCTGAGTGAGTCATGTAAAAATTATTGAATTTCGTATTCCCGCTTTTAAAATGATTACTGTTAATCAAAATTAAAAAATTATGGATACTGTGATAAATTTTGAATGTTTAATGAAAAGTACTAGAGAGGGGGAAAAATAAACACCGCTTCAGCTGTCCAGCTTTATACAGGACTGTCTATGGTTATATAATTTTTATATGTAGACTTTCTCCAATATACCTTATTGGTGTTAGTAAATAGTAAATAATATTTTTTCCCATGTTCATCTCATTTTGGTCTCTCATTTCTTTTTTGTCATTAAGTTTTTAACAGTCATTCATATGTCATAACCTTTATTGTAGCAAGTTATTTGTACTGATTGGATACTTAGATAATGTGTTAGTCTTTAAATAACTTATTTCCTTGATAGTTAATCGTTATTGATCTTGCTCACTGAGTGCAATTATCAACCAGAACATGATTGTATGATAAGTATACCACAGGCTTTTGGGCCTGACGG
This sequence comes from Hyphantria cunea, assembly GCA_003709505.1. NCBI lineage: Eukaryota > Metazoa > Arthropoda > Insecta > Lepidoptera > Erebidae > Hyphantria > Hyphantria cunea. The sequence goes on from PKRV01003770.1 coordinate 23,511, forward strand.
TACGCCAACACAAAAGCTAGGAAGTTACTGATTTCCTCTTTAAAAAACAGGGTGAGAAAGAAGCATATCACTATATTGCCCGCATTCACAATTAGCATACTCACCACCACTCTTGGATTCTGCCCATGCTTTTCATGTCACTTTGGCAGTTCATTTATATATAAAGAAAAATAAAACTGAAACATGAAGAGGCAATACCAAATGAATGGTGTCTAAGTTTGCCTATATACAACCAGGACCTATTGTTATGGAGAGCCTTGTGGGAGGCCTATGTCCATCAGTGGTTGTCTCCTACTTGAGATGGTGATGATATCAGATCATTTAATTTATTTATGGCATGGTTTGAGTATCAACAAACACTATTCACATTACATCAACTTTGTGAGAGAATAAATAAATTATAAATATTTCTGACGTCTAAGACACAATGCCATCCAGCCCCAAGCTAAGCAGAGCTTGTGTTATGGGTACCAGACAACTGATTTGAATACATAAATACTTTTTTTTTCGTAAATACATACATGCTATACATAAAAAACACCCAAACTCCGAAACAAATATTTGCAGATCATACAAACATTTGGCCCAACCCAGGATTCGAACCCGAGACCTCATGGAGAGCAGTTGTATATGCTACTGCTGCGCCATCAAGGCAGTCAATGGATGAGACTTGCACTTTTTTTATTAATGAGCCTGCCAAAAAAATTTGCCTGGTGAAAGCATGAGCATCCAAGGGTAGTGGCCACCACTCTGTTTATGAATGCAGGCAATGCAGCATGGTGACCGGGTCTGAAAAATCGGCTATTGTGGCCTACTGAGATTTTCCTGTATCATTTGGCCTCAGGTCAAGTTTCTTTACACAGTTTTTGTTGAGTTTAAAAAATGTGTTAGCCAGGGTTAACACAAGTGATGTTCTTTTGGTGAAAGAGAAATGAGTACAAATCTATATGTATAATCTAAATGTATCATTGAAGATAGGCGCTCATAGCCCAGTTGCACTTTGTGATTAGAAACAATCACCGAGGGTAAGCAATGACAGTGCGGTCAGTAGCTGTATGGGTGCCTGCTGTTGAGATGTTACCATAAGCGTATCCATGATTCAGAGGTCACATTAAGCAGTCGGTCCTAGTTATCATCATAGCTTAGATGGAGGTCTATGGAAGGTTTAAAAATATCTAACAACAAGATTATTTAGCCATAGTGTTGTCTTGCCAGTCCTCAACCCGCACTTGGCCAGTGTGGGGACATGTTATGTAGGACCAGCAGTGTAATTAATGCCAGTAATAATGTTTGGGTCTTTGATAGCGGAGAAAATGTTTATCTTTGGTCTATTTTAATTGTTTATATGATGCTACCTATTTGTGTGTTGATGTCTAATAGAAACTTGTAGCTTTTCATATCTTGTCCTCCAGAAGGTTCTTTGACATGACACATATTTGAGCTATAATTGACTATTTTGACTCTTTTGGTGGTGCACTGGTAGCTTAAGTGACTGCTGTGTTTGAGTTTGTTTCGGAGTTTAGTTGTTTTTATTTTTAATATGTATTTACAAACAAAAAATATTATATGTATATATATATTTATATCAGCTGTCTAGTACCCACAGTATAAGCTCTGCTTAGTTAGGGACTAGAGGGTGTTTGTTAGATGTTCAAAATGTGATTATTAATTACTATCCATCAGTTATCAGACACCATTTTTAACTCTCGATGCAAAAAGAGGGGTTTATAAGTTTGACGTCGATGTCTGTCTGTGGCATCATAGCTCTTCAATGGGTGGTCCGATTTTGACGTCGATGTCTGTCTGTCTGTGGCATCATAGCTCTTCAATGGATAGACCAGTTTCCATGCGGGTTTTTTTAATTTGAAACCCAATTGCCTGCGTTGTTTTTAGCTTAACTTTGTTTGATTAATGTAGGTCCAATTTTTCGTATGATTACTCGATTCAATGCTCTAATAGGTAGGTTTTTTAAATTTTAGCTTCTAGATTCTGCAGACATCGTGGCTTATAATAGTTCTTAAAGTCATAAATAACTATTATTAAAA
>PKRV01000467.1:0-30234 GCA_003709505.1 Hyphantria cunea
CGTGCTCTCCGAGACACGGGCGGGAAATACCGCCATCTTCTAACCTCCGGGCTGCTATTAAGAATTTCTTGTGAGAAAAACCCAACAGCAGTCCGCATCATTTTTGTGTCGTCTCTTGTCTAGGTTGAATAATATATCATAAGTTTTTGAAGTTACATATCAGGTAAGCAGTTAACTATAGTTTCCAATTTATTTATTTTCATCGTTATTGTATACACAAAGCAAAACAATAGAGAAGTTGAGTTACAATGTATAATCGGCGGTTTTATCGCTCACGGCATTTCTTCCAGACAACCATAATGCGGACATTAAGACGGACACAATAATAACACATCACAACAAAATATATTTAAAAATATTAATAGCATTAGTAACTATATTAAAAATGTGTTATCTTACAAACTTTGCATGAAAATCGAATTATCCATAGACAAAATCGTTTAATTCTTAAACCTGTAAAGCATATAACTTCCAGATAATAAAAAAATACAACATTTCTCCAAATAAAAAAGCAAGAAATACGATCCAAGCGTTGTTTTTCAATTCTTCCCAGCTTTTCAATGCGAGTATTCTAATATTCTTTCTTGCCCAGTGAACTGAGTCTCCCCCAAGCAAACAGCTATAGAATATATATTTTTATATCTACTTCGTCCTAAGCAATAAAGGAAGATTAATATTTCGTATTAAGACTACGAAAGTTTCTCATTTTGTTTGTATTTTATATATTTTCTATAATATATTTATCTATTTTTTGTAAAGTAAAAATTCTTTTGATTTACTACTCGATCTCTTGTTCTGATAAAATGGTAACGCCTGATGATGTAATACTGGATAATCCGTGAGATGGGTTTCTTGATGTTAAGTGACTACCCCCGCCCATGGACACTTCAAGAGTCACACAAGTATCTTTTCTTCCTTTTATTTAATAGAAATAGGGGTAGGGAGGTTTGAACGGCAACCTCAGTCACTAGGTAAATAGTAACGATTTTCTATCAGGTGGTGTTACCACTCGGGACTCAGTTGGCTCATGTGGGCCAAGGCATGACTCTCATACAAAAAATATACAAATTTGAAGTGCTTTTTGAGTTACAAATCTAAAGAAAGTTTAGGTTTAGACAAATAACCAAACGAATCACGTTTGGTTGTTAGTCATCTAAACAAATGTCAATCTAAACTTTCATACTTTTACTCTTCCTACAAACATAAACAAATCTCATACTTTTTTTAAATAAACAGTGCGATTGAGGAAACAAATAAAAACAAAAATACTCGACAAAAGTGCAGTCAGGGGACAAAAGTAACGACTGCAAAGCCGGCACAGCTGGGTAATCATTTAATTAGGTGACGCTCGGAGTTAAGGAGATTGCCAGGATCAGACAAGCTTACAGTTTGTCGTGGCATCACAAACTTTATTTATTAAGCTGCAGCTTCAACCAACATTTGACTGACGAATTCATTTAGAGTTGAAACTGAAAAAGAAAATTGTTGTGAACTGAAAATGGAGTAGTAATATTTTTATTATTGGTGTTTTAAGGCTATTGTGTTCATTGAAATCATGTGAGTTGTTTTGTTACAGTTTCGCGTCTTAATTACTCACTTGATAGTTATGTGATTATGTTATCTACAAGTATAAGTTTGAGCTTAACCAAGACCGTGTGTGAGATATATAAATTACATTCTATGTTCACAAACCGTATTTCGTAAATACCCCACTTGTTAGAAAACATTTATCTAAATAGTTGAATAGCTTAGTTAGGACCAAATTTACAATAGCGTTTGTGGAATAAACCGCACTTGTCATTTGTGTGAAAATGTAAATTTTGTACAACAATTTTGATTTATAAATGCACATGTAAATTTGTGGCTTTTTGTACTAATAAGCATCAAATATGTGGATGTGGTTAGTTGTGAATAGATGCAAACTACACAAATTCAGAATAGCTGGCACTTCTATTCTTTTCTCTTCTGTCTTACATTTTACTCGTAGGTAAATGGAGAAAAATATTTAAATTAATGTAAAAGGGAGTACAGAAAGCTATTAAAGATTCATTACAATATAGTTTACTTTGCACGTTGGAAATATCTTTGCAAGTACAGCTGAAGATCCGGTGGTCAATTAAAAAGGTAGGAACATCTAGGAAATATCAAATGTGCAAAGAACTATGATGACTGTATACTTAAAAGGTACTGAAGCATAATCTCCAGGAAGTATCATTTAGTGGTAATAACGAGTGTCCTTTTATGACCTAGACCAGATGATCCGGGTGCATTATCCAAAATTAATAGTCTGGAAGAGCGCTATCTCTGCATAAAATGCGGGAATTTTCGACTGTAAAACTTAGATAAATGTGACAAAGTGTACGAAATTTTTGTAAAGAATAATTTGGAGTAAAAGTGAGGAGGGCTTTGTCACAATTAGATCTTAAAAGAGTTTTTTTTGTATTTACAAAAGAATAGTGTAAAGTTTGATGTTTTCACCATTTCTTTTTTACCCAATTATTATTGTCATCCAAACCAAACAAGAGAGAGAGAGACTGCAAGCTTTTGACCCGCAATTTCCTGCAAAATAAAACGATAGGGAATATTTAACCTAATCTTTTTACAATCTCATTCTACTGATAGACATAAATGAATATGCTTCTGAAAATGAATATAAATGTAATGAACCAATTACATCTAGATTCAAAACAAAATGATAATCACGCAATTATATTTGAATCAATGCCAGGCCTACACACGTAGCTAATATTCTCAATTTTCTCTCGGGTGATTCAGACTGCTCAGTCATGGTTATCCTGTGTTGTATCTTTAATCATAAGAAAAATGATTAAGACAATTTTTAATCAACTAGGTTTTATCTGCGAAATGATCTTGAATCGTATTAGAGACATATACATATCTATAGCTAAATAGTAAAACGCGATCATTGTATTTGTAGAGATGAGGTTTAACCGTGGCCTGTTCCTCCCCAAAGCAATTTGTATCAATCACACGTAAACTAACAAAGTATAAAGAAATAAAGCGGATTACAAACTTTTTATCCTTAGGGATATCTCTCACTAGCTTGATTGAATTAGTTCTAATAAAATCGAGTATCGTTTGTAACCCGCTGTAGGCTGATTCTGTGGTTTCGTATCATTGTTTTTATGTTTGGAGTTGATCTCTCTAGAGAAATAATGGGAAAGATACAAACTTTGTAAGTTTTGTTCGTTGTTTTTATTATTTCTGTGGAAAATTTAAGCTTTGTATTGTACATTTTCTCTTAAACCGACTTCAAAAAGGAGGAGGTTCTCAGTTCAACTGTCTTGTTTATGTTTGTTACTTCATAACTTTAGACTGGATGAACCGACTTTGATGATTTTTTTTTTATTTGAAAGCTGGTGCTTCTGGTGTGAATGCGATAAAGCCTAAAACTTTTCTCAAGAAACAAAGGCTATCCGTCGCAAGTCGTTATCGTCGTTTAGTGGTTTGGCCGTGAAAGCGTAACAGACAGACCGATATGCAGACATAGTTATTTTCAAATTTATAATATTAGTATGGATTACATGTATATCTCCTCACTACCTATCAGTTATCTCAAGAATAAGATACATCCCACCTTACCGTGTGAGAGCCACGCTTCGGCACGAATGGGCCGGCACGACCGGAGTGATACCACGGCGTCACAGGATACCGGTGTGAAACAGCGCTTGCGCTGTGTTTCACCAAGTGAGTGAGGACACCGGAGGTCCATACAACAAACCCTCCCCAATCTCCCAAGGGCCAGCAACGCCCTTGTGGCGCTTCTGATGTTACGGGTATAGACGGAATAGACTTGAGCCTAGTACTTCTTTTAATTATTCATAAATCGGGATCTTCCACATTTCGAGGAAATATAATTTCTTCTTTTTTATGAAATAGGGGGCATAGCCAGCCTTTTAAGATAGATTACGTGCTATTCTTTAAGGTTTGAAGGTCGTATTGGTCTAGGAATACCGCAGGCAACAGTTCATTCCACAGTTTTATTGTACGAAAGTTTCTAGAAAACCCCACAGTTGTGGACTGCCAACCATCTAAGCGATGGGGATAAAACTCCTGTCCCATAGGACGCTGGCGGAAAGAGGCGAAAGAGATCAGTCCGACGTAAAATGACAGCATTCGTGGTGTCGTGTTTCCTTGCGCGACCAGCCCCCAATGATGTAGTAGCGTCACTAGACCTCCGTGGTGTGGGTCACCATGCTGCATTATTGCATTGTCTGCATTCGCAATGAGTATGGTGACCACCTCTCTTGAATTCTGCTCATACTTTCCATCAGGCAGACTCACATGGACAATGCCACACATGAAAAAAAAATTCTTATAACTGCATAAAAGATTTTTGGATGCTAAAAAGTGTGTACGTAGCTTTACTTTATTGTCGGATAACTCGTGACCTGAATGTATTAATCGTTCTATTTTCTATTTTGTTTTCAAAGCCCGTTCCCAGCCTTGTTTTTGAGGATTCGCCGAAGATTTTGTTTTTATACCAATACCGATTTTGATCAAATTTCATATTTTCTTATGAAAGGATAACGATGAAGTGATGTTTTTGTATGTATATTGATGTATATAGTAGTAGTAAATATTGAAAATCGCTGTGTGATACATCATTATTTTGTTTGAAGTATAATCGCTTTTCCTTCGCTTTTATATCACACATATCGTCATTACACCCTATGATATATAGGGTGTGATGACGATATGTGTGATAATATATAATATATATATATGTGATATAAAAACATAACCAAACGCAAAAAGAAAATGATTTTAATCATCACAAAGTTATTTGTGCTGAGTAGGAAACAAACCCATAGACTGCACGCTTACAGGCAGAGCTAAAGTGGAGAAGATAACTCAACACTAGACCAACAAGACATTCGAAAAATATAAATGCAAAAACTTTATGAATTGTATTTGGTACCTTTCATTTTATATCAAACAGTTTATCATCATCATTAGCCTATAGCAATTCATTGGTGAACATTCGTCACAATTCCAGAATGACATCAGACTCTATTTGGGAACGATTTTCATTTTTCATATAAAGTTACTTAAAATATTGTACTCTATTAAAAAGAATTTGATTATTCAATATAATGTTAAATGCATTTAAAAATTTGAAGAAAATTAAATAGCCGTTTTAAAATAATATGGTGAAAATTCATTATACACTTTACGCTTCTGTACTTACTAGCTACTTTACAGGAGAAACAGTAACCCTTTAATCGTTTCTTCTGTAAAGAAGCTAATTACATATCTGACGTTTGTCTACGACGGAGACGATCGGCCCCAGCTTACAAAAAAAGGTTTTGGCTTACTTTATCCAGTAGTAGACTAGTTTCTACATGCTTTTCTCAAGATTTCTCCTTATTTTATGTCTTACGACACCCAAAAGATGAATAAATATTTTTCAAACATTTTAACTCACAACGCCATCTAGTCCCAAACTAAGCAGAGCTTGTACTATGGGTACTAGACAACTGATATAATACATATATAAGTTTTTTTTGTAAATACATACATATTATACAAAGAAAACACACAAACTCCGAAACAAATATTAGCAGATCATACAAACATTTGGTCAGACTCAGGAATCGAACCCGAGACCTCTCGCACAAACATTATGTTAGATGACATTCTGTTTTAATAATCCGTCAACATACGGCAAATAAGTAATAGAATATAGAAGGATTTATTGATAAATTTAGTGTGTAAGTGTCAATGGGAAGGCATTTAATGATTTTCGTTACTGGCTATAAATACTATCAATAAAATTTTAAATTACAATCAATGTGACATCACCTTAAGAAAGTGAAACGTACAGCGGGAAAGTCCTCCTGCCTAATACGTATTGAAAATCCAAATGTGAGTTTGCTTGTTTATTTTTAAATCCGCTTTTGCGTAAGAGTCAAGATTATGTATTTCTAGTATGGCTATATCTTTGGCACGCTCTATAGCCTAAATGACATTATAGATTTAGGCTTGAAAGGCATCATTATGTTCATCTTAATGATAGTGTGTGCCTACTAGGTATAAATTTCCTTGCAAAGGAGAAGCCTGTGTCCAATAGCGAAATAGTACAAGTTTTCAATGATAAGAGTGAAACTATGTTTATTGAAATATAAGAAATGAAATCGACTATTTGTGAATTTGAAGTACCTATATATGGTTTGGTTATTTAATTGACTGAAATCCCATAAATTTCCATACTGTGTGCTAAAATTTAAATAATTAAAACACATTTACATATTAAAACATTTATGGTAGGTAAAGGAAAAAATAAATCCTGTCCATCAGTGATCATCATAGGGTAGCATAGAGACCCTTGATAAGCGAAACTTACAGGACCCAGTCGATGGTTTGCACGCACGATTTACCTTCACGCACAAAACGGTGCAGTAGTTTAAGCGGTCGTCACGCTGTTTTGTTAGTTCTAGTAGTATCTAATTCAAATCCCTTAAGGAACAACACTGCATGGTAAACGAATTGTTATTCTAATTCTGGGTGTTCTTTGAGTCCGTTTCATGTATACTTTTACAGTCTCCCACTAAACAGAATTACGCAGAAACTGCCTCTTATAAAAAACTAAAGCTACAAATGTTTGTAGGTAGGGCTTCATTCCTATAAAGTAAAATAGTATAAATATTTGCAATGCAAACAAAGTCGTGGGAAGAGCTAATAAGTAGTATAAACACAGTTAAGAGGGAACTTTATTTCTATATTATAGTTTTCGCGCTATATTTAGGTTTAAGAGCACTAAACTGAAGCTTAAACTACTGATTGCACACTTTATATTACTTTTGCTATCAATATATGAAAGCAATGTTAGTTGAAACTTTCCTTTTAAAAATACTATTTCATTTTTGTAACCACGAGATCGTATCCCACCCAGTACTACGGCTACTTTCAAAACTAACTCACCATCAAAACTGACATTCTAGCGGTAAGCACAATCAACTACTAATCAATAGGTCCCCAGTTCGATTCCCAGGTCGAACTGCTAATAGGATTTTTTCACAAGAAAGTCTTGTTTCTCGACCGTATCTCGGNTTACTCGGAGAGTACGTTAAGTCGTCGGTCCCAGTGGTCATGAACATCTATGACAATCGTTTTTGCGAACCTCTAAAGATCTTGCCATCTGTTCACGTACGGTTGTCAAAGACATGACCCGAGGTGGATCACTGTGTCGCTCAATTTCTTACAGGCTACGGTAACTTTAAGAGCACACTACATAGCAAACTACATTCATTTAAGTTAGTCGATTCACCATTGTGTCAATGATCAACACCTGATTCTAGCTGTGAACAGTCGGCTTATCACATCTTCTTGGAATGTAGTTTTTCATACAATGAACATAACATAATGCTAAATAGTTTACAAATGACATCTGGGGCAGCATACTACGGGCATCTTGTGTCAACTGCGGCGAATTTCCATGCGCTCAAGCGATTCTGCCATGCATACTATAGAAATCGAATATAGAACTTAGAACCCATAATACTTTATCCGAGGTTTTTCCCAGTTTGAAAAAGGATCTGCATATTTCGACTTCATTTTGTCTCCCAATTTGGTAAGGATGGAAGTGTACTTATCATATTTCCAACTCCTCCAGTTTTCTTCTGATTAATTTCGTTGCGAGTTTCAGGTTACTTTGGGACTTCTTAATTTTTCATTGTCATAACTCGTGGGTCACTGCTGTTGATCCTGGTGTACAGTAGTTACAGTAGTCGGCGTATGGGCGGGATTAGTATAAATCATTATAGGGAAGTCAGTGCCCTCAAATGTACTGACAACTAGTATAACCTTCGAGCTCAGTTCACTATCAGGGTTGTGAGGTCGCTCCGTGGAAAAACTGAAAAACTGATACTCAGGTAAAACCGGTTGAACTAGTTGCCGACCCTAAATTATCTCGGGAATGGAAAATATCTAACAACAACAATGTAAAGATACAGCCGACGTTTTAATTGCAAAGTTTATGATGTTACTTCGATACCACTTAATCTTGAACCCCGGTTAGCTGATAATCAAAACAGGTTTTACGTGATAAGCATAAACCTGTAGGCACCGGAACCAATGGTGAACAATAATTTAAAAAAGATAAATAAGTTCAAACTGGCGGTAACCAAATGACGTACATTCTATCCTTTTTTTTTACGTGTGGAAGCCCCTCGGGCCTTCACCCCACCGGGGTTTGCGGCGGGGCTGTATGTTGGAATCGAACCGACTAAAACCACACGGTGTGCCACTCTGCGCGTGAGATGGGAGAGATCCTGGAACCGCTTTCTTACGCCATCCAAAGTACATTATATCCCTAAGCTAAGGATTACTTAAATGAAATTATTAACTCACTGGAAGAGATCGCTAACTTTGGATGTAATTCTACCAAAACTTTGAAAGGCAAATCAAATTTAAACAAAAATGTCCCTTTGATGTTTCTACAATACGTCCTAAATATAGAAACAAATGTTTCAGTTCCACATCATGGCATCCCATTTAAGTCACGTCTGTTCGTTAATTTGACGACAAAATTACGATTTTGTAGAACCGTATGCGTGAAGTTCCAAAGTTATATTCTGTTGACGTGTTATTACTGTTGTGTTAAGAACTTGTACGTATTTTTATTGGAATGAGTAACACTGAAATGAGATGAGCTTGCTATAGACTACAGTTAATTGGGTAGTTATCTAAATATTATCTTATTTACTTCGACTTACTTCTTATTCGTCTAAATTATATAAAAAGGTTTTTCTCCTCCAGAAGTGTAAGTCAGACTAATGCTAAAGCTCACCAAAACTTATTTATTTATTATTTATCACGATATAGCGCATGCGCTTTAGGTGCATTATCGAACTTAATATCCAAGATATTGTCTACCAATCAACGTTTGGGTGATGGTAAAGAATTGTAATCTTCTTCTAAGTTAATTTTAGTTTATATTTGAATAGAAAGTAGCCCGTAGGTTTTTATGTCAAAGTATTAAATAGGAAATGTATATTTCGATACAAAAACTGAAATGTCTGTGTTTTTAGTGCAATCTAAACTATTTCAAATGTTACGGTAATTTAACAATTTAACTTTTTTGGGTATGGAGCTGTTAAAGTGACTCTACTCTGAAGATGGACAGAATAAGCAGAATCCAAAAGTGGTGGTCACCAACTCATTGCGAATGCAGACAATGCAACAATGCAGTATGGTGACCCATACCATGGCGGCTTAGTGATGCTAATGCATCATTGGGCTGCCCATTCACTTTAAATCAATAGTAATATCTTAAGAATACTTGTATGCGTTCCTTAGTATAATGAATTTTCCTAAGGAACACTTAAATTAACCTTACAAGTAGACGAACAAGATAGGATCCTTTCAAAAAACTGTTAGGGAACGGAAATCTAAAAAGGACCTATCCATAAAACATGAAGGATCTAACCTAAGGGTGTTAATTCCTTGTTTATATCTCGTCAAGTAAGACGTACTGGGCTTTTTTTTCAAAGATTTTCACATGAATTCCGAGGTCAGTTTATCCTGACCTCTGAAATAAGCTCCTGTAACATAGGAAAAGGGTGGCTTTAATACAAGTAAATGCATATTTGATGACCCCATAAGCCGGGGGTGTCGTAAAGCCACGTAAACTAAGATAAGCTTGGTGTTAGTTGTAACATGGAATATTAACAAACTTGTGTAAGTGGGTTATGTGTATGGCGGTTATGGCGCAGATTATAACTATTTGTGCGGGAATTAATGCGATCAATACATGTTACATGTCTTCGAATTGTCATAGCGGGTTGTCATAGCGGAGAGCAACATGGTTGTAAAATGCCATTTTGAAATGTAATACTAGCTGAATGCGTCACTTACCGTTAAAGTACATAAATTATCTGTTTCATATGTGACGGAGAAAAAAAGAACAGCCGTATAACCCAAAGGTTTTTGTTTTTTTTTATAAAGATAACTCCCGCATTAGGAATATACATTCCTGTGCTGCGGGGGACTTTAGAAACATACATGAAACGGACACAAAGTACACCCAGACTTAGAACAACAATTTATGGATCACACAAAGTATCGTTCCATGCAGAATTTGAACCCACAACTCTTGGCGTTACCACTTAAACCACTAGGCCAACTGTGCAGTAAAGATTAATAAATAATAATGTGACATATCTCTCAAACCGTTATCGTGGGAGAGCCATGCTTTGACACGAGTGGGCCGGCTCGACCGGAGTGATACCATGGCCTCACATAAAACCTGTGTGAAATAGCTCGTGCGGTATGTTTCACCGAATGAATGAGGATACTGGAGACCCATACCCCACCCCTCCCTCCGTCCCTCTTTCTATCCCCCAAAGGCTGGTAACGCACTTGTGACGCCTCTGATGTTGTGGGTGTCCATGAGCGGCGGTAATCGCTTACCAACAGGAAAGTAAAACCATACGTTTTGCTCATTTGCCATCTATACCATAAAAAAAACTAGGCAAAGCCAATGATATAGTAACATCCTGATGATAAACTTCTTTCATCATCATCATCATTGCAGTCCACTGCTGGACAAAGGCGTATATATCATAATATAATACGATGATGATGATAAAACTTTTTATGTGGGTGAGGTTCTTACCGTGGGAGAGCCACGCTTCGGCATGAATGGGCCGGCTCGACCGGAGTGATACCACGACCTCACAGAAAACCGGTGTGAAACAGCGCTTACGCTGTGTTTCATCGAGTGAGTGAGGATACCGGATGCCCATACCCCAATCCAACGCCACCTATCCCCCTCACCATCCCCTTTCTCCCCACGCCGCCATAGTGTGGGTCACCATGCTGCATTGTTCTTTTTCGCATTGAGGATGGTGACCACCACTCTTGGATTCTGCTCATGCTTTCCATCAGGCAGGGCAGAGTCATTTTGGCAGCTTAAATATAAAAAAAAAATAAAAAAGATCTGACCCACGGCTTAGCAGTCAGGAGTTACCAACCACTAGACTAATAGTTCTGTCAATTTCAACTAGTAAGCTTTTATTCTCATAGCATCAACTATTCTTATATTTTGAAATGAAAAGCTCATAGAGAAGGGAATGTTCATCCACATCAATGTCATTGTGAAAGTTTTAAATGGAAAAGTTTGCCTTTATGAACCATGAACAGGCAGTTAGATTTCTTTCACAGTTATTATTAATGATTAAATTTAAATCTTAGCGCTTTCAAGCAGGGTGCAGCTAACCAAGCCAAAGAGTTCTTTAGCACTTTTCAAAGTACAGCTATAACTTAACGTTTGGTCCAAGTTATAAACGTTTTACGCTAGTATATTTCCATCTCTCACACTTGTATTGTCACAGTTGATTGGCATAAAGGCTTGTGATAAATGTGTCTGGTTACAGCGACATGGGATGGGAACATATAAATTTTTCATTAGTGACGACAACCTTACAGGCGAAAATGATGGTTTTAGTACAAACCTTTTGTCTCCATAAGTAAAATTATCGCCCATGCGAGAATTCTAAACCAAACACATTTTAGTATCAATAATTATAATCCTTAAAAAAGTTTTAAAAAGGACTACATTTCTTCAAATCTACTTTTGCTAGCAAGCAAAAATTAAGCTAGCTAATTAAATTAAATTTTGCCAACAAGCAAAAAAATTATAATATTATTGATATAAAATGAAATGTCTCAATATCATCATCATTTTTTCTGTTTTCGGTTTTAAAAACGTAATGTTAAAATAATTCACAGGAATTTTATCATTTTCATTTGAAAGCAAAAGAAAAGTTAAGGAATACATGTAGAGTAAAGTAGGTCCAGTAAGTGATGGTACAAAGTTCAAATAGGATGATAGTAGCTTAAAGAAAAGAGCCGGGCTCACAGTGATATTACGTCATTTCTGTTGTTGGCGGTCAGGTATTAACTGCGAAATTAAGAGTTGCAGCAACAGAATTTATTTATAGTATTTCAGAACTATACTACAGAAAATGTAGAACGAATAAATTTCACTCAATTTTCGACTTTGACTGAAAGGCCATAAATCATAAGTTTTCGACTTTTCGCGTATGAATTGTACCCGAAGTTTAAAGACAATACAAAATTTAATTAAAGTTTAGTCTGGATAGTTTATTGGATCTCTGCAGAGGTTTCCTTTCATAACGTTGGGACTCCATCTTTTCTCCACTTCCGTAAATTTTTTGTTGTTCACTTATCAACCTTGAGAATGGATAATGACGAAGCTCTGTTAGGTGAATACATCTATTATTATTGTTGCATTGAAAACATGAAATGGAATATTTGTATGAATTGTTTTCTGTACACACTCAATACATAAATATAAAAGGTACAACGGAGTGTCATATACGAAGGCGAGCTTAACCCAAAATTGAGTTTGAGTAAACCTCAAATTAAAACATATATAGTAGAGAAATGTAAGAGCACAGACATGCGTACTTAGGATATAGATAGATAAATGGAATATTGGCGTTTAAGATAGAGAATATTTATAATTTTAATACATTTACAATTGTATTATTTAGTAAAATATAACTACAGTTGCTGCTTCGAAGAAACTTTTTTTTATGCTTAAAATTAATAAGTGAACAAATGTATCAGTATTATTCGTATCGTATCTAAAACAAACCAATACTAAATTAAAAAAAAAACAAAATCTACCCATAAAATAGACACAAAAATGACTTGGATAAACGACTGTACACACACTTACGTAGCATTTAATATATTGTACATAAAAGTCAGATTAATCATGCAAAACACAGTCAAAAGGAAATTCAAGTGCAATTTTAGTTGAGGCACTACTAATGAACTTTAAAGGTGCAAACCTTACTGAAAAAAATACATAATAATACTTATTCGTAAATAAATACTTAACTCAATAAATGTGAATTCGAAAATGTCTAATATACAATTTTATAAATAGTAAAACATGTAAATGAAGGAATATCTATGAAATTTTCATTAGCAACAACATTCAAATACTCCGGTAACAAGTTATATTTTTCATTTGGAATCGTCTGAGGAATACAATAGTGCCTTTGTGGGGAGTCTAACGAGAGCCTTCTATCGGATGCCTTCAGTCGCTTACACTTTGTGAAACTTTAGCTCGACTCTCGAGGAAACGGAATCTATCAAAGTACGATGCGTTTAATGTTCTCTCAGGTTCGTTGTACGAGATTGAAGTGAAGCCACTTTGTGTGTCTCTTCATCTATTTCATTAAGTATAGCAACCTTCAATGAATTAAAAAATCCCTTTTGATCAGTCATAAAGGAAGAAATACATGTTTAATCAGAAGGAATATTGACATTGGATGTGTCCATAAATATCACATAAACTAGTCAAAAAAGTTAGTCAAAGAATTACCACAAAATCGTTACTACATGATGTTGATAGAAATAAGTCCATGTTTTGTCTATTGTATCCATATTAAAATTATGAATTCAAAATAAATATGTCTGGTTGTCTTTGACACTTTTACGGCCAAACTGCTACATCAATTTCAATGAAATTTGCCAAAAATTTACTATGATTCTTGAGAAAGACATAGGCTATTGTTCACTGCGATAACCGACATACACGCCGGCGTAGCCATGGTCCTAAGCTAGTGTAAAATAAATGACAAAATATTTCCTTTTCACCTATTTAAAAAAAGTCATCTTTAACAGCAAGCTAATAGAGAGACATACTATATTTACCCGACCGCGAAAGAATGAGGGATATGATTTTCTAGTTTATGTATGTATCTTTGGCATGCCCTAGAGCCTAAACAATTTGTTGATATTTTATGTGAGTGGTAACAATACATTCGTCTTAGTCGTGAGAGTGACACTGGGCAAAATCAACGTCAAATAAAAAAAAAATACTATACGTGATCATTCATCGGGTTTTTCATTACTTATTATAGTTTATGAAAGATAACGATAAAAATAATTCGTTTATTTTTTAATTCATTGACATTGTTTAAAAAATCTCTAGCTCTTAAAAAAATTAAAGAGAACCGTCCAGATTCTAATTAAAATATTGTGACACGATTTACAAACTTTGTCAAGTAAAACTCGGAATAAACAAACCCAAAAAGACTTTTGAAATAAAAAATAATACAACGCAAAAATAAAATAGAAGAAAAAATATTCGAAACATCTGTCGCAGACGTAACACGGGGACGCAAAATTTTGCCTGACTACAAATTTATTCTGTCCCTAAAAGAGTAAATTACATGAAATATTGTCAGAGCCAAATGTTCGCTCAAAGTTTCACGGGAAACAAATTGGCATTTTCTTACAAGAAACCATGGATACGAACAACTTTAGTTGAGTTCTCTAACTTCAAATCATGGGTTTGATTGTTGGTTATGATATTTTCACTGCACAATCTTTCTTTTATTTGTGATTCGACATTAAACTTACCACAGCTTCGAATTTAAAATTGTTTATATCACAGCTAAACTGGTTGCTGTAAGCCATGAGAAACAAAGGGTTTAATATTCATTAAACCTCTGGGTGTACTTCTGGTCCATTAAATGTATGTTTGTAAACTTTGTCAAGATTACGGGGTTACGTGAGTCTTATTCATAGTTATTAAAATATGTGGCTACTTAAATACGTGTTTTAAGGAAATCTAATTAGTTACAGGCAAACGAGAGATTTTTGTTAACAGGGACAGTCTAAGTTTGGCGTCATATCATCTACTAAATATTTGCTTTTCGCTGGCTCAGCGAAGTAAGTGTTCCTTGGCCTCCGACATTAGAATGCGCCATTCTTTCCTATTCTGTGGCAGCTGAGACTAATCAGACACTTAAATCTCTTTCATATCTTTATCAACCTCATCTTTCCAACGGCCTATCTGCCTTGACCCACCGGCTTGCCGAGGTATCCTCTTTGGACGGCTTTAAGCTGAACCTACTAAAAACAGTTTTTGAATTCATCATCATCAGCCTATTAAAGGCCACTGCTGGGCTTAGGCCTCTCCCATTACACGCCACTCTGATCGATTTCGGTCTTCTCTCATCTCATTTACTTGAATTACATCGAATAATTTCATAATCTTTTCACAAGGTATGAAAACATTATACCTTGTGAAAAGCAAGTATCGAGAAGTAGGTCTCGATATATTTATTCATTTTATTTATCGATACAACTTCATTCCATATCACTACAGTATAAATTTGTACAGAGATACATATATGGAGATCAACAATATACTTGTTTAGTCAGGAATGTGTGAATCACCGAATGTCTAGACAATTTTGAAATAATCATAACCTGTCAGTATGAAAGACGTAATAACTTAGCTATCAGCTAAGGATAAATGCAGTTGTAGTTTATTAGCAGACCTAACTGTCATGGCCTCTTGATATAAAAGAAAAGTTTTCGTATACTCGCCAAATATCGTGCCTTAAATTTTCATGGTTCCGTTTAGTGCAGAAAGATTTGATTTTGTTGTATTATGTAATATATAAATATTATGTAAGACATTTTTAGCGTACAATTACTTAAGACGTGTTTGTGTTCTATGTTATTTATTTTCTGTTTCTAAATGTTTATAATAAGCTCTTGCCGTAACTTTATTATTATCATATATATTATTCATGCAATCTATCAAAAAACATTTCATTACTTGATGGTGCCCTCTCGAAGGATTAATAGTCGCTATTTTTTATTCATCTTTGTTTTAACTGGCTTAACGAAAATTTTCACATACTGTGGGATATAATGTACTTATAATTATAGAAATTGAATGCTACTTGTGCATTAGTAGGTTGTAGATACGTTTTTATTGCAAATATTTGTGTAAATATAATTAAATCCATACTAATAACTCTGTCTTCTGTCACGCTCTCTCGGCTAAAACGTTACATCGATTTTTGTCTGTCTATCATGCTTTATCGGCTAAACCGTTACATCGATTTTCAAAAAAATTTGGCATGGGGATACTTTGATTCTTCAGGAAAAACATAGGCTAATTTTGACCACAATAACCAAGATACACGCAGGCGAAGTCCGCTGGCAAAATCTACTAGATAATATACTCATATGTGTTCAAATAATAACCAGAAATGTAAAAGAAAATAAAATCCACGAACGTGTTCAACCGATCAAAACTTAACCACCAAAACACACGTATCTAGTCGTTTATGAAACCTCATGAAACCGCAATCAGAAACTAGTTGTCCATATAAAATTAAATTTCACTTCCAACTGACTGCCGCGTAAATATTTGAAGAGGACAGTGTTATTTCAAAGCTCCGTATTACGGTAATTACCGGGAATCCCGCAGACTTCGTGCCGCCCCTTGCCTCGAAATAATGAGGGTGTATTACTCCAACTAAATAAACCTGGAATATGAATATATATTTAATAAAAGGAAATACAACTTATGCTTTGTATGATTGTAAAGATGAAACGACCTTACTTCATTCTGATCATGATTTGGGTACGTTTGTAATCTGCTTCAATGATACTTTGAACTTTGTCAATAAAAATATGTATCATTACAAAAGGAAAATTATGCTTTTAAATAATATTTTTATTATCAACATTAAACAAGAAACAGATGCCAATTCTGCTGATGCTTTACTAAACTGGAATGGCTATAAAGGTATCTTCTCTCATATTTTAGTGAAGTGATTTCCAATTTGTTAGTTACATCTGTATGTATTCAGATAACGTCTATTTAAAGAGCGGACATAACTATTATATTTCAGTAAGTATTATAGTATTATATATTATTGTATAGAAACCGTAGTATGTACGTAGTGTACAGAAACTAGATTTATATGTACACTGTTATATCTGGTGTAAAATAATTCTAATCTAGTGTTATATGCATGTAATAAAAATTTATAAGGTGCTCCAAATTTCTGTCCATGGGTACATACTAATGAATGAAAGTCATCTTTTCTCTCTTTAACAGCTTTAACATTCAAGACTAATTTAAAAGCGTTTTTATTAAATCAACAGATAGAAGCCTAATTTAAAATAGCTAAGTATTTAAATCGTCATAGATTCACATTATAAACGATGTCGGCTCATTGTCAGCGATACTCTGTAAACTTTCTCATATAAATTATCAAAAAAAAATTGTAAAAAGTAGTAAATTTATTTTGAACCATAAATCTTGATTTTGATTTGACTGTTCTGGATGCGCTTGTCACCATCAAGGTGTTGCTGAAAATCAGCGCTGTATCGTAAAGATGCAGCACCACGCTGAGTAACATCTGTTTTTAATGCACACTGCGATGCAACTCTTTACTCTCAGCAAGTGTTTTTGTTACAGTATTAATTTTATAACCACCCGTATCACTTATCATTATGTTTATGACTTAACCGTGCTTTAAGTTTATATTGCAATACTGTATTATGTACCAATGCCTTTTATAACTTGTTGTGTTGCAATGTCGTTAAAATAAATTATTATTATTCTTTCTTCATTTTCTTCTCTTCGTTTTTTTTAAAGATATTTTCCTCAAACTTTTTTTTTCTTGAAATCGCTGACATTTATGAAGTTCAAACAACCACTGAATAATGTTTTTGAATTAACACCTTGAGATCTTTGGTCTGTGGCCTTCAATATATCACTTTGTTTCAAAAGTACCTACGTAACAAAGACACAACAAAACATCTATATCAACAGTGGCTTGGTGTGGAAATTTAAACTTCATGATAAGGTGTTGAGTTGATACAGATGTAAAATTACGTTAGCACAGCATTTGAAAACTTACTACACTTCCTCAAAGATAGCTACACCAACTATTACATTAACTATAAATATATTTTTTTTGGTTATTGTGAATTCAATGTGATTTGAAGAATATTTTTTAATTCATAAAATATGGTACATTTTACAGCAATTGCATATTATACCACTGCGAATATACATATACGATACGCTACAAACAGAAAGAAATGTATTTACAAAAAAGAAAAAGTATATTTGTATTTATATCAGTTGTCTAGTACTCATAATACAAGCTTTGCTTAGTTTGGGACGATTTAGCAATATGTGTTATATGTCCGTAAATATTTATATTTATTTATATCTTTATGTACATATTAGCATTTGGATGAAAAATTGCAGCTTATTTTCGATACTGTAGTACGTGGTAGATGTCCTAACACCTACTAACTACTACAGTATCGAAAATAAATAATCATCATCATCAGCCTATTGCAATCCACTGCTAGACATAGGCCTCTCCAATTTCACGCCACTTAGTTCGATCTATGACTTCTCGCATCCAGCCGTATTGTGCAAATCATCGCTCCACCTGGCCTGTGGACCTTCTATACTACGTTTGCCGAGACGTGGTCTCCACTCAAGAACTCGTTTACCCCAACGGTTATCAGTTCTTTGGCAAATGTGGCCAGCCCACTGCCAATTCAGCTTGTTAATCCTATGGGCTATGTCGATGACCCCGGTTCTTTGTCGGATCACCTCGTTTCTGATGCAATCCCTTAGAAAAACGCCGAGCATAGCCTAAAATATGGTACACTTGATTTGAATTTTATTGAAGATTTTTGTTATATGCATTGTTATAAGCTAAGAGATACAGTGCTAAAAGATAAGGTGGAGCGAAATATTTTCAGAAATCATACGTTAAATACAGCGAAGTGGAGTAGAACTACTAGGACAAATAAGCCCACCACCAAGTATAATTACTCTCTCTCAAAAACAGTATTTTGACATCAATTACTCTCACTAAACCTAGTTTTCATATTTGCCAACAAATTAATTAGCTAAGTAATATGACAAAGCAATCTGTTGCAGAGCTCCAAAATTTATCAATAGCGTTATCAATGTCATCGATATTTAATAATGATATCAGCATGGAAGTAAATGTTCTATCCTATCTATGTAAATATCTGACTTTTAAAAAGAGTGGCCATGAATTTTTTTGCCAGTACAGCCATAAAGCTCTACGCACTTTGAAAACTGGAAGATATGGATCGACACCTTTTAACCTAATTTACATTGTCAATCCAGTAGATGCTGTGACATCTGTTTGTGTTGATCTATGATATTTAACTGTAGCTTCAATTTAACGTTCATAAATGGCACTTGGTGTCTTAATTGTATAAAAAGTTACAAATTGCATTTTAATCCCTTTTTCTCATAATCTTGATGGAAATTTTCATTGTCATTATTAAAAGTCAATGAAATACTAAAATTATCTTTGTCTGCCTATCTGTCATGCTATCATGGCTAAACCATTCTCCGATTTGGTCGGGATAACTGACATTTACGCGGGGGGAGCCACGAGCAAAAGCTAGTAGTTCATAAGTTTTATTTCTTAACAACAAATCTAAACTCTAGCGTATCCAACCTTTATTGTAGGTTCAAAACCAACATATAATAACAAAACTTTGTGTGATTCATAAATTGCTGTTCTGATTTTAGGTGTTCTTTATGTTCGTCACATGTACGTTTATAAAATCCCCCTTTGACTGCCTCAAGGGGGCATTTTGGAGACATCTTTAAAAAACTTTTCATAAGAGTAAAATAATTTCATAAATCTTCTGTTTTACTGATTATATAGTTCTTCAAGAATAATGCTATTCTACTATCGTTCAAATATCATTGAAGGTGCCTTTGTTCTAAGAAACATTTCAGCTATACTTTGTTCTGCTTTAACGTTATTTATTCACGTCCATTCTTCTATCGATGAAACTAGTGAACGAAGCCAGCGAAGCGAACACTTTTAATAGATCCCACTGAGATTCTTGAACAAAGTTTAGAGAGCGCTTGATATCACCAAAGATATATTCTTTGTCTTTTGAGTACAGTTTGATGTTTCAGTCTAGGTTACAGGGTTATGGGGAATTGAAATCATTAATGAAAATTTCAGGGATTTCGTTATTGATCATGATTTTATCTTTATACATAATTATATTTAACTTAAAGTTCTAGTCTCTTTAAGTAGCTATAAATAAATAATGAAACATGAAACTACTGTGATTGGCTCTGATAATTGTTGTACATGTCATAGAAGATATGAATGTAGTTATCAAAGAAAATACCGTACATCCTTGGGATCATTATACATACTGATACATAAGAAATAAACAATTTTTAGATACAAAACCTTTACCGATCATTTACTTTAATTGGCTACGTCAAAATAATAAAGTTTACAAACATAATATATTAGACCCCAATAGTATGTGTTACCTAATTAATGTTTAATGCTCCTCACAATCTCAATTACTTAAATAAAATCATGTTATATCTTCTTTAATTTTGTTCAAAATCCTACTTCACAGGCTTCACAGGCTGATTTATTGGTTTAGTGAGTCAAGACTATATGTGACTATTTCTTTTCGTAGCATTTTTGTGCGCGCTTCAAATTGATGAACCAATATTTCAGTTCAACTGACAAAACACGTTCAATCACTTTTTAAGCCCTGTTTTTGTACGGATACTATTATTGTCATTTGAGCAGGCAAGGTTTTTGTCGTTTTAAGATAATTCATCTTCAAAAGTACGCGTATAACTTTGATATTCCCAAATTAAAATGCCTTACGCACTTCAAAAGTAGTGTTCAAAGATAATGTACTTCCCTGTAAAGGGTACATTTTAATCATACAAGGATTCTATCCAATGACAGGAGTGAGATATTAAAGAGAAACAAAACACTTTTGTTCACCCCCTACTCGTTCCCCCTTTAGTGTCGCGTGTGTAATTACTTGTTATTTTTTTTCGCGTCCGCCATTTTCGTAGGCGCCATGAAAGTCTTTTATGCGTGCCACATTATTCGCACATTGTTTACGCTATTTTTCGTCGTACAGGGTTGAATTTTGTCAAAATATTTTATGGATATTTACGACCGAATTTAGAAAATTACCTACAGTTACAAGGTATATGTAGTAACAATATGAATGGTTTCACTCTTTATGTCACATTCAAAATTAAATAGTTTATTTCACTTCATAATGTATATAAAAGTGTTATAAAAGTGTTAGAAGAAATAACTATGGACCCTGTTAGGTCCGACAAAGTCCGGAAGTGAAGGCAAACAATTTACTATCAAAGGAGCATTTAATAAAATTATCACATTAGTCTATCTTGATATGCTAGAAAATACGTAATTGTTTTTTTATGTAAATGTAATTAAGATGATCTTGTTTTATGTAACGGGTCCAACCGAATAAGGCTAACGAGCTGCCAGTGTGAGAGATCAGGTAATGCAAAGTAACTACGCCTGGCCATGGAGCCCTGAAACACATTGTGTGTACACCGTATAACCGTGGGAGAGCCACGCTTCGGCATGAATGGGCCGGCTAGACCGGAGTGATACCACGGCCTCACAGAAAACCGGTGTGAAACAGCGCTTACGCTGTGTTTCATCGAGTGAGTGAGGATACCGGAGGCCCATACCCCAATCCAACGCCCCCTATCCCCATCACCATCCCCCTTCCCCCCAGGCCGCCATAGGGTGGGTCACCATGCTGCATTGTTCTTTTTCGCATTGAGGATGGTGACCACCACTCTTGGATTCTGCTCATGCTTTCCATCAGGCAGGGTTGAGTCATTTTCGCAGCAAAATATAAAAAAAAAATCACACTTGTGACTCCTGCACATCTGGGTACACTCTTTGATTTAGGAGTATGCTCCTTACTCACAGGTTTCAATTTTGTATATATTTCGAAATACTGCGGACGGTGGTATGTAAATTTTTAATTTCATTATTATCTATTGTATTGTTGCAGTGTCATATTGATTAGTATTGTTAACTTTTGTTGATTTATTACGCTGCGATTTGTGAAAACCTGTTATTGGCTTGATGTTGCATATCAAATTAACTCTTTTTGTAGCTGTTGATTTTCCAAACTAAAATGAGTAAATAAAAGATTCTGGTATGTGACAGTACGCACAGTGGTAGACTCCAAATTATCCGAGTGTTGGGATGACTATTGAGATTGTATAACTTTTTTTATAAATTACTCATAGATTGTTTCTTAAATTAATATATTGAGATTTTAATGAAAACTTATTTATCACAAATATCTTAAAAACACAGGTACTAATGTACCAATATTGTGATTTCAAGAATCTTAGTTTCTTATTCTACGAACCTTTCCAAAAAAACCTCTGACTGAACTAACGTTAAGTAGCTTATACAGACATCAGGCGAGCTAGCCTTGGCAAGTGATCAGCTAATCTTTTGCAGAGTAATGGTGTGGAATGAAGGCTACGGTTCTCTGTTAAGAAGCTTACTCACCGATCGTTAAGTGCTATTTTCATCTAAAGCTTCTTAATAATGGAATTAGTTAGCATACACTAGTTTTTGCCCGTGAGTCTGGGTCTGACTTGCGTATACATCTGTTTATCATCGTAAACAGTAGCCTGTATCCTTCCTCGAGAGTTAAAGTATCACCATGTTAAATTTCATTGAAACCTGTGCAGTGGTTTAGCCGTGAAAGCATAAAAGACAGAAAGAGTTATTGTCGAATATATTATTAAATAATCAAATTAATATTACAATTATGTGAACAATTCAAAGATAATCATCGCAAGACAAAGGACAGAATCTGATTAGTTTTTTTATTACAGACACACTTCATTATCATAGCTCTAGACCTATTTTAGCTTTATACCGCGACTTTGTTCAAGAGGAGAACAATTGGAAGTAACTGCCACCAAAGGTTACATGGAATATTAACGGAGACATAGAAGAGGGCAAGAAAATATGAACTCACAGACTTACTATCGCTGTTTTTTTTTTAATTACACGATTTTTTAAATTAAAGTTAATCAATCAAACCACAGCAGAATAATTAAACCTTTGATCAATCGGATTGCAATTATTTTAGATGATATACATACAAATGTTTTTTTGTATGATTAATGTGTAATATGCCTATAAAATACACCTATTGTTACCAGAGAAATTGAAAAATATTCATTTAAATTACAGCCCATTTTAACCTTGATTAAAACAAAATGAGTTTTATATAATAACATCTAATTACATAAATAAAATAAAAGTTTAAGCTTATTATAACAACATTGCAAGAGAAAAACAATGTATTTCTTATAAGATGTACCTATGCAAAATGGTATTATATTTCATTAATGTTAACAACCTTTATAAAGGTCCACACCTCTAAGTAATGATCGCTCAGGGAAACGAAACGTAATAATTTTACCGCGGTAAATTAAACTTTATATTATGTTACGGGGTTATTAATTAGAGAGCATTAACTAGTCCCTAATTAATAGTTTAAATAATATGAATATTTACATCTTTAAACTTGCAGAAGAACCTAGAAGTGAAGTTAAAAAAAACATGTCACAATTTAGATAGTTTTCTAGCCCGTGCTATTATTACAAATCTATTTACACTTACTTCATTTATTAAAATCGGATCGTATTTCAGACGCTACGGAGGAATAGACTTCTGGCTTCATTGCCGTCGGGTAAAAATTTTATACGTCGATTTGAGGAGTTTTAAAAATAATGATGTGGACAATTTTCCTAATTATCATAGAATAGAAATTTATAGCGATCACGTCATTTTGGTCGCCAGAAAACCGTCCCTCATAGTAGGTATTCTAGTGTTATTTCGTTTAATAGTTTTTTAGACGCTAAGCTAAGCTTAAATCTTGTGCTATGGGGTACTAGACCACTGATAAAAATAAATATATAGGTTTTTCTGTAAATACACATATATTATACATAGAAAACACCCACTGCGAAACTACAAGATCTTACAGCAGTCGCATACGCGACCACTACGCCACCGAGGCAGTCAAATTGATGATTGAATTATAGTTTTGGTGTTCTTAATAACAAATTATCGAGTAAACAAGAAAACCCTTTCTTATAGAGAAATATCGCAGGGCCTTCGAAATTCCTCATTCGTTATCTTAACTGAAGTGTGTATTATCTAAATTTGTTTACGAAATAATCATGAAGTAGCCAAAGATCTTATTTTAACGCAGAATACCTTGCTATCTCATTAACTACCTTATGAAACATCAATTTCCAATACTCCACGAACGATAAATACAGACATTTACAAACAGTCCATTTATGAAATTGTTCCATGTTAATCAGCAATATTTGATCTCTTTATTTGTAAGAGTAGAATGCTAATTATTAATTCGATTAAGTGATATTAAATTGAATCGGAATGGCGAGGCGGGGAATTGATTTGTAATAATGTAATGAGCACAGGTATTGATCAAAGGATTCGAACACACGTTGAAATTAATAATTTTGATAAACATAAGGATTGTCACGTATTACGTGACGCTGTATGAATAAAATTTCCCCCATATATATTCAATTTCATAGCTTTGACGATATTTTTGGGCGTCGAGTATCGAAACGTAACGTGACTAAATGTTGATTTTATACAAATGTGTTTTATGTTTTTATTCTCAAATATTGGAAACGAAAACCTTTTTAAGAATGATTTATCTAGATTTATTTGGTATCATATAGAAACATCGAGCTGTAGACGAATGAAGGATGATTTCTTACACATAATGCCATTTAGTCCCAAACTAAGTAAAGCTTGTATCATTGGTAGTAGCGATAAGACCGCCAATCGTCGCATTGGATATTCTAATTCTTTTTTTTTCTATCTGTTAAGTGTGTACAATAAAGTTAAATAAATAAATAAAATACTATATATTTTTTTGTAAATACATACCATATTATACATAGAAAACACCCAAATTCAGAAACAAATATTTGAAGATCATGCAAACATTTGATCCGACCCAGGAGTCGAGCCCGAGACCTCAAGAATAGCAGTCACATACGCTATTGCTGCGCCACCAAGCCAGTCAAATTTGCAACTCAATAGTACGTCGCAATCAGCTCTCCTTAGCCTTAAAGGACAGTAAGAAGGTTGTAGTCTTTGCCATGGTGAACGTTCAATGAATCCAACGTATAACCTACTCCAGTCAAGCGGGTGCATTTTAGCTGAAACATATCTCTGTCACAATTCGTGTAAGTCAAAATTATTCAATAATCTTTCATGTTCACGAGAAGTAATTGTTGCAATACATATACGTTTCGGAAACTGCCTTGTTGGGCTAGTGGTTGACGTAAGCGAGTGCCGATCAGTCTCCAAGAAGTCTCGGGTTCGATTTCCGGGTTGGACTACTGTTGGGTTTTTTACAAGAAATTCTAAGTGTTTCCCGCCCGTGCCTCGGAGAGCACGTTAAGTCATCGGTCCTGGTTGTCATGAACATCTCTTGCAATCGTTATGGAGAAGTCAGTACCCTCAGATATCTGAACAACTACTTCAACCTTCTAATTAAGTTCACCTTGAGTTCTGATGCCAAACGCTCCGTGTAAAAACTGATATTCAGGTAAAACCTCTTGAACTAGTAGCCGACCCCAAATCTTGGGAATAATAAAGGCTAGGAACATAATGAGATACGTTTCGGATTGTAATGCTTTGTTATTACTAAAGAATATCAAGGAAAAGGCTAAGGAACTATTGACGTGATGTGTTGTTCATACTTTGCCAGCCATTATGATTTCTCATTCAGAACCCAATTCACCAACGAATTGCGTGTTTACACAGGTTCAACATTCCCTTCAAAGAACTGAGCAATTATTGATATCTCTACAAAACCGCCGGAAAGTACTATGACATGTACTTTTTGTGGATACAAAATGAAATGATGTCCGAATAATCGATTGAGATAAATTCTTTTCGAGTCTGTTATGTAGATACTGGCCTTTTTTCTAAAACAAAAGTTGAACAATCAATAGTTTTAAAATAAAACAAAATTGCTGGTGTCTTTATTCTTATAACAAAGGGTGACGGTTAGCCTTGAGAATACATATGACTGAATTTCACTTATTAAAGTTATGCTTTTAACATCATGTTAGACTTTTTAACCCAACATATTTTCAAGTTATTATCGCTCATGAATGATATATGTTTCTAAAAACACATGGCGTAATATATCATTGGAGAAATATTTTCGGTACATTTTCCCCACACACATACGAGATGTTTGCCAAATTTATTAAGCGGTCGGGTAACTCAATTTTATGGGTGAAACGAGTTTTGGAGGGAAACCCTCATGAAATTGGCTTTTCGAATTATCAGGATGTAAGGATTGTAAGAAAATTTGTCATTGTTGGCGTATGAGTAAAATATGTGCAGCTAGCTTGACACATTTTATACATCTTGGAAATATTCCTAAAACAAAAATAAATATCTGAAAACGTGGTTATAGGTTACATACAAACAAAAAACATCTAGGTTAAGCTAATGAAAGCAAGTTATAATTATTTAATATGTTTGGTATTAATTTAAAAACGAGTTTAAAATTTTATAAAAACCTTCAAGTATGTAAAATCCGACCAAATGCGAGTGGGATACGCGCACCGAGGGTTCCGTACGAACCTGTATTTTCGCAATTTTACCTTTATATGTGCTAAAAGAAGTTGCTTGGTACCAAATTTTTAGATTCTGAGTTCACGGGAAGTACCTCGTAGGTTTTGATTCCCTTGCAAGTGTCGAAAATTTGCAGCATAAACGGCTGGATCTTTTGATTGCGTTGGCTCAGAAGTTTTTTTTCACAGGTCTAAAGGACGGCACACCTGAGTATTTGATATGAATTTCAGCTTGATGCTTTCACGCGTTGATCCAAAGTGTTCCTATAAGGATTCCGGTTTTTCGTTTAGAGGTACGGAACCTTAAAAAAGTATAAATCTATCCATAAATAGAAAAAAAGATAGTGGTGTAACTTATCATCGGTAAGTAATAGAACAGTTAGTAAACTACTGTTGTACAAAAAAAACCGGCTAAGTGCTAGTTAATGTGTATATATTTATTTAAGTATATATGCGTCTCTANACCATAAGGCAGGCCTCTTTCTAATCTCTATCTCACAGATAATTATCATTGCCATTGAACGTGGCAATGCTACCAGCCTTTTGGGAACGCTATCAGGCGATGATGTGGAGGAATTTTTTGACGCTTGTATGTAAATATTATTTTTTCTTTTTTTTATAATTTCCAAGTTTTTATGAGATGTTTCGAGTTTATTATTACGTCGATATCAGTAAAAATTTGTTATAGATCTGTTCACCGTTACAGTTATCACAAACTAGCCAACCCGGCGAAGTTTGTTCCGCTAAATTCATTTTTCGTGGAATTTTTTTGAATTTCTTAAAGCCTTTCTAATTAATATCCACCACAGTTGCCCATCGGTACTCAATACGAAGTTGCGAACTATTTTCTTCTGTATAAGCATTTTTCTGACAATAACAAACACATACGAGAAAGAACTATCCAATTTGGTACAGTCGATCGGAAGTTGTGCGTATTATTTGCATGATCAAGATTTACATCTAGCTCGTCTTGTAGCGACCAGTATTGTTGAAATTCCATTTATATTAATAGCACACATCTCTCTCTTTTTCTTGCTTTCTGTAATTGAGATATGACCCTCAGTTTAGAAGGATATTACTATTCGCATGACTCACAGAAACATCAAAACAGTCACAGTCCATCTTGCGACACGCGCTAACTGCAGCGTTAATGAACTGAAAAATTATTTGAAACGAACGACATTTGCTCTGAGTATTCCTTTGTTCGACGTCTGCGTTGAGAGATGTTCTTTGAAATTGATATTGGTTTTAGGAAGTCGTACTTGAGGGATATATGGTTGAATAGTAACAAAAAATCCTCTAAGTTTCAGGTTTTGTAATAAGTTTAGTTTTTTTTATTGGACATAATTGGACTGGAAACGAATGAAGTGGCATCACGAAAACTGGTACAAGCTAATTTTCTCATTGAAATGGTAGAAAACGATACGAAATAAAGTTAAATGAACTGAAATGAAAGCTTTGCGGCTGAAATATTAGCGTTATCACACAAAATACCGGTATAAACCAATAATTCACCGAAACAAGGTCAGTCGCAATATTTTGTAATGTAATGTCGAATCTCTTTTTAATTTTTTTTTATAGAAAACAGTTTAGCAGGACATCCGAAATAAGTAAGACCCTTACCCCTCTGCTATTAGGATGAAAATCATATTATATTAAATAAAATAAGTGTCTGATTATTACCCGACTGCGAAAGAAGGAGGTAATTCGAGTGTAAGTTTGTATGTATATTACTTTGGCACGTCCTAGAGCCTGAACGGCTTGTCGTATTTTTATATGAGTGGTGTCAATAGGTTCGTCTAATTCGTGAGAGTCATTGGGTACACATAAATTTAAAATAAATAAAATTTAGAATTATAAAAAAAATTACGTTAAAAAGTAACCTCAAAAAAAGAAATACATGGACTGTGGTATCAAAATAAAAAAAAATAACGGTGATTACAAGTATATTAATATACTTACATGTTTTATTAAAATAAAAGAATTAAATGGAGATGACAGATACTGACGCAGCAGGTTTTTTTTAATAATTCATCATTACTCGAACGAACGAGGTTTGAATCTTAATTTTTTTTATAAATATCATTAATTAAAATTATTTTTTTTTATTTATATACCCTATATAACTATTATTTTTATACATAATTCAGGTGGTTAATAGATGCGTGTATTAATTAATATCTACTTACCTGCCTATTTTTATGTGGTTGTCAGATAATAGGGGCCAGAGAAGGGTAGCCTAGGTGTTGCATGTTACACATATTATGTCTTTCCATTGACGTTAAGTTCGTAATTAAATAATTCTAATTAATGTTATTCCTGAACATTTTTGTAAGCAACCCATGTGAGTTAACATCAGAAACTTATTTTTTATAATGTGTATATATATATATAAATGAATCCCCATTTCCCTTAGTCACGCCATTACACGTGAACGGCTGGACCGATTTCGCTAATTATTTTAGTATTTGATAGCCTAGTTATAGAGAAATGCTATCGGCTACATATTATCACGATAAGACCATTAGGAGCCGAGCATCCACGAAAAATATAACTAAAACGGGGAATATTCACTTCTTTTCAGAAACGCCGACAAAGTTGCACGGGTTTCCGTCATAAATCCGTGCGAAGCCGGGACGGGTTGCTAGTATAACATAAGTTTCATCCAGATAACAAATGGCTGAAGGCTGATCTTACCCCGGATCTTAAACCGTATCAATATCAACAATCCTACAAGTACCAAGATTATTATAATCTACAAAATATTCAAAACTATCATAAAACATTGTTGCTAGCAAGCAAAATCAATAAAGGGCTATCTATTACCATCGATAATGATAAATGGTTGGGAAATATGATGACTTGCTAACGGGACCGTGGGGTCATGTCATTTTTCATGGAGTATTACATTTTATTGGACAACTTTTTTTCTTCCAACTTTATTGCTTCATCACTGGTATAAAATATTGGTTTATTTTGTATCTCTATTATATACTAAACTGATAGAAATTTATTTCAAATATTTACACTAACTACCTTTTATATATTTACTAAATTCTATTTAATTTATAGCCTTTGTATTATCCCATTATCATTTTCATGTTATTTTTCTAAATTTTTTCAGGGGACAAGCTAAAGAAAAATTAAAATTTTAACACGAGCATATTTTTATAGAATTTACGCAATTTAAGTAGCAGGTATGCACTACTGAACTATAAGATTAATATGTAAATGATTATGTAATCCACTGTCACTCCTATACATTTCGATCCATCCTAAGGTTGCCTGGAAGAGATTGCTTTAGGCAACAAGGCCGCCCTTTGTACACTCCGTCTCACATTTTATGTACTCTCTTCTAACTGTAATATTATAGTGTGCAAATAAAGAGTTTTCTATCAATCTATCTATGTAAATAAGTATATTAAAACTTATTTATGCAAATAAATAAATTAGAACATTAAAATAAGTTTTTTTATACTAATTGTATAAATATGTATACACGGTATATATACCATTATGCCATTATTTACTATTTTTGTCCGTTGTCTGTCCGTTTATCTCTTTGTTTGTTCCAGCTAATCTCTATAACAGCTGTACTGATTTTGAGGGAATTTTCACCGGCAGATAGCTGGTGTTATAAGGACTAACTTAGGATACTTTTTTAAACTAGTTTCACTCCGAGTCATTACCCGCGTTTTCAACAACAAACGCGGGTAATACCACGGGTTCAGCTGGTTGTTAATAAAACTCTCCATGTTCTTGCGTCTTACTTTTGAATTGCTATAATTGCTAGAACAAAGAATCTTACTGATATATATATATATATATATATATATATATATATATAT
>PKRV01000467.1:43818-310928 GCA_003709505.1 Hyphantria cunea
CTGGACATAGGCCTCTCCAATTTCACGCCACTTAGTTCGATCTATGGCTTCTCGCATCCAGCTCCTGCCAGCCGTCTTGCGCGAATCATCGCTCCACCTGGACTGTGGACGTCCTATACTACGTTTGCCGAGACGCGATCTCCATTCAAAAACTCTTTTACCCCAACGGTTATCGGTTCTTCGGCAAATGTGGCCAGCCCACTGCCAATTCAGCTTGCTAATCCTGTGGGCTATGTCGATGACCCTGGTTCTTTGCCGAATCACCTCGTAAGAAGTAAGAAACAAAAATTGAGCGTTTGAAGTATAAAATATAATATACTAAATTTAAAGTTAGGCTAAGTAATATAGCATAATAATTCTGATAATTACCAAGATATTCAGAGCAATTAAGTATTAACTTGACTGTTAAAGCATACAAGGCCAGTTTAATTGAGTGCTCGTATTAAAGTTCGAGAACTAGGTAAAGGACATGTATCTATATTTTTTGTTTACTTCGTTAACATTTTTCCTCAACGATTTTATTAACACATTCATATGTTTGACTCGTAATGTTGGTAGGTCATAGTTGTTCCGTGCCATTGAGTCATCATGGAAAGCCTTATGAGTCCACTGCTGTTTTAATATTGCGAGCAGATATATCGCCTGATGATAAGTAAATACCACCGCCCATGGACACCGGTAACACCAGAAGCGTCACAAGTGCATTGCCGGCCTTCTAAGAAGAAGTACGCTCTTTTTTGTGGGTTTAAGGGTCGTATTGGTCCGGAAATACCACAGGTGATAGTTCATTCCCCAGTTATGGTTGTTGTTGTTTGTTCATTCCATACTAGCCTTTATTATTCCCAAGATTTGGAGTCGGCTACTAGTTCAACCAGTTTTACCTGAATATCAGTTTTTACACGGAGCGACTGGCATCGGACCTCCGAGGGTAAACTGAATTTGAAGGTTGAACTATTTGTCTGCATATTTGAGGGCACTGACTTCTCAATAAAGATTGCTGTAGATGTTCATGACAACCGGGACCGACGGCTTAACGTGCTCTCCGAGGTAGGGGCGGGATATCCGCCATATTCCATAGTCCAGGCTGCTATTAAGAATTTCTTGTAAGAAAAACCCAACAGCAGTCTGAACTGGGAATCGAACTGCAGATCAAGAGGTCTTCTTCATCTGCAGTCGCAGTATTCATTAATCTATACAAATAAATGAAATTGAAGTGCCTATTTGTAATATTAAAATAGCCGCATTTAACTAAATGCATATGTATGTATACACAGTACGTTTACCAAAATAACAATATTTTTACGATTTTACTCTAGCTATCAGTTTATCCAGGTAAATCTCTGGAATGGCTGGACTGATTTCGACGAAGCTATATATCGCTGACGATATAAGGACTAATTTAGACTAGTTTTGCCGCAGCGGGAAACACTGCGAGGCTTAGCTACTATTATAACAATATAACTGATTTAGTTAAACATAGATAATTAGACCATGTTAACTTCACAAATCGTTAATCATGCAATTCGGTGTGTCAAAGAAAGACACAATTGAATGGCTAGTTAATATTGGTTGGTGATTCTGCTTAACTATTGGACATTCAATCCAGTTTGGCTCTCAGGACTGATTTGCGTGGTGGTGATGTCTTGCCTGGGTATAATTAATCTATAATAGGTGTATTAAAATATATATATTTAGATACAAGTTTTTAAATTTACATATTATAGCTTAAGGGCAGAATAGGCTTTCCTAGAGGTCATGTAGGTAATGTACAAAGAGTAAACTTATATTAATTACAATCTTGAGTTAGCTTGTTTGTAAGTTAGACCTATATTTGAACACCTCAAATCATTTACTTTTAATTTCAAACTAAACAACTTTAGTACCTATAACAAAGAAATCTATAAAAATATTATGAAGATGAACATTTTTATTGGTTTTTTGTTTCCATTGAATAGGCTTCGAAACTACAGAAGCGATTTGAAACATTCTTTCACCATTGGAAACTTCATTAATTCCCGAGTAATATAGGCTATATTACATTTTAAAAAAAGTTCGGGATCCGTATGAAAACTTCAAGAGTTGGTCAAGTGTTCTAAGCTTGGAAAGTTTGCTAAAGTTCTCGGAGTTCTTCTACTATAATACACAGTATGTTATATGTAAACCTTCTTCTTAACTCACCATCTATTGTTGAGGTAATATAAAGATAAAAGCGAACCTACTACAGAAACGAGTTCATTTCATACTGTGAAAAAATGTGTGTCTCATGACTTTCCCTCAAATCAGCAAAATAAAGTAACTAATACAGCAAACCAAAATAACACATTATTGTGTGCGTCACTACTGCTACATTTTTTCTATTTACCATGAGTATGGTGACCACCGCTCTTTCACTTGTCTTATGCTTTCCATCAGGTCGAGTAGAGTCATTTGGCAGGCTCATCCGTAATAATATCAAAAATTCGAATGTAACCTATGTCTGTCTGTATATCTATCAATCTGTCAGTTACGCTGTCAAGGCGGCTGCAACGATTTCAGTTGAATTTGAAATC
This sequence comes from Hyphantria cunea, assembly GCA_003709505.1. Taxonomy (NCBI): domain Eukaryota; kingdom Metazoa; phylum Arthropoda; class Insecta; order Lepidoptera; family Erebidae; genus Hyphantria; species Hyphantria cunea. Next base: position 46,368 of record PKRV01000467.1, read on the forward strand.
AACATACTTTGATTCTTGAGAAAGGAAATTAATTCCCGTTAAAATAATTACCATGTAACTATCCTGCCTTGAAAATAACTGATGATATGAAATATCTAGATTTTACGATTGATACACATGAATGTCCACAGGTGCATCTTATATATGTAATATTTTATAATATTATGAAATGTTATATATAATATCATTTATGTACTAGAATTCTTATATTAATGTTTATATTTAAGAACGCAGGAAATATCGGAAACTATAAGGTTGTAAAATTGATTTATTTAGATATGTGTAGGTATACCGACCGCTGGCTTGTATCGCATACAAGCCCGCGGTCGTTGATACATAGTAGTATAGTAAGCACATATATAAAAATAATATATATAGTTATGTTAACGTGTCGGATTAAATAAACAACGTACATAAATTTATTCCGTAATTAATGTATAAGATTTCAGTGTGTTGCTTAAGAGTAAACTTAAAGTAACCAAATTGTTAGTTCTTAAATAATTTTACGGTTAGAATCAAAAATTTATCAAATTATTATTCTTAAACTCATTGTCAAGTAAGGCAAATATTTCAATTTAGGGATCTGCAGTTACTTTCGTACTATGAGAAATCAATTTTTTTCTTAAACCATAGGATATAACTAAGAGTATATATTTTTATACATAACAATACCATTTTATATTTTACTTTAAAATTATTAAGATGTTTTCATTGTTTGAATAGTTTAAGTACCTAAATATTCTAACACCCTTTTTTACAAACTTTATTATTAACACTACCGTATATATGTTTCATGATTTATTTAGTGCATTGTATAAAAACGGACATAGAAATAAGTAAAATCTATTTACATAAGCATGACTTGTTAGCTTGGTTTCACAGACCAAGTATTTTCGTCTTTTGTCTATTGTTGTTGAATTGTACTGAAGCTCTTTGTGCAGTTTTAGAATCAGATTTAGGATAAGCAACTGTCGAACTATTAGTACTTAGCATTTGGAATAACGTTGGTGTTTGGGAAATGGAAAAGCGAGAAATGTGGAAACCTTTAAAATATTTCTCTAAGCACGATTTATGGACAGAAAAATGGTTTTAGCAGCACCACCCTACGATGCTGTGCAATATGTAAGGACAGACCAACACATATCTAAATAAATCAATTTTACAACCTTATAGTTTCCGATATTTCCTGCGTTCTTAAATATAAACATTAATATAAGAATTCTAGTACATAAATGATATTATATATAACATTTCATAATATTATAAAATATTACATATGTATGATGCACCTGTGGACATTCATGTGTGTCAATCGTAAAATCTAGATATTTCATATCATCAGTTATTTTCAAAGCAGGATAGTTACATGGTAATTATTTTAACGGGAATTAATTCGATCACTTATTTGATTCAGCCTGTGACCACGGCCAGTGCAACCTGGTCGAAATGTCAGGCAAATCAGAAGTATTTGATATCTTAAAATACGTGATCGCGTTATTTCCCGTGAAAGTATTTTTTATGTCATGAAACGCGATGGTTTCAAAGTTAGTACAAGACAATTACATGCGCTGTTAGCACTAGAACCACAAGTTTTTTTTTTACGTGTTGAAACTCCCTCGGGCCTTCACCCCACCGGGGTTCGCGGCGGGGCGATGTGTCGGAATCGAACTGACCACACGGTGTGCCACTCTGCGCCTGAGACGGGAGAGATCCGGGAACCGCTCTCTTACGCCATCCGGACTAGTACCACAAGTTTGTGTCAAGGTTATTCGTTGGGGTGTTAATGGCATCGTAAATAAAATGTTTTTCGTTTTGGCAGCGTTAAATTTTAATTAATTTTTATGAAGTCAGTTAATAGCTATGTTAAGCACTTTCAGTAACACTAAACGGAAAATGGTATCATAATTACTTTGGCAAGGTCAAGGAAAATACCTGTATGGTGCAAGTTCTTGTCAAGATCATCAACTATAAATTTAGTTACGTGATGCACTGCGCTGTCTGGGGATCTTTTTGACCTAAAGCCAAATTGATTATCAGTAAGCAAATTGCTAACTTCAACATTTGTCTCCTGTTTTATAAACGGGTCTGATAGCATTATTTTTAAGAATTTTCTGGAACAACCCTTTTGATAAACATAGTTGAAAGATATGATTTGATGGGCGGGCATTCGGGGCAAGTGGGTGTCTAAATAGTTTGAGTAAACTATTACTTATATGTCGTGTCCAGCTGCAACTCATTTATAGTTTTTAATATTTAGTCAACGTCCTTGTCTTAAAACGTAAATGAATATAGTGCAGAATGCAAATTGGAAGATGATAACGCACTGAGGTGTTGGGGGTCGTTCCAAAATAAATATATATTTTTACTGTTCTTGACGTTTCTTTTGTAAAAACATTTATGTATTATGTTTTTATATTCATAAAATATTCAAGTATTCATGCGTCATAACTGATATTTACAATGATCAACAGTTTTAAATTTAAACAGCTGGATCTGTCTTTTTGAATTTTTTTTTGTTTATATAGTTACTACATGACCAAGCACACGTTGGTTTACCATATAAAAATTTATCTCAAAAATATAAAAACAACTGTTTAGGGGTAAGGTTACCCATATTATGTAGGCCTATCCGAAATGCACGCAAAATTTCATAGAAATTGGTCCAGCTGCTTCGAAGGAGTTTGGTAACAAACACCGCGATATGAGAATCTTTAATATTGATTTTTTTCATCTGATACCTATTTTGGGTGGGTTGTTTAGTAATGTGTACGCCGCCATTTTGTTACGGCGGCCATTTTGGATTAATAATGATATCGATTATAAATAATTGCATTGTCATAAAAAGTAAAGGCATATTTCAAATTTCAGTTCAATCGGTAATCGCGAAGTGTTTCAAATTTAACTTGCAAAGTTTGATTACAGACAAACATCGGGACCGGCAACTCAATAAAAGCTTGTACAAATAGGTTAAGTAGAAGAGAGAGAAACTTATAAACAGACAGTCAAAAAAATTACCCTTCCTTTTGACTTTATTGCAGTCAGGTCAAAAATGTTAAAGCGGGAATAATAAAAATATTTAGTTATTTTTGTTTAGTAATTTCAAAGTTTAAAAAATCGTTGCACTATTCGGTCCTTTCCTGATTAAAATTGAATTTAAAAATAACAAATTAACTATGGATACCGTTTCTTTAACAGCGCTTATTATCCATTACAGCATTGAGTTGAAGTTGTCCATTTTCAAGTGATGTTATGTGGATACATTACCGTGTAAACTACACGGCCTTTATGTTTTTTTTTAAATATTTTACTTAACAAGGTACTCAAACATCGGGCTAAAATTTTTTGTAATAATAAGCTGATGAATTTGTGCCTTTTATTCTACCATGTTCACGGGCCGGCTCGATCGGAGCTGTACTACGGATCGGAGCGCAGAAGATTAATGTAAAATGACAACGTTCATGCAATCGTGTTTCGTTGGTGAGTGCGAAACCGGAGGCCCAATGATGCAGAAGCATCACTAGGCCGCCATGGTGTGGGTCGCCATGCTGCATTGTTGCTCTCGCAATGCTGGCCTCGGCTTCACAGAAAACCTATATGAAACAGCGATTGCGCAGGCTCTTCCACCTCCCCATCCCCCAAAGTCCGGAAACGGACCTGTAACGCCTCTAGTGTTGCGGGTGTCCATGTGTCTGCTCGTTTGCCCCCTATTCGACAAAAAAGTGCTTTATTTTACGAAATTAAAAAATGCACAGTTGCTATTATTAAATAGTGAAAGGTATGATTACATATTATGAATCACATTTGACCTGCCTGACTTCCGTAAGCTCCCTTGTTCTTGCAAGCAAATCCGCAAATCGTTTAAAATTCGTGGTAGCGTTGTTAAAACCAAACAAATGTGTTACAGAATTGTTTCTCGGCTTATTTTCGGTTCGTATCTCAATAAGAACGCACATATAGAATGTTGTTAATTTATTTGCTCGGGTTGTTCTGCGGAGTGCATAGCACGTTGTTTTATGACTCGTATACTGGGACACAGATTACGAAAGAAGATGTGAAAAGGCACGATAAAACAAATACGACATTGTAAGTTTTTATTTTTTTAAATTTTTATACAATATGACAATACATACATAAGTGTTTTTTAATGCAAAATAACTGTAAATAAGATATTTTTCATACTTTCTACATTCTTTACACGTTTTTGGGATAGTAATAATAATTTTCCTAAGAAAATTAATTCTTTCGAATTTATTTATCTTATTTTTAAACTTTTTGGATCATACTTTACAAGATACGAACTTGATGTCTTATGGTTGATATGGTATTACCTATCAATCTTTCGATGAATCAATTAGAATTATTCAATCAAATACATTAATACATCTTACTTCTGCTATGAGCTTTGTGTATAGTATAAACTATATTATATAAGAAAACCGTTGTGTTAAGAAAGTAAATTGTTATTATTGTTATTATTTTAAAAATTATCAGTTCCATTTTAGAATCGTAAATTAACATAATAGTAAATAATAAATGTTAATAAACTTTAATAAATTAACGAACACAAATAATATAATAATATCAAAAAATATATAACACATAATACAAACGAAACTTCAAGAGGTTTATACTTTAACTATTTAGTTACGATTATTTATGCAAGTACCTGTTTAGGCTTGTTCAAAAATCAACCCTCTGATCGATCAATCAATTTTAAGAATTTTGGACCCTGGAAACGAAAATGACATCGGTTATAAATTATAACAATGCGGACACGAAATATTAATAACTATCATCATTATTTTAATAAAATAGTAGTATGCCCACTCAACTGGCCTCTTTGTACAGTCGGGTAAAGAAGGGTTAAAATCCTAATTTTGACAATAGGCAGTCGAATTGAAAGTTTTATCTAAATCGGTCCAGCGTTTACTCGTATTGCGCGTTCGAATCATATTTTCTACTTAATTGTTGGTGAGTGATGAAACTACAGTAAAAATACGAGCAGTTTCTGGGACTGCCATAGAAGTAAAAACTAAGTAACTCGTGAATTCTGTCGTTCAGGAAGCGTGCTGTGACGATGACGCAAGTTTTACACTTTATGTTCACACCATAGTGATCAATGTGTCTCAAGAAGTTTTAACTTGAACAAAAACTGACACTGACTGAAACCCATAAACATTGACACACAACTAGAAACCGTAGATACATTCAATTACTAGGTTTAATAATGGACGACAAAGAGACTGCGCCTGAACATGAGGACCCGGAATGCTACGGCGGAGCACACATGCGCAAGCTCTAATCGAGCTTGACAGTCATGGCTCGAAATACAGGACTGTGCTAGCTAACGCGCTGTCAGTGTAGTTCTGCCGGATACCTAGCGATTGACTCAGATAATCACCGGGCACGATTGCTTTGGTGAGTATCTAAATCGAATAGACCGAAATATAAATAACTCAATGCCACCAATGCGAGTCTGAACGGGACTCCAACCAACACGAACTGGAGGATTGCTTTGTATGGGAGACCGAGCGTCGAGTCCTAGTCAGACAGATCAGACGAAACCTGTCATCGCCAGCATTTACAGCGGCAATGGTGGCGAGTGGTGAGGGCTTGTCACGGTCTTCTTCTTTATGCTCCAGAAGGAATATGCAGAGCGTGATCGGGAAAGGGCCGACCACTCAAAGTCTACTTCGCGACGACACTAAACAAGTCTCGAAAATAAACACTCAAATTTGTTGGAATAGATTTAAGTGAAAACTGCTTTTTTCATGGCCAGCTCTACGTAACTTACTCACGAGTAGCCCAATAGTTTACTGGTTTTGGCACCTGGATTAGTAAAGAGCATTGTGTATAAATTATGTAGTTTTTTTTTAATTTCCGTGTATGACATTCATTCCTTCACTCAAAATCAAACCTTATGAGAGCGAAGGAAAAGCTTGTTCTACGTATATATTTTATATATATGGGCTTCAAAAGATTATATCAAAAAGTTTTTTTCATTTACTTTTAAATTAAAACGTCATCTAATTCAATATTGGATAAAATATGTTATTATGATTACGAATTACCTAACATAAATATTTTCATAATTAAACAATTATTTCACCAAAAAATTAACAATAAATTACAAGTATCTCTGACTTGAATATAGTTTATTATTAATATATAACATATTTTTCATAATAAATATTATTACGTGGTTATAAAGACATTAAACTATAATCCGTTCCGTTATCTTGATAGATTGAGTATGTATTCACAGTGAGACAACAGAATTAACGGTGAAAGCGAAATAAACAAAACTGTATTTCATTGTTATATTTAGCTGGTGCGTGAACGAGATTGAACCTTGTAACCCTGAAGAAGGCCGTCGTGTTGATGGCTCATGCAATAACCTCAAACATCCTACCAGAGGAGCTACTCACACGCCCTTCGTTAGGGTTCTTCCAGCTGTCTTTGATAAAAGTAAGTCGCATCATTACATTAAATATTTATTTTGTATTTAGTAGATTTGGGCGTATCGAGTTTGCAACACAGGTGTGTGGCAATCGCCACCTGCGTGTTGTGTAGGACCTGCATGTGTGTTAGATTCGCCGTAGATGTAAGAGCGGCATTGGATGCATTATACAATTATTTTAAAAAAAACAAAGCACATGTCATTATAATTACATTCTGTTTTTTTTTTTAACAAAACATATAATTTATTTAAATATATTCGTAATCACCGTAAAATTTATTTGTCTTGATATCACACACGATGTATTTTGAAAAACCTTAATTTTATTTTTTCAAATTTTGATGTACCCTGTGTCACTTTCATGACTAACACGAATCTAGTGTTACCAGTCACATAAAAACACGACAAGCCGTTTAGGCTCTAAGGCATGCCAAAGAACTATACATACATACATACCTACACTCGAAAAACATAACCCTCCTTCTTTCGCAGTTGGGTATAATTTAAAGAACCCGGTTTGTAAGTTTTGAAAATACATTTCAGACAGTGATACTTTCAGTTTTGCAATAAAAGGGTTGTTAGTAATTTCGTTAGGAATCAGCGCTTTGTAGAAGCATTGCAAGGGATTTCAACTGGTTCTCAGAAATAATATTTATAAGTATAATATTTAGTTATTTAACTCGACCAATATAGGCAGTTGATAATTGGAGTAAGGAAGTGGATTCACAGGAAGTAAAGGGAGACTGCAACTGCAGTTTATCGAAGAGATCAAGGTCGCGTCTCTGTACGTGTGAAGCAATTTGAAAGGCCATTACAACAACGACATTACGTTTCCTACATACTCACCATTTCCGTATCACCAACAAAACGTTATTTTAAAAATAAATTAGCAATGAAATATCTCAAAAGCTTTAAATGCGTTTCGTCAAGTCCCCAAATTGATAAAGAAAGTAGTTTTCAGACATTTCGGACATCTAACACACAACGCTATCTAGTCTCAAGCTCAGCAAAGCTTGTGTTGTAGATACTAGACAACTGATTACATATATACTTTTTTGTAAATACAACATATTATACATAGAAAACATCGAAACTACGTAAAAAAATATTAGCAGATCATACAAACATTTTATCCGTCCCGGGCACCGAACCTGAGACCTCAAGCACAGCAATTGCATACGCTTCCACAGCGCCACCTTGGCCGCAACCTAATACACTCGGTGAGAAGCCATGGAAGAATTGCTTAGTAAAATATACATCACAAATTGCGTAATTTTTAAAGCGCTACTGTGCTGAAGAGCTACGTGTTCAATCCTCACGTGGATCGACGATCTGCAAATTATTATTCTAAGTCTGGGTGTTCTATATATATATATATACGTTTCAGATATGTTTGTAAAGCTCACCGCGACACAAGATTAATTATTAATGCGGGAGCTGTCTCTTTAAAACAAAACAGAACAGAATAAAATAAAAATCTCTAAGTTATTTTTTATGGCACATATATTTGATTGTTACTATTCACTAAAAGTTTAATCTTCTTCCAGATTTTGAACCAAGAAAATCATCATCTGGCCATGACTTGCCTCTCGCTCGATATCTCAGGACTCGCCTCATCTCAGTGGGCAAAGTTCCTAGCACAATTTTCACAATGTTGGCCGTGCACTACTTTGTCTTCATGTCTGCTGACGTCGTCTCCCTGCATGACACCGGTAGGTAAACATTTTTATCATCACCATCATCAAGAGAAGGTTAAGGCTAAACGTCCTCACGGTAGCCCAGTGCGGGTTGGGGAGCTCGGCCTGATCCTCGATGGTAGGTGGCTCATCGACGAGCACTTCCTACAGTTTTCTCCCAAGCTGGTCGACGCTGCCTCTGCCCTTGGGTGACTCTTGCCCAATCTGGGTGGAGCCACCGTCGCAATGAGAAGCCTCTTCACGGCGGTTGACCGGTAGATGGCGCTGTACGGTGCACCGGTGTGGGGGCGGCTCTGATCGCCCAGAATAAGCACACCTCTGGCGCCCTCAGAGGGTATTGGCGGTCAGAGCCATACGCGATTACCGCACCGTGCCCACAGAGGCAGCGTGCGCCTTGACCGGGACGCCCTCGTGGGATTTGGAGGACTTGTGCTTGCCGAAGCTTATCAACGAGAAGCGACGGGCGGAGAGCAGTTTCCGCCCTCCGCCCGAAGAGGTACGCAAGTGGCGTGAGGCCGCCCGTCGAGCAGTTTTACCGCGGTCACGACCTTCTGCGAGGAAGTCATCCCCCAGAAGGCCCGGGAGGACGATCTCCACTCGAACCCAATCCGCCGCTGGCGAACCGGGTGGCGGATCGTGCGCATACCAGCGCCTCATGCCGCCCTGAGTGTGGCTGCGGATGGTCGGAACGGGTCCCCTCCATCCGCATTAAAGGCCAGCAACGAGGAGGTGTGGTTTTAGTAGCTTTGATTCGGACACACCGCCCCGCCGCAAACTCTGGAGTGAAGGCCCGAGGGGGTTTCAACGCGTAAAAAAAGACAATCAACGACTTAATACGGCAAAAATTATTATTATGAATACTTTATGTTTTAGTAAACTATATCCAATGGAAGCCGTATTGCTGCGCTGAAAAAGGCAAATCAGACTACATGTGCGTCCCTAACAAGATACCTGAAGATGATCCTGTCCATAGGTTCTCTGGTATCCGTTGCTTAAACATGACCAGACCTGAGTCGTTCCAAAGTATTGGATGTGTAAAGAATGACACGACACCTGAGAGGGTAACTTTTTAGTAAACATTTTTACGGTATATGAGGCCAAATGAGCGAACGGGTCACCTGATTGTAAATAATTACCGCTGACTAATGAATGAATAATCAGGAGATAATCGCTTACCATCAGGCGATACGAATGCTCATTTGCTCCATTCCATAAAAAAAGTCATACAGTCGCGTTTAAGTCCACTGATTTTTTTATATCCCACTATCTTTTGCAGTGGGTACGCCAGGCTATACGCTACTTATTTCAGTATAATTTACCTTTTTTCTTTAGTAATCAAAGAATCTCTATGCCAAATTTCATTACAATTGATTTTGCTTTTTAGCTGCTCAAATGTATAAGATATATAAAGTAACTTACGCATATTTAATCTTAGTACGGACTAATACCTTATTATTAATTTCAGATAGTCTCATCGACCCCTCTGCTAGACTTATCTGTGATATATGGCAACCTTCTATCTCCTTTGCTCCAAAAGGGTCGCCTATTTACAGGAGGTCTGGTAAAGACTGAGATCGAAGAAGGAAGAATATGGCCTCCAAGTTATAAGACTCAATTAAATGTATGTTACTTAAACCAGAGACCCAAGGAAACCAGATGTCATCAGATGCGTAAGTTGCAACATCGTTTTTTAGAAGAACAAATAAATTGTTGATGGTTAGTGATCTTGGCTACTGAATTGTACTGAGTTGATTGTGAGTTAGTTTTTCAGTCAATACAATACACGTGTGGGATGTAGCTCAAAGCAAAATAGATTTCGTAAATCATTACTTTATTTCTTCTTTTATCAGAGTAAACATCGTAACATATTAGTCTCACACCCATATTTCTGTTACTACTGACTTTGACAGCTACACTTTAACATTTACTACAATCATAACACGGCACTTGAAGGCAATGAAAGGTAAGTTTTACAATTTAAAACAAAATATTTGAAAATATGAAACTAAATCACATACATGTAGTTAGAAATATATAAAAATGTGTTGTAACTTACCGTCTGATTCAGAAGTGGGAAGATCTTTAAACAGGTAACATATTAATACATTTCTTAAAACATACAATACCGAAATTACATCTAGGCATAAATCAAGCCATCAAGTTCATCACAATCATCAAAACCAAACCTGCATAACAGCATATTGCTCAGGTGATCACCCATTACACAAACATGCCAGGTGAATGCATGCATGCATGCATACATAAAACGCCATGCATGAATTGCCAGGTATCCTACTAATAATTGTTAAATTTCTAGCTGAGGATGGTTCGAACACGCTAGCAGGAATTAATTTGGTAGCAATTTGGTTCTGGAGGTATCATAACTTTATTGCTACTGAACTTGCGAAGGTGAACCCCTGCTGGGATGATGATAAATTATTCGAGACAGCAAGAGACATAAACATCGCAATATCGCTACAAATATATTACTATGAGTTATTGCCCATATTCTTAGGTAAGATTTTTTTAGTTACCTTTGAGCAACTTGTCGAAATAAAAGTATTGAAGCAATATTTGGATAAGAATATAAATTCATAAAAGAAAAATTGATGCAAAATTGTAGTTATAATACATCCGTTGTCCATCCACATTAAGAAAATGATAACCAACTAATACCTACAACCTGACCAATCCAGTATGTCGGATTTCTAGCCAGGAAATACGTCCTCTCGTTTGCCCACTATCCCATAAAAAAACTCTCCGGACTATTAGGTTTTACTTTCTGCCAATTTTCCAGGTTTTGACAATATGGTTGAAGATGGTGTGATCGATCCCAGCGGTGGATTCAGGGAACTGTACGACGAGGACATAGTACCACAATTATCCTTAGAGTATCCATTCGTTTTAAGATGGGTGCATAATATACAAGACGGTACCTTAAAGTAAGTCTATTTATTATCATGATATATTTTAATTTCAAAAGTTTTGATGTGCTTTTAGGTCTATTGGACTGTGATATTGATTGCAAGTCAGATAGTTTAAAAGTGTAAATAAGTGCAAATCCTCCATCGGTCCATGTGGTTATGGATTAAAAATACGGAGTTTCACCATTCTGTCTTATCGGTTTTATCTCACTAATTGAGTTAACAATGTAGTACCACAAAATTACAAAGACGACTTGACACAAACACTGTAAAAGACTTAGTACACACAGTACTACACCCACAGTACAACACAGACAGTATAGAACAGTATGCAAAAATTTCCATCTTAAGGTAGAGATATGACGATAATGTGATGTATGTGATGTATATGATATAATGTATATGTATATGACAGTCTTCATTTTAAATTTTAATTAGTTACTAGCCGACCCTTACCCTCTACGTTGATCATTAAACCAACCGCTTTTCTTCAACTTACAGATTTACAAATATTATTATTTTTAACTGCTTTTTAGTTGAATCATGAATAAAACCTGACCTGTGTGACACTTTCTGTTAGTGAAAGAATTTTCAGGATCAGATAGGTACTTCTAAAGGTATTATACTATCCCCATGACCATACAAACAAAGTTACATAATTTACGCCCTAATTATATTAATAGTAGAGTTAATTTCAGGTGCTATTTTTCAAAACATTTATTTTACTCAATAATAACAGATAGTATACAGATAACATTATATTGTTATACTCCTTAGTAGTATTTATAATTAGATATCAATTATTCGATAGCTATTGTAGGTTGAAACTAATTAATATATAATTGGATTGCATAAATTAAAGCAGATTCAAAGAAACAAGTGTTATTACTTTAGTTTTATTTTCTTGTTTTACAACAACGGAATCGTTAACATGTTTTCATGCCAAGGTTCGATAAATTGCAATGAGTTCAACTAATGTATATATTATTAGCACTAGTTGAACCACACAAATTAGTCTGCGTTTTCTATAAACGTGAAAATCGGTAAAACAATTTTCGTGTAATTTAGGGCCTCACAGAAAACCGGTGCATTACAGCCTGCGATCTTTTTTACCGGAGGCTACCATCGCTTACAGTCCTGCAACGCAAAGGTCACAAATGAATTGCCGGTTTGGTATTCTCCCAAACAGAATTATTAAGGCCAAACATCGGAAATCTAACTCATTCGTTGATAAGCAGTGAAAATTTTTTTAATACCAGTTCTTTGATATCACTCCAATTAAGTGAAACAATATGAGTTGAAGGAACAGACGTTGATAAACAAAATTATCAATAAATAAAACGAAAGTTTATAATTGTAATTATAAATTCAGTACAGAACAACTTTTCACTAAATTCATATGAAATTATGTATAGTAGAAAAACATTTTATTTTATTTTCTCTGTCCTTTTATTTCTGCTTAATTTATGGAACGGTTGTCTCAAACTTTGATTGCCAAATAGTTGGTTATATAAGGAGTTACTTAGGTCACTTTACTATGAGGTTAGCTCCGTACTTTGGTGTTGCTCACGGTCATAGCTGTAAAGGTACAGCAATAATCATGGGTTTCAGCTAGCATCTTACACGGTTGTCTGGTCCCTAACCAAGCGAAACCTGTATGATAACTTAACAACAGAGTAACATATTTATATTTCACTAAATATATGTAGCATATCATAGAATAATCGATAGAAAGGGGATCGAACTAAGTGGCTTGCAATTGGAGAGGCCTATGCTCAGCAGTGGATTGCGATAAGCTGACGATGATTATGATAGAATGGACTACGCGGTTGGCCTAGCGGTTTCAGTGGTCGCCACACCGCTTCCTACTGCGCCATGTGTTGTGGGTTCAAATCCTACATGGGACAACACTTTGTGTGATCCATAAATTGTTATTCTAAGTCTGGGTGTACTTTGTGTCCGTTTCATGTATGTTTGTAAAGATCCCCGTAACACAGGAACGTATATTCCTAATGCGGGAGTTGTCTTTAAAAAAAAAAGAAAGAAAGAATAATTACACCCAGGCAAAATTGGGCAAAATTCAAAATAAAATTAGAAAAATGATCTATGTACGAATGCAGTAGAGCTGCGCTGATTTAAGTACGAATGAAGCGGCTCGACCGGTACAGTACTGTCCTTGAATATAATCCTAAAATAACAGCGTTAGTGCTGTCGTGTTTTGAGTGAGACTGGAGGTACAATGATGCAAAAGCATCACTAAGCCGCCATGGTGTGGATCTACATATAAAAAGAACATACTTCTCCTGCATGGTTCCTACAATCAACATTTCCATAAATTACTAATATAATAGAATTTTTGTTTTTATTTAGGCTCTATGACAAAGATGGCTACTACTTAAAAAACTTCCCTATCATGAACCTGACCTTGAGGACTGGTTTCTTGGCTGTAGACAACAATATCGACTATTTGACACAGGGCAGTTTTAGACAAGGCAGTTCTAAGCCTGATTACGTAGCGGATCCTGATGTAAGTAGTTAACTTTAAATGATTAATATTATTATTTAATTTATGACCCTGCCAAAGTGACTATTCTCCCTGCTGGAAAGTTTGAGCAGAATACAAGTGCAGTTAATACCTTACACATTGATAATGCAGTAAGGTAGCATAGTGGCCCACACTATGGCGGCCTATTGAGTTGTTTCTGCATCATTGGCCCTCCGATCTCGCACTCACCAACGAAATACGTCAGCACGAATGGAGTCGTATTAATTTGATCTTCTGTGAGAGCGTAGTACACGGTCGCGCTGAAAAAAGCAGAACTCTACAATCTTTATAACCTTGTTAAATAAATTAACTTCTAAAAAAACACCCTAATTGTTCAACACAACTGGCCCAGTATTCTATATGAGAACAATAACTTTGTTAAATTATTGTTTTTAATTTGTAAAATTCAATAGAAAACATCCTGTTAAAAATTACTATTTCTGGTAATTTTATTACTACCTGTTGTTTTGTTATAAACTTAATTGAACGTTCCTCGACTTTACACGTAAATATATTCTAATATCTTTAAAGATACAGTTTCTACGCAATAAACATTATTATCGCTAACTTATATTTGTAGCCCTACTTCGATACTAATTAAGATCTAATTTTTAAACATAGTATGGGGTCAACTTCATCCTACTAATATCATACATGCAATTATAACAATAAATATTTCAGATATCTAACACACAACACCATCTAGTCCCAAACTGACCATAGCTTGTTTTATGGGTACTAGACAACTGAAATAAATAAATATATCCTTTTTTTTGTAAATACATAATATTTTACATAGAAAACACCTAAACTCCGAAATAAATATTCACAGATTATATAAACATTTGGTCCGACCCTGGAATGAAATCGAGATCTCAAGTACAGTTCGCTACCACTATAGCAGTGGAGTAGTTGGACTAATTTGTCTGTTGAGGTTTTTAAACCACTAAACACATTTTAATGAAATTCGGATTGGGAATAATTATATAACAGACATCGTAAAGATTTTCCATAATTTCGTTTTGTTTGCATTTTTAAAAGATAACATTTTACTCTCATAAACATCTTGACTGGTAACTGATGCCGTAGGCATGCACCAATTATGTGTTATATATAAAATATAAATAGAACAAAACTACACAATTAAAATCCATGCTCACAACGACAACTGGTGAATCACACAAACTTTGTTCCGCATGGGAATCAAACCTTCAGCTCTACAATTTGTTAACTGGAAATCTTTTTTCAGGTGACAGAACAAGGCCTAGGACCTCATCAAAGAGTGTCAGATTTGGTAACAAATGATTTGTCCAAAAACCGTTACTTTGGATTCCAGCCTTATGTCAATTACAGAAAGTTTTGTTTCAATAAACCAATCAAGTGCTTCGACGATCTTCAAGGCATTGTTGATGATGAGGTAACTATGGAACATATAATTAACTAGCTGAGCCCCGCGGTGTTACCCGCGGTAAAACAACAACTGCAAGTAACGACGCTAAGCGAAGTTAGTCGTAAAAAACTAGCCTATGTTATTCTTTACATCATCAGCTATTACCCAGTAAAAGTTTTATCAAATTCGGTACAAACTCGTTCCAGAAATTAGCATAAACTTGCTTTCTTGGTGTAAATACCGTATAAATTTTTACACTACCGTTTTTTTTTTTTTTTTTACAACCCATAATGTCCCACTGCTGGGCTCGGGTCTCCTCTCAGGAGAGGGTCAAGGCCATACATCCGTTACTTACACTACCGTTACAATGTATTTAATGAATAGGTAGTTATGTGAGATTACAAAAATACACTTGAATTTCAGTTCTTTGTATATGTAAATATTTGATTTATCTACAAGGTATCTTCATAAGGCTTTCGACTATAAGTTTTTTAATGACAGTTTGCAATAACCTCCATGTAATTCAATTTTCCATTTATTTAATGTTATTGAAAAACTTTTAACTGTGAGTATACTAAAATAAAATAAAATAATTAATCATATTAAATATACTTTCGACAACATAGGCTGGAAAGAAAATAAAAAGTTTTTAGTAACTATTAGTCACTGAAGTTTCAATACCAAACCTTTAAGCAAGGACTCATTGCTTTAATTTGGATCTGACCCACGGTATATGCCTTGTAATAATCTATTCTACGTAAATAAAAATGAATCACCGAAATGTATGTACTTGCATAACTTTCTATGGACTATACTAAATTAGATAATTCTTTTATTATGTGTTCCTTGTTGTTAGGACAAGATTTGTATAGAAGAAAATTAAAAGTTAACCGGAAAACGACCGATGTTTCAACTACTAGAATAATTTCTATTCTAAAATATGTCTTACGTTTGAGCAATAAGACACACACAACATAATCACGTAATAGTTAAAAATATTAAGCAATGCTGGATATAATTATCCTGTTGCTACGAATTGTTGCGTAAAATATTTAATTATTGTATCCTTTATTTTTTCCTAACTTATATAAAAAGTAGCTAATTGGCTATAAATTTTATTATTTTTATTATTAATTTAAAAATAACTTCCGAAGTAATATAGACTGCTATGACTCACTCACATATGTGTTTTGATAATTTATTTTTGTGCCTGTACTAGATGAGTCAACTATAAATCAAACCGCTGATAACACACCAATACATAATATTATATCGCAAGATACACGTTGTAAATATTTACATCTAGACAGAGAAAGTAAATACGTGAGCGTGACATTTAATAATATTTTAGTATTTATTATAATATGAGAGAATATTTTTCTCTCATATTATACACACATACATATAATATTTTATCATAGGATAACAGTCGTGAAGCTTAGTTGGAGGCCTTCGGGCGGCTTAAAACATCCAACGGCAAGATTACGTAGCCACAACGTAGTCTTGCCAGTCCTCAACCCCACTTGGCAAGCGTGGGGACATATGGACTTAACCCTCTCCTGAGAGGAGACTCGAGCCCAGCAGTGGGACATTTTGGGTTGATTTGAGAGAAAACTAACTGTTGTTTTTTTAGTTTTCGCTACTTTTACATATAGTTGTTTTATATATAATTATTAATTTATTTATAACAATTGCTCACTACACTTACAGTAACCCAACACGTGTCGTGAATCATTACAATATTGGTGTTAAAAATTTGGAAATTAATAATAAAATTTCTTTTGGAATTCGCAGTCGTCTGATCAACAGCCGGAAAGACAACAGAAAAACACATTTAAAACACATAAATATAATAATATAATATAATTTTTAAATTACAGTCTAATGTATAAACTTAAGTTATAGTACATTAGTTGCCACTTNACCACTGAAACCACTAGGCCAACCGTGCAGTCAACATTAGTTGCCACTTATTACTCGTTACGTAAAAATGCAACCGGATTAGTAATATATCAGATGCACTCCAAGAAACAATGGTAAAATATTATACACAAGAATGTTTAGCAACACAAAATATAATAATTTCAAAAATGGGATTAAAGTATTTACGAAATAATTAATTATTAAGCATTTTACATACCGAAATACAATAAAAACTAACATTTTAGATCAATTCACATTAAATAATTGATGTGTATTAATGAAAACAGGTATCAAATAAACAACTACAAACGGGTATACCTATTCAAACATCCTTTCATTTCAGAGAATAGAGGTATTGAAGGAAGTGTACGAAAAAGTTCAAGATATGGACCTTCTGGCTGGTATTTGGACGGAGAGACCGGTTCATGGGGGTTTCGTCCCTCCTACGTTCTACTGTTTGGTCATAGATCAATTGAAACGTAATATTTACTCCGACAGGCACTGGTATGAAAGGGCTGACCGACCCAAGGCGTTCACTTTCCGTAAGTGTTTTGATGTTATCTTCTGTTAACAGAGGTTTTACGTCATATGTTATGTTTTTAAACCAGTATTAATAATCTTATCTCATACGTTTATTATACGACTGCGTAGCACAGTTGCAGTCTGCTTTGTTTTATCTGTCATTATAATGGCCGGAATAGATTTTTTTTTAAACGTCGCACAGGTGTTATACTGTGCGAGGTTCTACTTATATTTCAGTACTTAAAAACATTGAATTATAATAATCAAAGAAGACTTAGACTCAGAACAACAACGATTAAGCCATTGAAGTCCGCTTCGGCATGAATGGGCTGGCTCGACCGGAGTGTTACTACGGCCTCACAGAAAACCGGTGTAAAACAGCACTTGAACTGTGTGCACCCCAACCTCTGCCCCCATCCCCCAGAGGTCGGCAACGCACCTGTGTCGCCTGGTGTTGCGGATGTCCATAGGCGGCGGTAATAACTATCAGGCAGAACGTCTGCTTGTTTGATAACTGTTGTATTAAAAAAATACTAGTTGTGGAACCTTACAGATTTTTGGAAATCGAAAATCCATACATAGTAGCTACTTTAACCATTGCGCTTTTTTTACGCGCTATCAGGCAATTATGTGAATAAAGTACAGTCCGTGGATTAAAGTACTGTCACATTTAATAACAAGGGTTCAAAACCAACTTGAATTTATGTTACCACAGACTCAAGTGGTGTTACCGAAGTCCGATTCACATTATACGACTAACATTTTTGGGGCATAAATACGCTCTTCCTGATTTTTGAAATAACGTGTATTACATATTTGGAATCTCTATAACAACAGTTGCCCTTTAACATAAGATATCGTATTATTTTAGTATATGACGATGTTTAAAACTTTAGGCCAATTTTATTTTTATCACATACGTAATATATGTGGTAAACTCTTGCTGTTTATCTTAAACCTCAACGGCTGCACGTATCGTCTCGTTTAGCGGCCGCCACGTCGTTTCCTATTTCACGAAGTGTTATGAGTTCAAATCCTACATGGGAAAATACTTTGTGTGATTCACAAATTGTTATTATAAGTCTGTGTGTTCTTTGTTGCCGTTTCCTGTATGTTTATAGAGTCCCTCGCTACACAGGATTCATTCCTAGTGCGGGTGGTGTCTTATGACAAAAAACCGTCGCCTCGCCCGCTCTCTAGTGCTTTAAGTGTTGTGAGCTCAACTCCATATGGGACAACACTTTTTTGTGATCCATAAATTTTCCATCTAACTCTGGGTATTATTTCTGTCCGTTTCTGTGCTTGTATGACACAGGCATCGACATTGCCCACAGGATTAGCAAGCTGAAGTGACAGTGGGCTGGCCATTCGTTTCTTTATTTTACCGGGCCAATTCTGCACTTAACCTCTTGATTGAGCCGTTGTACGTGAGTTTGTCATCTTCCTACTCAACCACAGATCGCTGTCTGTTGTGCCTATAGTGAATAAGTGCTTGTTTAGGAGACAATGTCCTGTCAGGATGCCTATGACCTTGTTAAGATCGTCCCTTTTTAGTCTAATCAGGTTGCGGGTTAGTCGTTTTGATGCTACCGGAACTGCTATTTGCTGTAGAAGCGACCACCGTACAAACCACCGTGACCACGGAGCAAAAGGGTTCTTGAATGGAGACCGCTTCTCGGCAAACGTATTAAAGGACGTTCACAGGCCAGGTGAAGTGATGATTCGCGCAAGGCGGCTGGTAGGAGCTGCTTGCGAGAAGACGAGGATCGAACTAAGTGGCGTGCAATAAGGGGATGCCTATGTCCAGCAGTGGACTGCCAGAGGCTGATGATGGTGATGAAGATATAACGCGACATAAATAGATTATAACATAAATTCCTAATGCGGGAGTTGTCTTTTTGACTTTAAAATGAGAAGATTACACAGAAACATTTAAATATTTCACACTGAATATCATTTCTTGATTTTTGTTATATGCTATAATTTATAGAATTAATTACACATTTATTTATTTAAACATCATCATCATCAGCCTATCGCAGTCCACTGCTGGACATAGGCCTCTCCAATTTCACGCCACTTAGTTCGATCTATGGCTTCTCGCATCCAGCTCCTGCCAGCCGTCTTGCGCAAATCATCGCTCCACCTGGCTTGTGGACGTCCTACACTACGTTTGCCGAGACGCGGTCTCCACTCAAGAACTCGTTTACCCCAACGGTTATCGGTTCTTCGGCAAATGTGGCCAGCCCACTGCCACTTCAGCTTGCNCTCAAATAAGACAGATCACGATGGCAAGGATGTTGTGTGATGTTGGAGACACTGTGAAAAGAATTCAGCCGCACGCATTCCTGAAAGCTGGATTCAAGTAAGATTCTTTTCCAGAATTCTTCTCATAAGGTCCTACGGATTTTGGAAACTAGAAGTTATGGATCGACACAGTCAGGCAGTGAATTTTAGTGTTTTTACCTAATTCACCGGCGTCTGTTTGTGTCAGCGGGTTCTTATCTGTATCTTCAATTTAACGTTCATAAATGTCACATAATGTCTTAATTGAACAAATGATTTAGAATTTGAATTAAGATTTATTTTATATCAATTATCCGTCATTATTATTTTATTATATTTATATATATTTCATTATTCATTATACGGTTATATATATGGGTTATATATTTCACGGATATATAGTTTCACGGATATGTTTTTCTCTATGAGAGTTGAAGAAAACAAAGAGTGTTTTTTACTGCAAGAAGCCTGAGCGGTCTTTTTCGCTAAGAATAACATCTTCATATCAAGAATGAGTTTTATTTTTGAATTCAATTTATTTAGTAATGAAATTGGGCTTGTAATTTTAGTTTCGGAGAAAAACATATTTATTACCGTTAAAAATCGGTAGTGAACATAATCTTGTGTCAACATCATAAGGCCTATTAAAATAAGCAACGTCCTTAAAAAATCGGTTTGATATAATATCTTGTTACCGTGATGCATCTAGATTAATGACGAAATGATTAATGATTTTTAGAAACCCGATGTGTGATTGCAAAGACATCGTCGGTATTGACTTCTCCGCTTGGAAAGACGAGACTTGTGGCACCACCGGTGGATACTTCAACCGTCTCTTTGAACCATTCTTAAAGTAAAAAAAAACATGTATGTGATCCTAAAACTATACAGCCGCAGTCTATCTTTTGTGTAAAAATTGTTATGTATGTTCGGTTGTATGTATTCTATGTATTAAATGATTATGTTCTATGACCATCTTTCATTTTTCTCCTGAATATTCTGGTATTAAACGTGCTTTTGTTACTACTGCTACGTCTACACGTAATTACGAAACAGTAATAAAACTGAAAAATTCATAACGTAACAAATAAAATTTAGTAAATTAGTAGAAAAGTCGGTTCGTTTCGCTAATAACATGTTTTCTAAGAGGGTATTAACAAGGAATCAGAAAGTCGCACACTCGTAAAGGTACTCGTAGCGGGTAAAACATTCGTAGGCGACTAGCTGGTAGGCAGCGCGGCGACCATATTATAGAGTTGGGAGTTCAGAGCCTACATCTTCAGGTGAGTATGCATGAAAGGGGTGAACTTTTGAAAAATATTTACTAAACAGGTGTTTTAAATAATGGTTTTTGCCTAAAAACACCACCACGACCATCCAGACCCAAAAGAATAATTTGTTAATCATACAAAGCATTATCCTATGCGGGATCGAAGTCGCAAGATGTCTACTTATACTCTACGCCATTCACACAATCAGTCAAATCAACACACTAAATTTTGATAAAAAAAAACATTAATTTTAATAAAATCCGTGAAACATTAAAATAAATAACTCAAAATCGTTTAGAATTTAATCTGCAAATATGACCATTGCATACCCATATATTCATACAATCAGACAATAGGGCGCTGTAATCCTTTAATTGATGCGGCACCCACCCTTATTACTACCCAGATTTATACCTATAGATATGAATCCTAAATATATATGTATATGCATACGTATTAGTGGATGATTTTTGTCGCATGAAACAATTCTGGTTCGATTCCGTATCAAACAAATTTTTGATTGATCTTTAAATATTTGTTTCGGAATTAAAGTGTTTTCTAAGTATAACGTGTATTCTTTCAAAAAAGCATACAACTATTATATAAGTTAGTCTAGCTTTCAAAGTACAAGCTGTGCTTAGTTTGAACCTAGATGACGTTGTGTATAAGATGTCCAAAAAATAATTTTTGGATTAATTGAGTGAAATGCCTGCTATGAACTGCTGGACTGATATTTACCAAACATAGCTAAGAGCCACCGCAAAGAAACTGGCTTTCAAATGAAAAGAAAACGTATCGAAATCGTACGCACATAGACATCGAAGTCCAACTTATAACATGCCTCTTTTTACGTCAGGGGTTTAGAATAAGGAAAACGTGATGGAAACCTTGTTGTTGGTATAGTAAATCAAGATCTACTTTCTATGGAGAAACTTATCTAATATCTATCTAATCTATCTAATATATCTGATCCAATCTATCTAATTTAATCTAATACCTTTCTGAGAAGAAACTATCCACAGTTCACAGCAGTGATTTGTTAAAAACTGTTGATGTGTTATTATTATACGTTTCCATGTGCAGACGTGTACTATTGAATAAAAAAACTTAGGTTTTTTTATTGAATAGGGGTCAAACGAACATACGTATCGCCTAATG
The DNA here is from genome assembly GCA_003709505.1 of Hyphantria cunea. Taxonomy (NCBI): domain Eukaryota; kingdom Metazoa; phylum Arthropoda; class Insecta; order Lepidoptera; family Erebidae; genus Hyphantria; species Hyphantria cunea. The sequence goes on from PKRV01000467.1 coordinate 68,544, forward strand.
GTATGCGATTACCGCCGCCCATGGACAGCCGTAACACCAGAGGCGTCACAAGTGTGTTGCTGGCCTTTGAGGGATGGGGAGGAGGATGAGGGAGGAGTTGGGGTATGGTCCTCCTATATTCTCACTCGGTGAAACAACAGCGCAAGAGCTGTTTCACACCGATTTTCTGTGACGCCGTGGTATCACTCTGGTCGAGCTGGCCCATTCGTGCCGGTTCACGCGCCCACGGTCACCGTAGGTGAATTTCAACATAGATATTTTGACCCTAATAAAATAAATCAGTGGTATTACTCACCCTGAAGTATCCAGTTATTGATAATAAAGGTATCTATATTAATTTAAAGCTAAATATAATTTATAATTTATAGCGTGCAATGTAAGCTGTCGAAAGTTTCACGTGCCAGTCTACGGTTATATTTTCAAATAAACTAGATGTAATTTACATATTTAACCGAGGGTTCCGCACTATACATTAATTCATACTGTATATATACTTTACAGAAATATTAATTAAAACTGACAACACAGATCACAGAGTAAGTTATAGATGAACACTGAAGCTCCAGTATTTGTTTGTCTTTGCCTTGATTTAAAAAGTAAGTTATTTCATAAGGCATCGCTGATATCAGCACGAATAAGCCGGCTTAACCCGGTGTTCTACCCTATCACAGAAGTCCAAACTAAAGTCGCAGCATTAGTGCTATCATGTTGCGTTAGTGATTGTGAGACCGGACGCCCAATGATACAGAAGCATCTTTAAAGGCCGACATACTGTGGGCCACCATGCTGCGTTGTTGTACTGGCTACTTTCACAATGAGTATGGTGAACCACCACTCTTGGATTCAGCTCATACTTTCCATTAGGCAAAGTAGATTTACTTTGGCAGGCTCATACATAAAGAAACAATTACTGCACTAAGTACATATCCGGTCTCGTAGAGGGCATTCGTGGAATATAAAGAACGAACACTAAGACTTAAACACAGTTTAAGTTTATAATGTGGGAGCCGAACCCACAACACTCAGCAAAATTGGCGAGAAGATGGGCGATTTCTATATATTTGTACTAATATAATATGTATGTATTCACAAAAAAAGTACAAAAGTATTCTATCGGTTATTTAGCTTTCATAGTACAAGCTCTGTTTAGTTTGAAGCTAGATGGCGTTCTGTGCGAGATGTCCGAAATATTTATTTAAATAATTTGTACATTAAGATATTTTTTTGTAAATAGATACCTAATTTTCACATTCAGAAACACAACGTTGTGCAAATGCAATATTTTTAATATATTTATAGATAAATAAATACATTATTTCGTTTTCAGAAATAAAAAGGTTTAATTATTTAGTTAAATAGTTTAGTTTTAAATTACTTGGCTGGGCTATTTAGTAATCTACTACTTTTCTTCTGGATAAATAACAAATTAGCAGTCATATAAAAGGAATTTCAAAAAGTAGGTATAAAACAGATGTTCAGTTTGTCGCTTCGGCGCAGCTTAGTCTTTGCATACAGGGATTTGCAAAGCGATTTGCATATTTCTAAATTGTACTTTAACTCTGTGGACGTATTTACGTTATCGTCAGCGATCGTTTATCTTGTTATGACATAGCGTTTTGACGCTTAATCGTATTCTAATTGATGTTAAACATCGTTGTGTAAATCAATGGACCAGGAAATTATTATTTCTTAAGAAGAGAAGTGACGAAAATATTTCCCTTAAAACAACTGAATTTCACTTTTGAATTGAGAGTATATTATTTGATTAATCTAAATAAGTCTTTATATATATGCCCATGTGAACCACCCAAATCATTTAGTGAGTATCGTGAGAGAATACTGCAACAACAAATTATGCAAGATAAAATCACTGAACATCAATCTAAACAGAAGAAAAACTTGAAAAAATTCCTATATGAACCCATCATGCATCATGCAGCTCAGCAGACTAAAATATAATTTCTGAAGAGATGACTATATATTGCAGTATGTCAACTTTTCAAAAACCTTCACGATTCTANATATTTAACCGAGGGTTCCGCGCTATACATTATTTCATACTGTGTATATACTTTACAGAAATATTAATTAAAACTGACAACACAGATCACAGAGTAAGTTATAGATGAACACTGAAGCTCCAGTATTTGTTTGTCTTTGCCTTGATTTAAAAAGTAAGTTATTTCATAAGGCATCGCTGATATCAGCACGAATGAGCCGGCTTAACCCGGGTGTTCTACCCTATCACAGAAGTCCAAACTAAAGTGACAGCATTAGTGCTATCATGTTGCGTTAGTGATTGTGAGACCGGACGCCCAATGATACATAAGCATCTTTAAAGGCCGACATACTGTGGGCCACCATGCTGCGTTGTTGCACTGGCTACTTTCACAATAAGTATGGTGAATGTAGCCAGTGCAACGTAGTAAGGCAAAGTAGATTTACTTTGGCAGGCTCATACATAAAGAAACAATTACTGCACTAAGTACATATCCGGTCTCGTGGAGGGCATTCGTGGAATATAAAGAACGAACACTAAGACTTAAACACAGTTTAAGGTTATAAAGTGGGAGCCGAACCCACAACACTCAGCAAAATTGGCGAGAAGATGGGCGATTTCTATATAAAGATATAGAAATCGCCCATCTTCTCGCTAATATAATATAATATGTATGTATTCACAAAAAAAAGTACAAAAGTATTCTATCGGTTATTTAGCTTTCATAGTACAAGCTCCGTTTAGTTTGAAGCTAGATGGCGTTCTGTGTGAGATGTCCGAAATATTTATTTAAATAATTTGTACATTAAGATATTTTTTTGTAAACAGATACCTAATTTTCACATTCAGAAACATAACGTTGTGCAAATGCAATATTTTTAATATATTTATAGATAAATAAATACATTATTTCGTTTTCAGAAATAAAAAGGTTTAATTATTTAGTTAAATAGTTTAGTTTTAAATTACTTGGCTGGGCTATTTAGTAATCTACTACTTTTCTTCTGGATAAATAACAAATTAGCAGTCATATAAAAGGGATTTCAAAAAGTAGGTATAAAACAGATGTTCAGTTTGTCGCTTCGGCGCAGTTTAGTCTTTGCATACAGGGATTTGCAAAGCGATTTGCATATTTCTAAATTGTACTTTAACTCTGTGGACGTATTTATGTTATCGTCAGCGATCGTTTATCTTGTTATGACATTGCGTTTTGACGCTTAATCGTATTCTAATTGATGTTAAACATCGTTGTGTAAATCAATGGACCAGGAAATTATTATTTCTTAAGAAGACGACAACGAAAGTGACGAAAATATTTGCCTTAAAACAACTGAATTTCACTTTTGAATTGAGAGTATATTATTTGATTAATCTAAAAGATTCTTTAGATATATGCCCATGTGAACCACCCAAATCATTTGGTGAGTGTCGTGAGAGAATACTGCAACAACAAACTATGCAAGATAAAATCACTAAACATCAATGTAAACAGAAGAAAAACTTGAAAAAATTCCTATATGAACCCATCATGCATCATGCAGCTCAGCAGACTAAAATATAATTTCTGAAGAGATGACTATATATTGCAGTATGTCAACTTTTCAAAAACCTTCACGATTCTATTTTTAACCTGAAATTTTTGCGTTCTTTAATTATGCTTTTCTAACCAACCAATGATAAGTAATAAAAATGACAATAAAGAAAAAAGTGCTCAAGGAAACGCATTCGACTGTTAAAATTCGCATTAAATAAGTATTTATATCGAGGCAATTAAAAAAAGTTATGCCGGATACGGTATTGTTTAATAGCCATGATTCCATATTCAAACCACTATCGTGTCCCTGACAGCTGATATATGGTGACAATAAACCTATTTCCTCGACGGCCATGAAGTCCCGCTGGTTCACTGCAGGACTTCGCCGAGATTATATGTTCGCGTCAATGCGCCACAATCCTTTAAGATAATAATGAGTCATGGGACACCGACGGTGGAAAAGGAACGTTCATTTATTAGTGTGGTGACGATTTAAAAAAAATATTTGTGCAGATTTTTTTTATTTCAAACATTTTTCTTTTCAGTTTCCTGTAAAGGACGAAATTGTGTAACAGAAAGCCGGGAAGTCCCTACTTTTGATTTGTTTGATGAACGAGAATAGACTAGGCCGTCGGGTGGTAAGGAAAAGGACTTTTTTTAATGTTGCTTACTTTTTTACTTCTAGCTCAAACAAATTCTCAATGACCAGGAGTGTCTTGGACTGAATGTATCGAAAATCTCTAAGCCCTCCAAACATTGTTGTTGAATTTTCATACAAATAAGTTTTCTGAGATATTCATCAAGTGCTAATTAATTTTAAACTAAAACCTGTTGAAATATGAAAAAAAAATACCTTGATTTATTATTACGTGAATACAAAAAAATACGCGTACAGACATGAATTAAGGCAAGTTGAATGGTATTATAACCTCGCCATAACCGAAGGAACCTAAGTTATTAATTTGCTCAATTTCACCAGGCGAGCAATAATACCATCTCTCAATATTTCTGCGCATAATATTTCTGAAAGGAAGATGATTTCTGGGGGAAAACACCGAAAGCAATTCTTTCTTAACATTTTACCAAATCTCAAAGGCCAGAGACGCTATTGTGACTATGGCTTGCGGCGACTTAAACAGAAACAGCTTTTCTGGAATGAAAACATTCAGTCAGTCTCGTAGAAATCAGTGCCAAATCTACTAGAGACACCCCTTAAATATAACCACATATATCAAGACCTTTAAAACCATGATGAAAAACCATGAGAAGCCGAAGATCAAACTAAGTGGAATGCAATTGGAGTGATAAGCCTCGCCAGCAGTCCAGCAGTGGACTGCGATGGGCTGATGATGAAAACCATGAAAACAAGACACCATGTCTTGATATAACAATTAAAAGTATTTACCATCCCAGACCCAACACAAGGCGCAAATTGGTGGTTAAAACATTTCATCCCTCAATGCTTTCAAAATGTAAATAAAGGCTTATATATACAAAGGTCAGCATTTGTCGTATTTGTGTACAACTATCACGTACAGGCGAGCAATGTTCCCCAAATGTGTATCGATTTCCATACGTCGCGTTGTGAATTTTAAAGGGACTCAAACATTGTCTCATATTGCGCTTTTTGCTCGTATGCGTTATAGATGACCCGCGAAACTTCGTCTCCGAAAAGGAATGAATTTTCCCCTTATTTGTAACATTTTTCATTGATGTACTGCCATTTATAGTAAATAGACTTTTCCGATTAATGGGTTATACAAAACTAATAGACTTTTGCATTACGTACCATAACTTCCTTCGTATAAGACGTTCAATAATATACACTATGTACGAAAAGAAATAAAAATTCAATGAAAACCTTAGCAATATCTAACTATAAATTTTAATGAATTAAGTCTTTCATTGCTGTTTGATGCTTTATATTAATACGGCGTCCAGTCTCCATCAATGTCCATAATCGCTTGGCACCATCGCGGCATACTTTCCACCAATTTTACGCATAGCTGCAAGGTTTAGACCTCCATGCAGATTTCAGTTCACGAGTGACGTCAGCGCTGGTCACTACATTTTTTACCCTTAGCTTCATCATCGCGCAAATATTTTAATTGCATTAGCATCAAGGGATGTGATGGCCAATCCAGCATGTTAAAACCTTGTTATGCTAGAAAGCACAGAACCAGAAACTGGTGCAGAGTCGACTTCGGTGTTTAGGATAGAATCCAGGAAACATTTTAATGTGGAAATATCTTCTTAGCCAACGGCAATAATGCTTTTTCGTAAAGTTTCGTCATCTTCTCAGCACCCAAAGTACTGTTAAATAAAAGCAAATTGCTGAAACCTTTTTTTTAAAAAGTATCTTCAAATACGCACTCGAATCAAATGTTTGTATGATCTTCAAGTATTTGTTTCGGAATTTGGGTGTTTTCTATGTATAATTGTATGTTTAAAAAATATATCCCTATTTATAACAGTTAGTATCAGTATAGAACCCATAGTACAAGATCTGCATAGTTTGGGGCAAGATAGCGTTATGTGTTAGATTTCTGAAATATCATGAAATATATTAAAATATTTTAAAAGTAGCCACTAAAGGCCGTTATCTTTAGTGGTGTTACGTGATAAGAAATAATACTACTATGTTATTCGTAAATACTTCAATATTGTTCAATCATACTTTTTCTGGATGTTCATGTTCATTAAATCTTTCTGTATCTGACAATATGCTGTCTTGCTTATAACTATCATATCATATCAATTCTTTCATATATGTATGACAACCAGCTGATTATTTGGTTAATGAAGTGATTATTTACCATAAATTACATTTTTGTTTAATAACTTTTAGTTTCATTTTCAGTATACCCGCCTTAAGTTATTTGATGATTTTATTTTAATTAAATAGTAATTGATTATGTCTTTGAACCTCACATTTAGTCCACTATTAATTCTGGGAAAATTTGAATGGTTGCAAAAATCAATTTTTGTTTTTTGACACCTTTTTCCTATTATACCATCCAGCACACTTGACATTGGCAGAATTTTCGGATTGGCACAGTTTGCCATTATTAAGAAAAAAAAATGAACTACGATTCTGTATGCTCTCTTACACTCAATATAACATTTGTTTCTTGGTAAGTGAATTCTATTTCTTGTGAAATACGACAGTCAAAAATTAAAAACATATTTAAAGTACAGCTGCTATCATGACATTATGCACAGATAACATTTGTGACTTTATTTACTTTCATTAAAGCCACAGACAAACACTTATCTTAAGGTCATTGGCTTTTGAAGGGATCATAAAATTGTTAAACTGGTACACACAGTACTACACAGGTTGTGCATACATAGGTATTTAATATAATTTTGAAAGTGAAAATTTTTAATTCAAAATGTGGCTGATATATTGTTTGGGGGTTTTGTATAGTGCGGAGAGTGCATTATTATATGAGTCGTACACTAGAACACAAATAACAAGGGAAGATGTGAAGAGACATGATAAAGCGAATACAACATTGTAAGTTACTTTGCTTTTTAACTCCAGTTTAGTTTAGACTCCAAAAATATAACTCTTCTTCTGACGCAGTTGGGTGAAAATAAAACTTGAAAAAATAAACTGACTACATACCGGTGTCATGCAAGGACACGGTATCGGCTAAAATGAAGACAAAATAATGCGCGGCCAACGTCGTGAACACTTGGCTGGTCACTTTGCCCACGGATAAGATGCGGGTCCTCACATACCGCACGAAAGGCAGATCATTTCCTCATGAAGACTTTTTTGGAGTGAAATCTGAAATAAAGAATCTGATTGCTTTTGTAATGAGGGTTTAGTAAATTTTGGACTTGAAATTAAGTAAGGTATTTAATCACATACCCAGAGATGAACAAAAGGAACAGAAAGGGCACCTGTGTCTGTACACACTAGTGCACTTTAGTATTTCTTGTGTAATTGGCTTGTTTACGTTGAGGCTGGCCGAGATGGCCATTTCTCCAGCCGGTCTTCCTCGAGTGGGCAGGGCGGCAGCACGGGACCCTTTCCTTCCGACTGACGCAGGTGCTTTCCGGGCACGGTTGCTTCGGGAAGTACCTGCACTCGGTCGCGCGGAGGGAATTGAGTCCCACCTAAGGAGGACTCGGCCCAGCACATGCTGGCCGTGTGCCCCACTTGGGCGCCACAGCGTTGGGCCCTCACTGCAGTCATCGGAGGAGATCTCTCGCTGCCGGCCGTAATTCGCTCCATGGCCGGCGGCGAGAGCAGTTTTACCGCGGTCGCGACCTTCTGCGAGGAAGTCATCTCGCAGAAGGAGGCGGCGGAGAAGGCCTGGGAGGACGATATCCACTCGGACCCGATCTGCCGCCGGCGAACCAGCCTCATGCCGCCCTGAGTGTGACCGCGGATGGGCGGGACGGGTTTTCCCCTCCATCCGCTTCACAGGCCAGCCGCACAGGGGTTGACGTTACGCGTGTGCCGTACGTCGTCTACATTGAGAGTTTTACCATCAGACGACGGAGCCCGCTTCAGTGCGGGCGGGCGCTGGGAGGGGTCCGGATGGCGTAAGAAAGCGGTTCCTGGGCTCTCCCGTCTCAGGCGCAGAGTGGCACACCGTGTGGTTTTAGTCGGTTCGATTCCGACACACCGCCCCGCCGCAAACCCCGGTGGGGTGAAGGCCCAAGGGAGATTCCATATATAAAAAAAAAATAAACCGAAATGGCCGTTATGAGCTCGGAGAACGTCATTAAGTTTCATTGTAGTAGTTAGTTTCAAAGAAAAAATGCGATGTAATATTCTTAATAACTGTCGATAATCTTTAATTGAATAGCTTTTTATCAGTTTTAGTTTTGTACGACTTTTTACCTGTATATATTTTTAAACAAATAATGAACGACCCTTAAGTTTATGAATTATAACGGGACTACATCTTTTTCTCAAATTCTTGAATATGCACAGGTTACGACAATATGGTGAAAGATGGAGTAATAGATCCATTAGGCGGATTCAGAGACGAATACAATGAAAACAAACAACAACCAAACAACAACCCATAATGTCCCACTGCTGGGCTCGGGTCTCCTCTCAGGAGAGGGTTAAGGCCATTACATCCCCACGCTGGCCAAGTGCGGGTTGGGGACTGGCAAGAATACGTTGTGGCTACGTAAATCTTGCCGTTGGATGTTTTTAAGCCGCCCGAAGGCCTCCAACTAAGCTTCACGACTGTTATCGTATGATAACAACCGGGATCGACTGCTTAACGTGACCTCCGAATCACGGAGACGCTCATGGTAACATGCCACTAGCGGTCACCCATCCAGGTACTGACCGTGCCATCGTTGCTTACCCTCGGTGATTGTTTCTTATCACCGAGTGCAACTAGGTTATGAGCGCCTTTGACAATGAAAACATTTTACCCCAAATGTCTCTGGAATATCCAAACGTTTTGAGGTAGATGCATAACATACAGGACGGTCTTTAAAGTAAATTTCTTCATCTGCATCAAAAGGTGAGAATTAGTGTGTCCTTGAAATGGTGTTATTTTGTCAAACCTTATATGATGAAGCGAGATGGTGTAAAGAAGTTATTGGTTTTAACCATTAAGGTTAAGTTTTTTAGGAAAATGTTTTTCTTTTGTTGTTGACCTCCTGCAGTTTGAAATCACAACAATGGATGCAGGAGTTAATAACGATTTATTTTCCAGAATGTAGGTGTACCAAGTATTATCCTAAATTTAAACATGGCCTATTTACATCATATATTAGTAAATATTTACATACCACAAATATTTATTTCTTATACAAATATTTATGGTGTTCAAATATTTAGTTGAAATGCAATGTTAACAGATTTTTAACCTTGCATGCGACAGTTCATTTAATATTTGTAATTTAATAATTACAAATATTGAATTAACTGTCGCATGCAATCTCAAAAATATTAAAAAGATGTGTTAAATCTAAATCAAATTCAAATATAGTTAAATATGTTTAAAAAAATATGTCTAGCTAACAATTAAACAATATCCTCAGATATTGCTAATGTCAATTGGATAAAATTTGATGTTTCTATATTCCTATATTCTAATACATTACTTCCTGTCCTCGCGATATATACATAAATTAATTTAATTTGTAAAAACACTTCTCTTTCAATCACTGTCTTAAGTTTGTCTTAAATTTATATAGAAGTAGCTCTTTAAAGTCATTCGGTAATTTATTATAGACTTTTATAGCATTTGCATAAGAGTTCCTCTTAAATATTTCGAGTATAATATAGCTAGGGAAATATAGGTATAAACCTATCTCTAAATGCTACATTCCTTTTAAAAAAAACATCTTCAATATTTAAATTATATATATGTATATATAATTTAAATTATTATAGCAAAGCATTCTGGGTGTTTTCGCGCAAAATGGCTCAATTCTCTGATGTACATGCAAGGTAATGGCAAGATGTTATACTTCTTAAATAGGGGCATACAGCTATGCATATACCCCGCTCCACAAATTAACCTCACATATCTTTTTGTACCTTAAATGCTAAATTGTCCTGCAACAAGATACCATATGACAGTACGGATGAAACATATTCGTGATATGTACACACTGCAGCTGCGGTTGATACTGTAACTTGTAACCGCTTCAACGCATGAACAAATCTGTCGAGTTTTTCATAGACGCATTCTATGTGACTTTTTGAATCACAGTTTTATCCAATTTTAAGCCAAGAAATGTATGTATATGATCATGTGACCGTGACGTGACCGTGGGTGAGCCACGCTTCAGCACGATGCGACAGTCTCACAGGAAATCAGTGTGAGAATACTGGAGGCCCATGCCCTTACCCCTCCTCTCCCTCCCCTAAAAGCCGGCAACGCACTTGTGACTCTTTTGGTGTTGCGGTTGTCCATGGGCGGCGGTGATCGCTTACCATTAGACAATACGCCTGCTCATTTTCCCGCTATTTCATAAGAAAATCAGTTACTAGACCTAACAGAAATAACTTATCTGTGAAAAAAATATATTTTCTTTAGCAGAAAATATATATTTATTGATATTTGAACTTTAAACGATCTAAAAATCACTTAAAAACATTTAAAAGTGCTTCTATTTTCATTTAGTGTTTTTTAAGGTTATTCGATGCGGATGGCTACTACCTAAAGCAGTTTCCGATTTTGAATCTGACGTTTAGTACTAGTTACTTCGCTGTGGATCACAATAAAGATTACATTACTCAGGGTAGCTGCAGGCAGGGATCCGCGAAACTTGATTATGTTGCAGATCCTGACGTAAGTGTATGTCTTAATCTCTAATTCTGTAAAAATCGGTATTTATCAAAAAATGTTTAGGCATTGAGTTTTAATGTACAATAAATAACAAACAATATGTATTGAATACTATATACAAACTATATTATAAACATAAAATGAATTTTCTGTTATTGAATATAGAATTTATTACAATTATATAAGCTGTTTACCTACACAAGATGCTTAATATAAACGAGCAAATGGTTTTTACAGGTCACGGAGCAAGGTTTAGGCCCTCATCAAATAGTGTCAGATTTAGTTACAAGTGATTTGACTAAGGGCCGTTACTTTGGATTCCAGCCGTACGTTAAGTACGGGGAGTTGTACTTTGGAACACCGGCTCACAGTTTTGAAGGAATTGTAGATGAAGAAGTAATACTTATCCATACAAANTATACAAATTATAAATGTGAATGAACTCTGTCTATCTGCCTATTGCGTTTACACGGTGAAACCGTTGAAATTCATCAATCAACAACCCATAATGTCCCACTGCTGGGCTCGGGTCTCCTCTCCAGAGAGAGTTAAATTATTATAATCAAATTTACAATGGACATTCTTGAATATTTAAGGAAAAAATAAGCTGCTATTTACCACGATAACAGACATACACGTGGGCAAAGCCTTAGACAAAAGCTAGTTTTCATATTAGCTTTGTGTGTGACTACATTGATTGGTTTAGTTTTTTTTCTATTAACATATTTTGCAATGGTTGAAATATACTTAAAGCTATTCCAGTCAATCCTTTCCCATAATTATTAATGAACTCGGATAGCGACCCTGGAGAACTAAGGTAACTTGACATACTACAAACATTTGCTAATAAAAAGAAACTAGATTTAAAAGGAATAATACTAGTTTCATAGTATTTTAACCAACTTAAAAAACAGAGGATATTTCTCTATTCGATTATTATTTCTATTTTTTACAACGTGTGTTCGCGGATAACTTCATTGTTTATGAACCGATTTTGATGAGTCTTGTAACCACTTATACCACCATCACAACCAGAGTGTTGGTTACCAAGCTACATTGCCTACATTCGCAATAAGTATGGTGAGCTCCACTCTAAGAAGATTCTATTCATGCTTTTCAACAGGCAGGCTTCATATCAAAAATTTAAACTACTCTATTGCTTAGATTATTGTATTATTAAGAAATATTTTTCTTTTTTTTTCACCAAAACCATAAAACTTTAAATCGCACGGGGTCTACCTTATCGATATTTTTACTTTTATTTCGTTGGTTTTCTAGAGAATAGAGATTCTAAGAGACTTGTGCGAGAAAGTGGATGATATCGATTTGTTGGCCAGTGTTTGGGTTGAAAGACCAATGTACGGAAGTTTTGTCCCATCGACCTTGTACTGCCTAGAAAAAGATCAATTGAAACGTAATATATATTCTGACAGGCCTGAGCAACCAAATGCTGTTACTCTTCGTAAGTATCATATTTTTTTCTACTCTATATTTCCAGAAGTTTAGGTAAAATTACGAAAAAATCGAAAGTATGTTGTTTTGTATTTGACTCTTCCCACACCCCACTTGACCCTCAAAATCATTTTTTAATATTTTCATCCGATTCCTGGGTCGGACATAATGTTTGGTTGATATAAATGTAGCAGGTAAATAGCAATCTGACTTTAATAGTGTAAGTTCTGCTTAGTTTTGAGTATATTGCATTGTGTGACTCTAGTAGAATATTATTAATTTCTAAATTAATATTCATTACTCTCGTGCCTCGGAGAGAACGTTAAGCCGTCGGTCTCGGTTGTCATGAAAACCTTTGCTAATTGTCATTAGGAAGTCAATGCCCTCAAATATGCTGACAACTAACTTTCAAATTAAGTTCACCTTAAGTCGCTCCATGGAAAAACTGATATTCAGATTAAGCCGTCTATACAAATGAAAGGGCTTAAAGTTATTTTTTTTAAATTTAAATATCTTTAGCGGCCTTGTGGTCTTTTTTGTGATGGATAAAAAATGTTAAACTCGCGTCATGGCACGTGTACTGATCGAAAGTTTGTAAGACGGAGGCAGAGTAGACCATAAATTGTCATGTTTGTGTACATTAGCGCAATAAATGAATACTGTATTTTACCACATAAATGAGAGTACTATGATTGTTGATTGTTGAAAAGCTTGTTTTATTTTATAAAAAAAAGTAAAGGTATTAATTTTAAAAAAATATAAACAGAGTTTATAAAAAAGGCGACGTATTTCCTTTATTGAAAATTTCGAATATTAGCTTTTTTCAAAATAATATAAGTCACTAGTAATCACTTTTGGCGCATGATTACTCTATTAAATGCTTGAGTAGGGGACTTTTTTGCAGCAACCAGATGCAGATATGTGAAAACATAATCGCAATGAATTCTTTGCGTGGAGGGATAAGAACTGTAAACGCAACCATGTCTTCGAATAACAATGATAACAAATAAAATATTTGTTATTATTTTATAGTTTCTTAATGTTAAGATGTATAGAACAAACGAAGAACGGACCACCTGATAAGTGATTTTCAACCATAATATTCAACATAAGAGTTGATAAGCTTGTGTGTGGATGATATAGATTTTTCGTAGTAGCTTTTGATAAATCAGGAAATAAATTTTTGTTACATATAGTAAAACCTTGAACACGAACGTTTAAACCTCTAAACCTTGAAACCTTGAATATAATTTTTATAATTTTAATTTTATGAATTCATTTAAATATTAATTTGGAGTTCGATGAACTTTATGCTGTATTTGGTTACCCATTATATACTTATTGAAAAGCCCGTCTTAAATTACATATGCATATATATGCATATGTAAATAATACACTGAATAAAATCATCTATATATATGATTTTATTCAGTTTATTCAGTTGATTAATAAAATAATCAAATGCAACGATGATGAAATATTAACAAACACGGATAATAAACACCACAATCGTCAGTTTAAAAAAGAAATATTAAGTCGTTTTTAAAGAATTTGCGAATTCTCAGAATAATTTCGAAGAATGCGGTTGTATTAAAAACGAAATTAACTCATATTATTAACACAACCGCATTCTTGGGAATGACTCCTGAGAATTTTTGAAATTTTTAATAACGACTTTTTTATTTTTAATACTGAAAATTGTGACATTATATAATCAAATCATATTGTATTATAAGTTATATCCATAAGTGAAAACATATAGTTAATTGTCGTCTGTGAAAGATGATGATGAGATTATAATATTCGACAATCTGAAGTTTGACAAGTGTTTCCTAACCTCGAGTAAGGTAAAATTTGGAGTGGGATTAAGTGCAGGCGTTTTGTTGCTACTAAGAATACATATTTTCTCAAGCGTGCTTCAGTTGAGTGGACCTTTTTAACATTTTAACAAAAGCTTTTGGAANCATACAAATCATAAATGTGAATGAACTCTGTCTATCTGCCTATTGCGTTTACACGGTGAAACCGTTGAAATTCATCAATCAACAACCCATAATGTCCCACTGCTGGGCTCGGGTCTCCTCTCCGGAGAGAGTTAAATTATTATAATCAAATTTACAATGGACATTCTTGAATATTTAAGGAAAAAATAAGCTGCTATTTACCACGATAACAGACATACACGTGGGCAGAGCCTTAGACAAAAGCTAGTTTTCATATTAACTTTGTGTGTGACTACATTGATTGGTTTAGTTTTTTTTCTATTAACATATTTTGCAATGGTTGACATATACTTAAAGCTATTCCAGTCATTCCCATAATTATTAATGAACTCGGATAGCGACCCTGGAGAACTAAGGTAACTTGACATACTACAAACCTTTACTAATAAAAAAAAACTAGATTTAAAAGGAATAATACTAGTTTCATAGTATTTTAACCAACTTCAAAAACAGAGGATATTTCTCTACACGGGGTCTGCCTTATCGATATTTATTACTTTTATTTCGTTGGTTTTCTAGAGAATAGAGATTCTAATAGACTTGTGCGAGAAAGTGGATGATATCGATTTGTTGGCCAGTGTTTGGGTTGAAAGACCAATGTACGGAAGTTTTGTCCCATCGACCTTGTATACAATACAACAACCCATAATGTCCCACTGCTGGGCTCGGGTCTCCTCTCAGGAGAGGGTTAAGGCCATACGTCCCCACGCTGGCCAAGTGCGGGTTGGGTTAGGTTAGGTTACCTTGTATTTTTTACTATTATTTTTCGTATTATTCGTATTCGTATTATTTTTCGTTACCTTGTACTGCCTAGAAAAAGATCAATTGAAACGTAATATATATTCTGACAGGCCTGAGCAACCAAATGCTGTTACTCTTCGTCAGTATCATATTTTTTTCTACTCTATATTTCCAGAAGTTTAGGTAAAATTACGAAAAAATCGAAAGTATGTTGTTTTGTATTTGACTCTTCCCACACCCCACTTGACCCTCAAAATCATTTTTTAATATTTTCATCCGATTCCTGGGTCGGACATAATGTTTGGTTGATATGAATGTAGCAGGTAAATAGCAATCTAACTTTAATAGTGTAAGTTCTGCTTAGTTTTGAGTATATTGCATTGTGTGACTCTAGTAGAATATTATTATTTTCTAAATTAATATTCATTACTCTCGTGCCTCGGAGAGAACGTTAAGCCGTCGGTCTCGGTTGTCATGAAAACCTTTGCTAATTGTCATTAGGAAGTCAATGCCCTCAAATATGCTGACAACTAACTTTCAAATTAAGTTCACCTTTAGTCGCTCCATGGAAAAACTGATATTCAGATTAAGCCGTTTGAACATAATGGCCGCCGTAACAAAATGGTGGCTTACATATTTCTGTACAAATGAAAGGGCTTAAAGTTATTTTTTTAAAATTTAAATATCTTTAGCGGCGTTGTGCTCTTTTTTGTGATGGATAAAAAATGTTAAACTCGCGTCATGGCACGTGTACTGATCGAAAATTTGTAAGACGGAGGCAGAGTAGACCATAAATTGTCATGTTTGTGTACATTAGCGCAATACATGAATACTGTATTTTACCACATAAATGAGAGTACTATGATTGTTGATTGTTGAAAAGCTTGTTTTTTCTTTATAAAAAAAAAGAAAAGGTATTAATTTTACAAAATTATAAACAGAGTTTATAAAAAAGGCGACGTATTTCCTTTATTGAAAATTTCGAATATTAGCTTTTTTTCAAAATAATATAAGGCACTTTTGGCGCATGATTACTCTATTAAATGCTTGAGTAGGGGATTTTTTTTTCTTTTTATGTATGTGCCTGCCAAAGTGACTCCACTCTGCCTAATGGAAAGCATGAGTAGTATCCAAGAGTAATGAACACCATACTCATTGTGAATGTAAAGAATGCAGCAGCATGTAACATGATAACCCACACTATGGAGGCTTTTTGTGATGTTTCTGTATCAATTGGCTTTTGCAACTGATAACAAAAAGGAAGCACTTCACTGTAAATGTTATCTGGATATCAATCCCGAATATGTTAAAGCGCAAAGTTGGATTTTTAAATATTTATTAGTCTATTTCAGTACAAATACTCTTCGAAGTATAATCAACCCAAAAAATATTTTTTTTGCAGCAACCAGATGCAGATATGTGAAAACATAATCGCAATGAATTCTTCGCGTGGAGGGATAAGAACTGTAAACGCAACCATGTCTTCAAATAACAATCATAACAAATAAAATATTTGTGATTATTTTATAGTTTCTTAATTTTAAGATGTATAGAACAAACGAAGAACGGACCACCTGATAAGTGATTTTCAACCATAAACATATTCAACATAAGAGTTGATAAACTTGTGTGTGTGGATGATATAGATTTTTCGTAGTAGCTTTTGATAAATCAGGAAATAAATTTTTGTTACATATAGTAAAACCTTGAACACGAACGTTTAAACCTCTAAACCTTGAAACCTTGAATATAATTTTAATTTTATGAATTCGTTTTAATATTAATTTGGAGTTCGATGAACTTTATGCTGTATTTGGTTACTCATTATATATTTATTGTAAAGCCCGTCTTTAACTACATACACATATATATGCATATGTAAATAATACACTGAATAAAATCATCTATATAAATGATTTTATTCAGTTTATTCAGTTGATTAATAAAATCATCAAATGCAACGATGATGAAATATTAACAAACACGGATAAACACCACAATCGTCAGTTTAAAAAAGAAATATTAAGTCGTTTTTAAAGAATTCGAAAATTCTCAGAATAATTTCCAAGAATGCGGTTGTATTAAAAACGAAATTAACTCATTTATTAACACAACCGCATTCTTGGGAATGTCTTCTGAGAATTTTTGATGATTTCAATAACGACTTTTATATTTTTAATACTGAAAATTGTGACATTATATAATCAAATCATATTGTATTATAAGGTATATCCATAAGTGAAAACATATAGTTAATTGTCGTCTGTGAAAGATGATGATGAGATTATAATTTTCGACAATCTGAAGTTTGACAAGTGTTTCCTAACCTCGAGTAAGGTAAAATTTGGAGTGGGATTAAGTGCAGGCGTTTTGTTGCTACTAAGAATACATATTTTCTCAAGCGTGCTTCAGTTGAGTGGACCTTTTTAACATTTTAACAAAAGGTTTTGGAACATGGATGATAATACAGACTGTCATTAGCAAGGTCTAGTCTGCTTTTCTGTTTAGAACAAATTCTCAAATATGTTTTTTTTTATTTACCTTATCTTCTTTTCTCCAAATGGGATCTAAAGAAATTCCACTTACCTATAGCACCAAAATATTTAGTCAACGTAGATACGTTATATGTGTATCTGTTGCACAAAAAGCTTTTTCCCGCAGCTCCGCCCACATGTATGTCAGTTATCGTGGTAAATCTTAGCATATATATTTCTTCAAGGACGAAAGGATCTTTATTGTAAATTTCATACAAATCAGTTACGAGGTTTAGCCGTGAAAGCCTTACAGAAAGAATTATTCTCTAATTTACACTATTAGAACTCAATGATTGTAATAAGAAGATCTAGAGTAGCTAGAGTTGTAGCTGTATCCCAAGGATATATCGGAACATCAGGAAAACATAAGCACTTTTTTTTAAAATAGTATTATCTTAATTTTGACAAGACACGATTTTATTGATTTAATGTGGTAACTTCTACATAAAGCACAGCAGAAAAACATACTTTTAAGAAGACACGCCGAACTACGCAGTCACTAAACCGCTGTAACTATCTGAGCTTCTTCTTAAAAAAAAGACCACTTCCGCATTAAGAATATACATCATGCATGATTAGCAACATAACCGGTGTGTCGTAGCCACCCAGGCAAGAATCCTCTGTTTGATTTGGAGGAACATAAGACCCATTCCTCTATAGTAGATTTATAGGGACTACGAATCAAATAGTCTAAAGATAACTCACTTTAATATGCATTTGTCATTTATCATGTGAATTCATTAACGTTTTGTTTAAAAAAAAAATTAATCTACTCACTTTACCTACCTACTTTACTACTCCTTTACCATACTCATTGTGACCCACACTATGGCGGCCAATTGCGATGCTTCTGTATCATTAGGCCTCCACTCTTGCACTTACCAACAATACACAACCGCACAAATGCTGTTATTTTAGATTGGTGTTCTGTGAGGTGATAGTACCGCCCCGGTCAAGCTGGCCCATTTGTGTAGAAATCAGCGTGGCTCTACTTTCACTCACTACTACCTTTCACTCTCTCCTATATCTTTACTAGCGTTCTCCTTTTTTGAGAAACTAAAAGGAAAAAATATTTGTTAACATCCCATCGATTAGACACACATTTATTTTGATTCTGTGTAGTATTCAGATTAAATTTCACAGGAGCCATTTTCAACCAGTTGGTATTTATATTAAACAATTAATAATAATCTTAAAAGGTCAGCATTGTACTTGTGATGCCTCTGGTGTTGTAGGTGTCAATGGGCGGCAGTAATTGCTTACCATCGGGCGGTACGTCTGCTCATTTATCCTCAATATCAACAACCCATAATGTCCCACTGCTGGGCACAGGAGAGGGTTAAGGCCATACGTCCCCACGCTGGCCAAGTGTGGATTGGGGACTGGCAAGACTACGTTGTGGCTACATAAAAAGTTGCTCAAAGGTTTCCAGCTAAGTTTCACGACTGTTTTCCTATAATAACAACCGGCACCGACTGCTTAACGTGATCTCCGAATCACAGAGACGCTCATGGTATCATGCCAACAGATTTGTTCTCTAATCCATAAAAAATAACAAAATGTTAGGTGTTACTGGGTAAATCAAAAGTCACGATGAAAGCTTACCTTTTTGGTTAAACGAATATTACGCAAAAAATTATAAAGAAAATAAATCCGTAGCAATAATCATAAAAATAACAGAATACCACAAATTTTTTAGTGGGTTTCCTTCGTTTCCTTTTTCACTTGATCGCTCATGAAAGGGATGTCATAAAATAGTCGTAAAAATTCTATCCGTTCTCACAATAAACAGACCCAAAAGGAGTTATAATAAAAATGCGGTCTATGTCTATGATAATAGATATATTAAAGACAATAATACGCATAAAAATAACCTCATATGTTTCATTGGTGAGTGTGAGATCGAAGGACCAAGGATCGCAATGGACCATCATGGAATTAAAATTAAACAAATTATTAAATTGTGGCTTGAGGAACTGGAATTTGATGATGTTGAAAGGCTTCTACTAATAGTGAAGTAATGTAAGCTTGAATAGTATCATATACACTCGCTACATACACATTATAACTCATAGCCTCAAATACACAGCAAACACACATCTTACACACATATACTTATGCACATACACTCACACCCATACAAATCTAAATAAACAAACTTAATGTGTTCACCATTATATTGTAACAACTGCTCTTTTTGTTTTTGAAAGTAACTGATTCCCAACACACAGCTAACGTTATTTTGGGAGTCAGGGATATACAGTGTTTTGTAATCTTCTTTTCTTACAATAAAGAATTATTATTATTATGAATTATTATAGAGTGTGTCACCATGCTACATTACTGCATTTCCTGCATTCGCAATGAGTAAAGCAGAGTAGTGTTACTTTGGCCGGCTTACACATAAAAATAAGTTGTATAGTATTCTTGTATAAACAATTGTAAGAGATTTAGGATATTCACAAGACTAATGATATTTTATATATTTGATATTCTAGAAAGTGAATTTGATTTAGATCTTCCATCCACTAGCATAACTAAATCCATTCCACTTAACTTCCAACCAGGAGTAATGAATTAATTTAATATTTTCTTAAAAAATAATTAGCCAATGTTTTTAGTGTACATTAAAGAGAAGAATATATAAACAAAAATAAAATCTGAAAGAGGACATAAATAATGAAAATAACAAAATATCTGTATGTAGATAAATTTCAGGAGTAAACACAAAATAAATAAAGATTACCGTATGCAAAAAAGGATCATAAAGTAAAGCAATAAGATGCAAAATGTTGGTGTGGAAAAATAAAAACAAGGACGTATATGTCATCGTAAGATTGTAAAAGCCGTTTGATTATTATCTGCCTAGCGAGATTGTAAACTGTCGAAAGATTGTCAACTGTGAAATACTGCTTACAATTTAAATTACTATTTATCGAACTGCAAAATGAGGGTTATGTTTTTCGAGTGTATGTAGATTACTATGGCAGGCCCTGGAGCCTAAGGGGCATGTCGTATTTTTGTGGGAGTGGTGTCAATAGATTCGTCTTAGTCATGAGAGTAGGTAGATAAAAATTAAAGAAAAACAAAATTAAGGATTTTTGGAGCACAAAGTAATTAAAAAAAAAATTTTTTACAGAATGCATGGAGTGAGGAGTCTAAATAAATAATTTTTAACGACAATTACGAATATATATATATATATAACTAACCTCTTTTTGAGCACCAAATGACTGTCCTATACCCGAAATCATGTAGAAAAGCACAGTCTTCATGGGGGTTAGTTTTTTTGAGAAAATTATGATAAAAGATGTTCTAGTATAGGATGGGATTACTTTACAAAACTTTTTTATTTACTAATTATTGTGTCAAGCGAATATCTTAATTTAATATTAATTGACGCACTTACACTTACAATAATTCAGCTTTTCCTTACATAATATCTCCGGTTAAAATTACATTAGAATTTCAACCATTAATAGCCCACTGTTAGAAAATAGGTTTGTTATTTTTTTTAGTTTAAAGCTATGATTATTTGTTAATACTCTTTAAGCGGAATGTAATTATAATGTTCTTGCATTTGTGTACAATAAAGAATATATGAAATAAAAGAGAAGAGTATTGAACATAAAACCAAATATTGTTTGTATTGAAACACTCGAGCAAATCACACAAAAGCAAAAGAATATTGCGAGGCACGCTCTTCTCTGCAACGCAATATCATGCAAATATTAAACGACAAAGAACTTTGTGATGTTATAAAGTGCAGAGTGTCTGAGTTATCATTTCTTGGCTTCAAATGTCATGAAAATGGTGTAATAACATTTTGGAACCTATTTCCGTTATAAACAATACAGATTTTTATAATTAGTTGTTTTCATCCCAATTCCTGAATACCGTTTTCGGCCAATAAGTTTAGCTGTCATAAGTTTTTTGATTTAGTATGATTTGTATTTATTTTGTTTGTATTTTCCTTTTTCTACATTTTTTTTGTAACTTTTAACGACTACAAATACACAAAACAAAAATTTCTTGTGTGTTAGTAACTTCTAAAACATTAATGTCATTAAGATTGTGAAGTGAACAAAAACTCAAAATTGAACAAATTCCTTTAAACAAACCTCCATTTCGTACATTAACTGATTAGCCCTTCCATTAAAGTAAAATTAGTATTAATACATACATAGCAAGAGAATTTACTAAACAATAGCAAAACCCAACCCTTCACTACTTGCGGTTCATTTACACCCGTCCCTTGCAAATGACGTGCGTACAGTTAATTTTGACCAGTCAGCGTAAGGTAGTGACAGGTTGAGAGTCCATCTATTATACATTATTGTTAGCCATTCCACTAAAATAAGCAATAATACAACCAAAAAGCAACGCTTGGAGTCAACGTAAGCAATATTGAGTTACTGCAATACCGAGATTCTTAATTTTCTATGCCCGTCGTATTTAACAAAGCAAAATTATTTTCAGAGAGAAACTTTTTCTTATTTCTGCTGAATTTTAATGGAATATAAAATATATGGAGATAGTTATGTAGTGCAGTAGATATTATGATAATGATTACGTTTTCAGGTGGACCAGATGACGAAAATAAATTGTGATGAGAAAAACGAATAGGGAAAAAGAGATTTAGTAAGTGGTACTTAAATTTGCGGATGGGCAATTGGACTGCAGTAGTTCATACTGTGATTGAATAGATCAGAGATACTAAATGTAATTGCAAACGGTTACTGTTAACGTTTAATAATGGCAATAAATACTTTTTGTATTATTGCTAATTTCTTTAGAAAATCTACAATTCCTCCCTATAGCTACCACGGTCTTACTCATAACAAACACAATATTAAATTCGTGTTTTTTAAGTACTAGGACTTCTAAATCAGAAGAACGCCGAGGCTGGCTATTGAAAAGGTTTTTAGTGGCAATACCGAATATTCATCTCATACATCACTTCGATGGTATCCACCGAGACCCGGACATCTGAAAGATTTTTTAAGCAATACTATTTTTCTATATCGGGTAAAATTAAGGTGTCTTAGTAGAACAAAGTGACCTATTTTAGGATAAATTGCAAAACTAGAATTGTAGTTGTAATAAAAATAAATGATAAAAAAACTACATTGAGTGTTTATGAATCACATGTTTCAGTAAACTCAAAAGGTACCCTTCATCAGTGACGGTCCCTTGAACAATGCTAGTGACACCAACAGTTAATTAAACTAACAAACTACTGGACACGTGCTACTCGTTATGTTCACACAAAACAGAAAGGCTTGAGGACTGAGAGGCAGCGGCTATAGAAAAATGTACCAAAAGTTAATGGGAAAATTAAATGATGGACTTATTGAAAATACCCCATTGCGTAAAAGAAATCAGTATTATGTAATTCAGATTTAGGATAAATCCAAGGTATGGTCATAATACCAAGACATGAACATGATAACAAATTATCTCATAGTTTTGCGTAAGTTTTTCTATTTATCATTTTCTTTTTTAAAAAGACAACACAACGTATTTAATATTTGTTAAAAAAACAATACTTGTGTAAACTCTTAACTTCTCATTAATCGACTATGGTGATCTGTGTTGTTACGACCTGAAGGCAAATCTACTCGATAAATTACATCGGCTTCTTAATAATAACAGACTCATAGAGAATGCATTACGCATTAAGTCCGCCAATGCAACTAAAGTGCATGATGTATAAAAGACAAATAAATAAAAAAACATTTAATTAAATCTTCGTTATGTTTGTTTATAATGTTATCAGACACCATTTAAAGGGGTTCGGGCTTTTCGTAATTATCTTTTTTAAGTTACAGGCATGGGATCCTAACCTGCTCAAACTAATATTTACATTCCTCAATCTATCCGTAGGAATATCCCTTTCCTAACAGTGGCTTACCTTAATAATGTTCCCTTTCAAATACTCCTTATTTTCCATGAATGTTATAGTATCTGAATGTACACAATTGTTTTTCATCCAGCATAATAGGGGGCCTGTTTTGTTGGACAAAAATCTATCTCTTCTTTACAAACCTGTATGATGATTTAAGCGATTTTACGCTTAAGTCTTATGATATACTGTTCCTTTATTTTCAAATACATTATTTGAAGTTGTTCTCAATTGACATGTACTTTGAACCAAATATGTACTAGGACGCACACCTATGTTCATATTGACAGAAAGATCAATACCGAAATTGTTGATAAATGAACACTAACTAGCCGACTGCGAAAGAAGGAGTGCTATGTTTTTTGAATGTATATATATATATATATATTTTTTTATGGCATGCTCTAGAGTGCGTATTATAGCGTATTATATATATATATATATATATTTCTATGGCATGCTCTAGAGCCTAAATGGCTTGTAGTATTTTTATGTGAGTGGTTTCAATAAAATCGTCTTAATCGTGAGAGTCTCACTGGGTACAAAAAAATTATAAAAGAAACAAAATGAAAATTTTGTACACAGTTGTNACAGTTGTTTTTTTAATTACTCATTACTTGTTTAAATAAATCATTTATAACAATTAACATAAACATTGACTTGAAAAAAACTATATCTATTCTGGAATAAATCGAAAAGTAGACATAAGTTACACCATAAATATATTGCCTGCTACCATATTTCTACCATACTTGGTAGAAATATGGCAGCAGGTAATATATTACTTCAATGGTAATACTAAAGAAGTTGACATTTCATGACAAAAAAAAGGAACTGTCGTGAATATAAATATCGGTATTAATGTAATTTTAACCAATACCAGACAACAAAACCCGCAAGCAGGCCACACCAATGAAAATCGACATCTATCATTTAGACGTGTCATATAAAAAGCATCGGTAACCATGGGTTCTCGTTGCGGACCCGCGTCTGTCATGTACCGTCGACCCGTCAATTAGTCACCCCAGTGATTATTATTCACGAACTACCCTCAGCATCTGTTTCTAATGATGGCGACACGTGGCGTGTAGAGATGCGTGTGATTTTTTTATTTATTAGATTCTGATTTTCAAGTTCACGTTTTTTTGATTAGGCCAGAGAGTGCCAAATTAGATTCTTTCATAATTCCTGGCATACTATTAAGAGTTTGTCACAGTCACATAACTCTCATGCTGTAAGGTTGTGGTGCTCTTATTTCTTATCTCCGAGTCGCAAAACGTTTACCTGAGTCTTTCCTTCTTTTGTGTCTTAGTGAGTCAATGAGAAATAGATCACATGATAGTGAATGACCTACCGCCAGTCCTGAATTAATTTTATTTTAGGCTAAGTTGTCTCTCTGCTGATCGCTCTATTTGTATGAGCATATTGCCATACTTCTACAATAATAATAATAATAATATTTATTATCTGTCCAATTTTACAATATTATTATAAAATTTCATGCATTTTCGTGCATTGCATTAAAAATTTCGAAGTGTACATATCTGATGTATGAAGCTATGAATAAATGTATTTAATGCGTGATAGTGTAGTAGGTGTGAGTATTTTATGCATATTTTGTATACAGCACACTCAGTGTTGTGTGCTAACGTCATGAGGCTAAAAGGCTGATATAAATCTCTTCTTCAGGAAACTATTCGCATAAACTGCTCAATGTGGTGACAGTTCAAGTCACTGATAATTGTATTAATCTTAACTTGAACTTTACGGGTCGTGTTATGTTTCAAGTCATACTTATCGGCAAATTTTGTTAATCTGTATTTCTTCCTACTGTGCTACATTAACGGAGAATTGCGAAATTTAAGTGTCATTGGTCGAGGCACATCGCTCTGGAGTTCTGGAGTGGAGACCGTGCACTGGAAGACGGAGCGTGACGCGCGGTATGACCTGGTGAGAGTCAATTTTTTAAAAAATGTACTTTTAAGAGCAATCCATGGCGCTACTTACTGTTCTCACTTTTCATGGTTGCGTAAGGTCCTTAGTAGTGGGGTCGCGAACTATAAGTGACACTCCTGCTTCCACTTGGTGTAAGCACGCGTGCTTTAAGTGTTTGCTGCAACCGGTAAATGGTTACCGTCTTTATGAATCGTGTAGAGTTAGGATGTATTCAGGTATAAACAGCTTTTAACCGATAAAGGATGAAACAAAAGAATCATTAATGGTTTGGAAGCCTTAGAAGGTTATTAATATAAGGAGTTAAAATTGAATAATACTGTTATTAAAATTATCACGAACTTTAATAGCTTTCAATTGTAAGTAATTGTAATTAGGTGCGTTTTTTATTCAATAATTTTCTACCCTTCGAATATCGTAGTATTCTTTGGGAACTATAATGTTGAAGCTGTTTTTTTTTATAGACGTATTTTTAGGCGTCTTACATAAAATTAATTAACATGATATTTAAGTATATTTAAAGAATGCGTGGTATAATTAATTATATACCACCTCCCTTTCAATATTTTAATCACACTTTACTCTAAAATAATACTCTAATCTTTATTGGTATAAAATTTTCAGTTGATTTGTGTTAGTATCAAAAACATAGAAAAGTTCTACATCGATTAACCATTAATTTTGACATAGCTTAGAAGGGCCAACTGGTTTTATACTTAAATTATCAGTTCACTTAGCATTTAGAAGCATTAATACTAATTTTATAAAAGGTAATAAGACATACGTAAAATCATAAATATTGAAGTCTATTTCATGAAAAGATCTACAAAATTATTTTCGCATTGAATTACATTGTTGTACGTTTGGACTGTTAACATACGATGAGCTTGAAGATATGAAAAATGCAACAATAGTAATCAAACAATAGATGCTACGAGGGGCAGGTTATACGGGTCAGTGATAACTCTCTAAACAACAGGATGTTCTCAAATTTATCATATTATATTTATTACAAACTCGCTTTTACGCGCGGCTTTGTCCGCTATCGGATATCGTGGTAAGGAGTAGTATAGGTCCTTTCTTAAAAATCAAAGTATCTCC
The DNA here is from genome assembly GCA_003709505.1 of Hyphantria cunea. Lineage (NCBI taxonomy): Eukaryota > Metazoa > Arthropoda > Insecta > Lepidoptera > Erebidae > Hyphantria > Hyphantria cunea. The sequence continues at coordinate 95,049 of PKRV01000467.1, forward strand.
ACGCTAAATTTCATTGAAATCGGTGATGGGGCTTAGCCGTTCAAGCATAACATACAGGCAGATAGAGCTACTTTTGTATTTCTAATATTAAGTGTAGAGTATGAAATTTAGGATGACAATTTGCGATACTTTCTCTAAGAGAAATTTTTGTGAAATCTACTTTTACTGATTTTTATGGCAGGTATAAGTGGCAAACAAAGATACGTGTCATCTGATCTCAAATAACTACACAAACAATGCCTTCATATACATTCTCAAGGTAATAAAGCCACACTGATTTAAGCGTCAATGAGCAAGTATCATTGGGGCGATGAATATGGTGGTTACTATTGGATTCAACTCATGCTTACATATATAAAAAAGGTAAAATAAAAATAAATAAATAGTAACATACTGTACAGGCGAGATCCGCTTGCAATACAAGCATTGTTTGGGACAGCTGTCAAACGCACGCAACAATTTTTACATCGCTCTGCTAGACTTTGTATTATCTTTTCTAGTACATTCATCGCTTTCGGGGTAAGCAATACTTTTCCTATATATTTGATACTGGATTTAAAATTCAGTACAGAACAGAGTTTATGTACATATATGGTACTTAAATCATCAAAGAAGAACCTTCTCAAAAACCCAAGAAGACCGCGAATGAAGCCCATTTCCAATTCGAAAAAGCACATTTTACGTTATCATCTCATGCCCAATTTCTTCATATTCTCAGCTCAAGAGCTCAGAAGTTTCATGAGCTATCACAGACATACAAAGCTATACAGATATATAAACAAAAGACTATGTTAGTCAATTATCATTAATTATTGAAATAATATACTTCAACGACATCTAGCGAAGACACACTGAGCTAAATCTAATGGCATTAAGCCTTTGTACGTTATCGGCATTAAGTAAATAAATAGATAATAAATAAATAAATAGTATCTTTAATCTTGCATCACGTAATTAATTTTTATTTTCATAGATTTATATACATTCAACTTTATCTCTTATCACCGACTATTCGGCCTCGGGTTGTCAAGCATGATCACTCTGCCTATTCGAATAACTACTCTTTGCAACAGCTTGTATACTGTTTATTTTTCATGTAATACTAACACTATTGTACCTGAATATCAATCTTTTAAAAAGAGTGGTCAAGAGTTTCTTTTCCAGTATTCTTCTCATCAGGCTCTACGCACTTTGGAAACTGAAAGTTATAGATCGTCGCAAGCGGGCAGTAGATTTTGGTGTTGAAAGTTTAGTCATGCCATGGCGACTTTTTGTCTCGATCTATGATTTTTAACTGTAGCTTAAATTTTACGATCATAAATGTCACTTAAAGTTTTAATTGAATAAATGATTTTGAATTTGAATTTGTATTAGATTTACTAAGAACCCATTTTGAACAATAAATTCTTATGAATCAAATTTTAAATGGCATGTAAAGGTGACAAAAAAAGAATATTCATTTTCAATAATCAATAAACATCTGAAGCTCTTCTAGAGAATTTTGTAAACTAGAATTAAACTTCTAAACAGGTTCGAATTAGTGATTTTGCGAATGATAGCATTTGTTACGCGAACGACACGACGGACGACGGATATCTCGTCCGGAAGGATATAGCCATATTCGTAACAATCGAAGAAAGGAAACAATAATCGCAATATTATCGTGATATCTTCCCTATGCGATTAACATTCGATATGTCCATCATTCCTTACACGATTAGGAACTAGACATGAACTTGGTTTCGAGAGCAGCAAATAAAAAAAGAATTCAATCAATTTAACATACATAGGTGTGTATTAAGCTTCTGTACCTTCCTTATGCGTTTATCAATTTCAAATTGTGTTTGAGAATTATATATGAAACTAGCTTTTTCCCGAGACTCCGCTTGCATATATGTCCGTTATCGCTGTGATTCTTTAAACTGTTTAACTTTTTTATCTCTCAACCAATTCAAATAAAACAAACACTGAAAGTTAAGTGAGGCTAACTACAATACACAAGAGAAAACCACATCAAAATCAGTTTAGCCAATACTGAGATTGTCAAATAGACCAAAAAATCTAAAAACTGTTTTTTTACCCGACTGCAAAAGAAGAAGGGTTATATTCTTCGAGTGTACACCCTAAAGCCTAAACGGCTTGTCGTGTTTTTATGTGAGAGCTGTCAATAAATTCGTCGATTATCTCGTCAAGAGAGTCACACTGAGAACATCAAAATAAAAAAAAAATAAGAATTTTTAGCGCCAAAAAGTAATCTCAAAAAACATTCTCAAAATACATCGAGTGTGGTATCAACATAAAGAATTTTAAAGAAACTTATTTGATTTATTATTATAAAAAAACTGGATTTAATAAAAATGGTAGATATTGACGCATGCGGATATTTTTAAAATAATTTTACTTGTTTTAGTTTGTCTTTAATATCTTTTTATGTACAGATATCAGCCTCTTTAAAATAAATTATATGTGTGCACAGATTAAAACTGATATAATTTATATAACCAATGATATAATTTAGATAGAAAGAGTTAGTGGACTAAATTTGCGTACATATTACAAAACACTAAATAAAATGAATGCCAAAAAAGATTAATACAATAATTGGCGACAGTGAAATGTATTGGCGAAGATACTACTATTTATGTAAATAGGTCGCAGAATAGAATAAAAAATATATCTTTGGTATATTACAAATACATTTTTCGCGTCATTTATTATTAAATAATGATATTAAATCTTCTTCTTATCCTGTTCATGATTTCTCTCTAGCTAGTTCATTTATCGATCACTGTGCAAGTTGTAAATCTCTGGCATGCTTCTATTCGAATAGATTTCCTGGTGCAAAATGCCTACTACATTGAGTCCATCCCCTATAATGTTATTAAAAGAACCATAAATAAATATTTTTACAACATTAAGGTATACTAACAGATACGCATTTCTTAGATGACTAGCGACCAGACCATTTTTGTACGGAAGTCTTAGAAATTCTCAGATTTTCTCTGATATAATATGAATGTATTATACACATAAGCCTTTGAGCAGGCCATAAGCCGTTGAGTAGTTTGAAAGATCTGAGTCAACAGACAGCGGAAGCAACTTAATTTTATAGATGTAAAGATGAACAGACTAAAATACACAGAACCAATTACAGTCGCAACACGCTGTGGTGTTCGAAATTCTATGATCCCACCCGACACTTCAGCCAATACTCCAGTGAATTTAAATCTGTGAATGCCAACAGTGTCTCTGGTTGCAATTTGTGGCGAAGCACCCGATAATTGAGGGCCACAAATTGGTTGTCAACTGTTAAAGGAATGGAGATTAGACTGTATATCTAAGGAAGAAATTGTGTAGTCGATTTATTTGTCAAAGTGTTGTATTATGAATTTTATTACCATACATAAATAAATTAATCATCATATACATTTCAATTATGCATTTCAATGCGTAACTTTGGACGGAATCATATAATATTATTTAAGAAGACAAAATGTAAATGTAGTAATTAAGAACTTGTGTATTTCGGCCATGTTCAATCGGACCATAACAAGGATTCGGTAAATTCTGTAAATAGTAATGAAAATGTCTATGTATTTTAATATTTTAAATATATACTTGACCCAAATATATTTGTAAACCTTGAAGTTACACACTTCGGCAAATTGGTGTCAATTTGGTGATTTCTTTTTTCTTGTCACTTACCATTATGACCTGCGTATTCGTTTGTTCAAACTATTAATAGATCATTTACATGTACAAAAGATTACAGGTTTCAATATCTCAATAGTATTATAAGTAATACCATATAGATATTGCAAAACATAGTTTAAAAAGCAATGACTGCAATAAATCGAAGTACTCGGAGACGGATGTACAGCATTTTATGTCGATATAAAAGTCAATAAAAGACGATTGTCAGAAGCATTCAAAATTCCGCCAGCGATCGCTGACTCAATCGCTGACCGTTTTACATGCGAGACTCGTGCGAGATGTCGTAAAGTAAACGGGCGTTTAAACTCATTTTTTTCTACTGTGGCTATATGACTAAAATGATTAAACAGGATTATGTGGACATTGTTTAAACTCAGATAGAAAAAAATAAAAAAAACTGACTAATTTTTTAAGGTTTTTCAGCTAGTTACCAATTTATTGAAGACCTTAATAAGTATGTGGAGGAACGGGTAACGGTGTCGCCACAAGTAAATGGTATCTCAGACCTAAGTAATATAAAGTTATAGTAACATGGGTAAACGCAGTTTTTAAATTTAGTGTCATTTTTTTCTTGTGATATGACAACCATAAACTTAAACTGTCACATATGTTTATCTAGATTTTTTTTAAAATAGAGTGTTTTATGATATAAGAAAGTATTATAATTATGATAACTAATTAAGAAAATTTGTAAAATTGTGCCGAGACCGCTCGCAAACTATATTTGCACCTATATTTCTTTGGAGGTTTGTGAAACCTTATAATACGAATAAATCAGAAAAAAATCCTGAGCTCAAATCAGAAATCCAACGCGTCATTGGTGAGACACAGCCACATTTAGAAAAATATTGAAAGTTTCATGAAAAGAGTAATGGTTATTAGAGCCTAGGGCCATTTGTAGCATGTTTTATTCCATACTTAATCGGACCACGTATTCTTTACAGTCCAATAAAAAAATACAACTCTAAGAAATACGTGTTCTTATTTTTAAATGAAATGCACTCATACTGAGAGACCATTATCTAAATAGCACGTGTAAGCATTGTCAAAGATACTATTAGTAACACCTTCCCTAAACTGAGTCTTTCCATTTTATACCACTAAGGCACCCAATATTTTCACTTCATTATTAATTAACCAATCCACGGTTGAAAAACCGCTCTGAACCGCACGTTTCGTCCGAACCTCAGCGTCTAAACTGCTCGTCTGTGATCATTTCAAGACAGTTTGACACCACCTACCGTTTATCTGATTTACACTACATCTTCACATTCTTTAGTCTGGCGAATTTCCTATCGACATTAACATAGATCGTCGGACTCAAATAGCTATTCGTCCTGTAATAACTTTAAGCGTGCGATACATTCTGTATTGGATTATATATATTTGTAGTATTGTTTGTGTGTGTCACTGGTGCTACAGGAGGTCATAAAATTACTTTGCAACTTCTTGGATTTAAGTTCTTTGGTGCTTTGTTTATCATTTAATTCTAAGTAGCTAACGTAAATAGTTTATGATTCATTTTTTTTTATATTCTACCTCAAAAATCAAAGTATCTTTATGCCAAATTTCATTAAAATAGGTGCGATTATTTTGTCCATGAAAGCGTAACTGGCAGACAGATAGACGGACCGATAGAGTTACCTTCGAACTTATAATATATATAAGTATGGGTACGGGTTCCCAACTCAATGTGGTCTTTTCAATAGAAGGAGATTTCTTTCTTTTATATCGAAACAATGAAACGTACATATTAACAACTACAATCCCATCTCTATAGAACAAAAAAAAATTATTTGTTTATTTACAACTTTATGCACTTATTTCTATGGGCGAAACTTATTCCCTGGGAATTCTTCCAGTCAAACTTTGGTGGTGTAGATATTGAGAGGTAAGGTAAGGTGTATTGAGCTTATAGTTGTAATCAGTAACAGAAACCGATACAATTTACATAACTAATAAATATACGTGTATAAATAAAATGTGCATATCAATTTAATAAATACACAAAATTCATTTTTAAACACGACTGATAATTTCGGAGAACTAAAAATATAAGAAATCCTACTGGGGTTTATTATATTCGTGCCTTCATGGCGTGAAATTGAAGAGGCCTATGTCCAACAGTGGACTGCGATAGGCTGATGATGACATTAGTACCTTCAGATACGTAACTAAATTAGTAAAAATATATATGTGTAGAGATTAAGTGGATTGCTCTAGGCCATAGCTGGACGTAATGCGGAAGTCTGGCGACACCCTAACCGAGTAAGTGCCAGCCATTAGTCGGGCCATCCAGACTGGAAGGAGACATCCACACTTATGTTAGTGATATTTGGATTTATGAATATCTGTCTGGTATTCGAACGAATTGGATGAAAATATATGTTTGGAACCGCAATATAAAAACTTATTGGTATTAAAAAAGTCCTGTACTATCGAATACGAGCGAGCAATTATTCTACAGGAGAGCCACGCTTCGGCATGCATGGGCCGGCTAGACTGGAGTGACACCACGTCATAGAAAAGCGTTCCACCCATCCGCTCCCCCCATCCCCCAAAGCAACGGCACTTATGACGCCTCTAATATTGCTGGTATTCATGGGTAATCACTTCCCATCAGGCAATACCCCCCCATTTTCCAATAAAAAAAATTATCTGAATCTTTTACTTACAACTATTTTCATTAAGTTTAGTACGCAGGTTGTTCTGGGGACGATAAATCGAATTATCTAAGATTATATTTATTTGATCAATTTTCACTAGCTATGTAAAAATCACTGTCGCCCCTTTCCGCCATCATTCCACACTACAGAAGTTTCATCCCCATCATTTAGACGGTTGGCAGTTCACTACTGTGCACTTTTCTAGAAACTTTCTGCCTAACACAACAAAACTGTTTAATTAATTGTGAATGAAGACCTTGAAACCTTCAAGAAAAGATCATACTCCTTGAATGGCCGGCTACGCACTTGCGACGCTTCTGGTACTGCGGCTGTCTATGCTCGACTGCTCGCTTGCCCCCTATCTCATAAAAAAAGTTACAAAATTCATTATTTTTATTTTACCTTTGTTTTGGAACAATTTACGGACGTTTACTAAACATCTTTTCTTGCTTACCTATGGAAGATTGATGATGATGATGATGAACACTTCTGATAGCCAGAGTTAGTTTTGTTGGTGATATCGATTGTGTGAAAGTAGATTTTTGAAGAATGAAATAAATAAATTTTGTTTTTTTTTTGTATTTTATCCCTGGCTACAAGTGGAGCCCCGTTTGTCTTAGAGAAAATTTAAGATGGAAATCGGCACTTATTGATTAAAAAATATGTTTATTTTTATTGAGAATTTTACATAATATATCCGATTCACGATAATACTTTACTCCACTGTTATCCAAATGGAGGTAAAGTTGTTTTCAGTAACACTCGGGCTTTCCTTTGTACCCCTTTACGATAGGGTTTTGAATGAATCATAATTTTTCATATTAACACTATAAATTTGAATTTGTCTTTTACGCTTATATAGCAATGCAGCAATTTTAATAAAAGTTATGCAATGCTGCATTGTCCACGTTCTCAAAGAGTATGGTCACCACAACTCTTGAATTCTACTAATGGTTTCCAGTTCCATGCAGAGTAGTATTTTCGCCGCAGCAAATGTCCAGCAAAATATTATTAAGGCTATTCATGATCATGACCACCTTAAGATTACCTCAAGTTGAACTAGCAGCTACCCTCTAGCAGGCCGCAAACGTCGAAACTTTTGTGTTCTGGGTCAGGTACAAGTTACCTATGAATATTCAGTTTCTATCAAACCTGTATCAAATCATCCACTCCCTGCGCAGTAAACATTTTTTGTGTCCAGTTGCTCCCACTTAACACAGACTCATGGCGATTAAAAAGTATTCGGGAAACTAAAAGTCGTCAGTTGAAGACACAAGCAACATTTAAAAATTTCCTTACAATTGTACTGAGCTGCACAAACGGAGAGTTGCATTCGGCATCTGTCTCCTGTGTGCGACACTAGCCATCCACGACGTTCATTGTGAGACTGACGGAAAACAAGAGTCGAATTGTGGCTAGAAGTAGCGACTGGTGACTGTGTCCGATTGTCGCCATTGGACACAGCAGCTACGGTTACCACTGACTAGTATTAGCAACGGGTGCCCGTTTGCACACCGCCTTTACCGCGATAACCGACATACACGCGGGCAGAGCCGAAGGCCAAACCAAGTCATAGACTAATTTATAAAGCAAGTATAACATTGCAGTAAAAAGCCTTATCACCACTTTAACGAAGTTCAATCCAATTTCCATGTACTATAGTAACCCCCAAGTTTTTTCAACTAAAGTGAAATACATCAAAGGAAATAAAACTGTCATCAAACATTTCCCTTTTGAAATACGAAAGTATTGTATTACTAAATAAGCGAGGGACTAGCTTGTTTATACGTTTAGTATTAAAATTATATTTCCACTCTGAATAAGGGAAAATCGACCTTGTTGGTTTCGACCTAAAGGTTAGGCTAAGCGCATTAGATAAGTTTGTATAACGTTGTATTTTTATTAGGTTTTCTAGTGTAGGGTAGGTCGGAGCTGTTGTCTTGGTAACGGCACGGCTGTCGCTGATGGAGAACACCCATATAGTTTATTTTACGGTAAACGATGGCAGCCAGGACAGGCTTTGACATAACGAAACGATGAATTCCAAAAATGTTTTCATTATTGGAATAATATTTTACTGGAATTAATTTGCATGTCTCAAGTTGATATTGAGTTATGCAATTTTCTAGCCGTCTATTTCTCTTATGCTTCCGGTTGTCTCATCTAATGATAAATGAAGAGCCTGATCCCAAACTAGCCTGTACTATGGTAACCAGAAGGAGGTAAAGAGTTCTTAACTTTGTTTGTAAGGCTGAAGGGGGGAGGGATTATAATCTTCGGAAGTACTGATCCAATCCTGAAAATAGTTCCACTAACAGAAAGCGATACTATTCTGGAGTAACATAGGCCCTATTTTATTATGCTTGACCAAAATATTCAGTTAAAAATAATAGTATTTGTAAATCAAGTCGAAGAAAAGTAGGCGGTTAAAGCTCACGGTGGGCATGGGTACATACTTAATTTAGTTTAGATAAACTAAACCCAGACAGAACAAATGATAGTGTTGATCACAAAATATTTGTTTTAGATTATAATCGAACCACGGCATAGTAGTGGGTTTAGCAGTCATGTCCATTAACCACTACGCTGATCAAGCTTCAGAATACATGTACAAATAGAATATTCTTTGCCGCAGTAAACGGAGACCCACAAATCTTGTATACAATAGACAATCATTATTCGAATTCAAAAACAACAAAAATCAATAACACCATTTGAAGCTATGGAACTTCAAAGACGAAAACATGTAGGCGAACTTTGAATACCGACCATAAACATCTAACAGACTTCCGCTTAATAGAAACCATGAATACCTACAATTTGCGAGTTGGCGAACTGTTTGCAGCTGAATTGGACGACTTCTTAATGGCTTTACGTACTTAGTGTATTTAGAAGTGTGAATTAGAGCGGCTTTTAGCCAGTTGTACGTGGGTAAGTTTTCTGTAGAATTGTTGACTTGGAGAAAAGTTACACATTCGCTGAAAAGCAAGGAAACTATTGCTAAACACCGGTTTTATGTGATGCCGTTTTAAAAAGTTACTTATAAAGTATCTTGCACTTTGTGAATCTTACTAAGTTAAGTTAAAAGTTGTATTTAATGTAATATTACTAGAATTACTAATATTAGTCTAAGAGTCGGTGAAGATCAATTTATGCCCATCTGAAAACCTATGATACCCACATCTATGATGGCTTTCCTATCACAAATCCATTACGACTATTTTCGAAATTACATTTAAAGCATCGATTGCGTTGTGTTTCACCGAGTGATACCCCAAAGGCCAGCAACGCACTTGTGACGCCTCTGATGTTACGGGTGTACGTGGGGATACGTCTGCTGGTTTGCCTATTCCATAAAAAAATAATGGGGTAGGATTTGGTTCATGTTTTACTTTTCTTTCCATTGCTGTTTTATCCTGCATATTTCCATTACTCGGTTTTTTTTACTTCCACAGAACGAATAGAAGTACTGACACATGTTTATGCTCCACTACCACACCTTGAACTAAGCAGACACAGTCTTAACGTAGACTTTATCAGAAATAAACAAAATACTAATAACACCAACTTGCTATATTCCATACCCATTCCGTATTCGAAAATAACATGGTTGGTTGTGAATTGACAATTTACTGCACATCATAACTGCATTAAGTGGTTCTCAGAAACAGTTATAACTCATTTAAATGGTTGACGGAAATACGGTGAGCACTGTGAACGATTGTACCTTCTAATTAAAATTTACACCTACATAATGAACTGAAACTGTCGGGTGTTCGTGTGTTGAATTTTCAAAACTGGTTGTGAATAATACAAAAAATGGTACTTTCGTGTGGTATGCAAGGTCAGCTGAATATCAATTAATTGCTAAAACTAAAAGCGTGTAAACAACTTAAGAATTTTTGAGATTATTTCGTTAAATAAACTTACTATATTACCAGAGAAAAAAACTGTCCCAGTCTTTATTGTTCAAAGGTTTTAGGAGTATTTGTAATAAAATCTTTTTTATTAAAAATCTTATTTTCGTCAAAAACTTAATTTTCAAATTATTCGAACCCAATATTCATGTCATTTAATTTTTTGCCATCACTACTATATAAATTTGAAACTTGAAGTAAAGAAACAATAAACATTTAATTTAAAACACACATCGCAAGTATCACCGCGGGGCGTCATACTACTGCAAAAATTAAATACCTTTAGATTGCTTCTTAGGTAGATCTAATTTAGACTTTACAGTTCAAGTTTCAAAGTGCTGTTTTAATTGTTGCATGAAGCCAATTACCTGTTCAGTATGTAACTTCAGTTTTCTCAGTAATATAGAGATCATTCATTCCTTTTGGTGTATGAGCTGTATGACACACGCGAAAGATTAATGTGTCGTGTTCTCATAACAAGATGAGATATTAATTTTAGCATTCATCTTACAATTCCAGCAGTTGGACTCGTTGGACTCGGGGAGTTTAAGTAGCATTTCGAAGTACTTAGATTTAATTAATTAGGGTAATTATTGAATCCTATTGGACTTTACTTATTTACCTTAATATCCCATCTTGTTATTTTAAGTTCATGTGGCGACATCCACATACAGCGACAACAAAACATATGACAACGCCATCTACCGAAGATACGCTGAACTATGGAGTAGCATAGTGGACGAAGAAGCTACCAATCCTGCACGGCACAATAAAAGACTAACATACATACAACTTCTCAAGATCACCTCGCCTAGGAGGATCCTCCTTTTGATATATCATTGACAAGTGACATATGACAATACAAAAATACAAATTAAAAATAGATATCGTTTTTGTTTTTTCGAAAGACGGTCCCCATTTCATCTCACCCACATTTTTATGATGAAGACTTGAAGACTCGAAGACTTAAGATTTGAAGACATTAAATACTTGATATTGGCAGCAATAGATGGTTGCCATTTCATCAAAATATTTGTATGTTTAACAATGTTTGATATAATATCTAACAAACAACAACACTATGACGTGTAATCATTATGATAAATACATTTAACACCCGACACATACTTTCGAATATTAACGCATTTTTTAAAAACTTGTTTTTCCCCGCAGTGTTACCCGCGGTACCTTTACAACATCAACAACCAGTAAGTAGTTCTGCCAGTGGAAGTCCCGTGAATACTTTCCAGTCTTTGCAGAGATTAGCCGGAACAGAAATTCAAATAAAAACTTTAAAAAAAATTATACTTATATATGAATTTTGATAAAAGCTGTTAATTCGAAATTACAAGCAGACACTTCAATTATACTCGTATATATTGATATACATGTAAGTATATGAGATGGTACAGCAACATGACACCAAAAACATTTTCTTAATTGGTGTATCTTATGATCATGGTTTCAGATATCTTAACTAATTGGATATTGCAGACATTTTATGGTTTAAAAAAAAATATCATTTCGATTTTTGAGATAGAGTGTGGTGATCCTGACTGCTGCACCAAAAGTTGTGAGTTCGACTCCTGTTTAGAACAAATAATTAAGTAATGAGCACAATCACACTATCTCGAGCACACAAGTGCGATTTAGATTCGCACAGGAAGAGTTCTATACCATTTTCTATATATTTCAAACGTCTACATCCTACCGTTATAAACATCGAGCAGAAATGAGCAAAAAATGAAGTTTGTTGTATGGGAGCCCCTTAAATATATATTTTATTCTGATTTTTAGTATTTGTTGCAATATATATCATGTTTGAAAATTTCAACTTTTTTTCATAAAATAGGGCGCAAACGAATTGACGTACCGCACGATGGTAAGTGATTAATGCCGCCCATGAACACCCGCAATACCAAGGCCACGTGGGAAAGCCATGGTTCGGCACGAATGGGCCGGCTCAATCGGAGTGATACCACTGACGCACAGAAAACCGCTGTGAAACAGCGCTTGCGCTGTGTTTCACCGAGTGCGTGAAGATACCGGAGGCCCATAGTCCAACCTCTCTCCTCATCCACCTCCCCTTCCCTCAAACGTCGGCAACGGACTCGTGACGCCTCTGGTATTGCCATCCATGGGCAGCCGTAATAGTTTACCATCAGGTACTTGCGTACGTACTTAGGTTTGCTCGTTTGAGAAGTAAATTAAAGGGTGATCGTTTTTATGGATGTTCGTAATTTTTATGATCAAAAACGCGAAGTAATAAATTATTATAAAAGTGCGCCCGTGTGCAATAACTAGTTTACGATATACTTGGCATCCAGATAGCGATCGAAGCTTGTAACCAAAATACGTCACCGCCCATACCGTGTCGAGTGTCATATAAAAATATCATATTAATACAATCGCCAGGAATAAAATTGAGTTGAGAATAAACACGTTTTATATCCGATTTAATACCTCAAGAGAATGGTGGCAACTTAAAGAAAATAGTACAGAACAAAACTATAGACTTTATGGTGCACAATATAAGGGTTTCTCGCTGAAAACAATATTTTTTGATAGTGTAGGGGAGAAAACGAATCATCATCATCATCGTCAGCCAATTGCAGTCCACTAAAGGACATAGGCTTCCCCCGTAGCACACAAATCTGATCGCTTTTGGGCTTTCCGCATCCAGCTCCTGCCAGCCATCTTGCATCACACAGATTGACACCTGGATGCAACTCAAGTCTCAAGTGCGTTTACACCATTTGAAAACCAAAATACGATGCCCTTCAGGTAATCTGTTAGGATGTTTGTGGATAATAGTAATAAAAAAATACCTGGATGCACACAACGCCATCTAGTCATAAGCTGATATGAACACACATTTTTTTTGTAAATACATACATATTAAACATAGAAAACACCCGAACTCCGAAACAAATATTTGCAGATCATACAATCATTTGGTCTGACTTGGGACTCGAGACCTTAAGCACAGCAGTCGCATATGCTACCACAGTGCCATCGAGGTAGTGGATGTGGTGGACGGGTATTCAACGGGTCAAAATAAATAAATAATATAACCATCATATACACGGACGGAGCCACGGGCAACGGCTAGTTCACAAATAAAATACTGTTACTTCGCTTGTAACCGTGTACCTTCTTGTACGAAAAATACCTCCAGAGCAGTTTTTTTGTTGTTTCGCAGATATTTTTGAAGCTTTCAAATGTCTGTGCCTTTTAAACTGTTATTTCATAATAAATACTTTATATATGTATATACATGAAAAGAAATTAAGTGCCTGATCTGAGTACTATTAAAAGTTTGTGAATTGTAACAAATAAAATACTCACACTTATTATCGTTTCCAAAAGCATGCGCTACAAGTTTATCCTTTCTTTTTCGTATTTTCGTTCTTGTATCAGATCGTTAAAATCAGGTATATACTACTATTGACCACGTATTTTGTTTGCCGTGTGTACCCAATTATAGTAAATAAATTATTTCATGTTATTTTACGGAACCTTACCTAAAATAAATAACGCGGGAAAGCGCTTAATGAATGAAGCACTTGTTGATTGTAATAAATCTACTCAAGGGACGAATAACAATAATTATATTATGAATCAGTTATAAATTAACTATAATTGCTTCCCGGATGCTTTCATTTAACTGTGACTGTACTGTGATTTTACAGGTTAATTTTTATGAGATTTGAAACCTTTACGAGTGATTCAAGTTTTTAATTCTTTTTTTATTTATTGTTTATTCATCTTTATGACGCATGATTTTATCCGCGTGGAATAACTGCACATATGGCCTCGCCCAGGGGTTTAACGGTCGCCACGCCGCTTTTAATTTCGCCAAGTATAGTAGGTTCATATACTACACGGGACAACACTTTGTGTAATCCACAAATTGTTATTCTAAGTCTGGGTGTTCTTTGTGCCCGTTTCATGTATCTTTGTGAAGTCACCGCCAATTGTTACACATTTTGTGTGATTGTTCCTGTTGTACCATTTCTACTATGTATATACAGTAAAGATAAATAAATAAATAAAGTCCCCCGCGACACAGGATTTATGTAATGAGCAAGAGTTGTCTTTAAAAAAAATGTTAAATAATATAATCATTTGGGATAACTACTTTGCAAATCATTCATATTCATACAGTTGTTATGTAGTTTTAGGCTTCCTCGATATAAAAAAGATGTTTTCAAATCGGTCCATTACTTCCTAGCATGTTAAACCGAACAAAAAAAAACACTTCAGCTTTATAACATTAGCATTAATAAGTAGAGATTTGTAGTACACTAAAAAAATATGAATATATATTTTAATTGTATTTTTATTCAAATGTCATATACGTATAAATCCGCCGTTGGGTATAGGCATATAAAACTTAATGTTTAACTTCCTTATTCATAAAAAAAACTGTTTAGTTAGGATCCATTCTGTTCTAAAACAATGGTTTTCCATATTATTATAGTTGATCGAATGTTATACGCATATATACATTTCGGTGATTCATTTTTCATTTATAAAGATTAAATTTAATCTAGGATTTTTTCTTTTCTTTTAACAATAAAAATTAATGCATAGTGACAAGTTTATAGTTAATGTTTCTTTACTATTTTACGAGCTATAAATCATAATATTAAACCTGATATACTCTGAAGATCTCTGATTTCATAATATGAAGGTGGCAGATATCAAAATTAATTAACAGAATTGAGCCACCGATCATCGCACCTGTAGGTGTTATTAAGGTATGCGGTTACAACAAAATGTGGCTAAGGCGTCAAAATAAATATCACTTCTGACCTGTAAGAAGTCTTCTTATGTTACAATACCGATATAATGGTAAGCATCGTGGGTTAATTGTTGAACCGCATTAACCAAGACAGACATACATACATGCATTTTCTAAATAAATATTGAGAATTATCTTTGTAAAAGGTAAGTTTATAAGCAAATAAAAGGGGTTTTTATAGTAAGCGAAGATAGCAAATTGTTGTATACTAGCTGTGTCGCCACAACCATCACCTATCTGCCAGTGAAAGTCCCGCTAAAAATGGTAAAGCCATACCAGAGATTAGATGGAACAAATAGACAAATAAAAAGTTTAAAAATTGATCACACATACATTTAATGAGTCTGTTAATTTAAAATTACAATCAGACACTTTAATTCTTTACATTTGTATGAATAGATACAAATAACATTAACTTAATCTTGTACCTGTTAAGTTCTGACTTAACTGAACTGCCTCGGTAGCTTAGTGGTAGTATATGCGACTGCTGTGCTTAAAGTCTCAGGTTCCTATGTATAATATGAACGTATTTACAAAAAATAAATAAACGTATTTATATTAGTAGTACACATAATACAAGCTCTGCTTAGCTGGAGGTTTGACGGCGTTGTGTGTTTGATTTCCGAAGTATTCTTTATTTAATTAATGATCGTGCTCATGACAATATTTGTAATGGTTGGAAATTGAACCCGCCACCTTAAGTTTAGCTGATTCACTAATCACTAGACCAACAGTTCCGTAATACAATGAACGTATTCCCCAGCATGAGTTTTCTATGAAGCCGTAATGTGTAATCAAGTTTTCTAGCTCATATACTTACATCAACGAATTCATACTAATGTTATAAATTTGAAGGTAACTCTGTCTGTCTGTTACGTTTTCACAGTTAAACCGCTGTACCGATTTCAATAAATTTGAGCTGTAGATATTTTAATTCATGAGGAACGATATAGCTGACAGCCGACATACACGCTGAGGGAGCTGCGGACAAAAATTAATATATAATATATAGTAGTGCTGTAGTTATGTTATGCACACACGGTACGAAATTGTAGGCAAGTCGTAACTCATTTACAATTAATCATTCCGGCTTTAGCGTAATGTATTCAGGGGTTAAAACTATTTGCATACTGTTACATATATCTGCGTTAACAAGCTTTATACTACGCCTGCTAGTTATTTTGGATTTCCCAGGATTTGTAAGGGGTTAAGAAACTATTTACTTATATTCTTCATTTAGTCACTTGTGGCGACTCCCACATACAATGCAAACAGAAACACACTACAGCGCCATCTATTGAAGATACGTCGAACAACGGAGTAGCGAAGAAACTACCAATCCTGAATCGCGCAATAGAAGCTTTCGCGCCGGTTAGCATAAATTCAACATCCCAACATCAATCGTTGGGCAGTGTCCCGCCAGGCATGATCACCTCGCCTGTTCGGAGGATCCTCCCTTTGTGTTGGAGGGACAATAACACCCGTTTCTCCACAGCATGTAGGTTCTTTACATAACGTAAGTGAGCACTAAGAAAGGAATTTTGGAAATATCAACCCTAAGGGGTAAAATAGGTAATAAAAATATTAACTACTGCGCGAACGAAGCCGCAGGCAAGAGCCTGTTTACTATAAATTTTAGGGCCATTTATACCTCTATATGTATTTTAATATTAGCACATTTATGCTGGTGCACATTTGTGGCTATGGATGAAGGGTATAGAGTGTCACCATCTCTAGGCACACCATAGATGTCGTAAGTCGAACTTAGCAGTAAAACCCGCAGGGTTATAACACTACAAAGGGAAGAAAAACTTCACAGGCGGGAGTGAAAACCTGGTCAATATACAATTTGACTGTGGACTTATTCTAGAAGTTAAGTAGTTTAACTATAAGTAAGATTATATTGAGTCATTTGTAAGGTAACAAAAATATGCTTGCCTATCTGCTAGCGTGGTATTGTATGTGGTAGGTAAAAATTGCCTTTTGTGGCTTATTCAAGGTTGTCAATGGTGATGAGAATTTAACATGTTGGTGAGAAGATTTTCGATGTAAAATATATAGAAATTGTGTAAATATATAATACCTACCCTTCTGAGATAATGAAAGGTAATATGGTTTATTAGGGCAAACCGAATGAAAACTCATCTGTAATCTTTCTTAAATACTAAAAGATTAAAAAATAATGTCGCAAAGAAAAATAAATGTTCAAAAACTTCAATCATTGTAATGTTTAAGAAAGAAAACTCGTAAACACATATCGATTACATTAAACATTAACTTCATTCATTTGTAACCCTTGTTTTCTCAAGGAAATTGCCATCCTTCCCCTCTCGAACGCATTGAGTAAACTTTCTTACAACAACTAAATAATAAATGAACATCAAAATGCAGGAAAATCAATTTTATCTTTGAAAAGTACTCCTCAGCTATGTTTTTACAGACTTGATTGAATATTCATATACCAATTACAGGAATTTAATTACTTCCAAATTGTGATGCTTACGGCTTTATTTAGATCAAATACTTGTAAGATTTAATTTTAAATCCTGCTCAGAAAAAAAAAATTTGAAACCCGTATGTTACTAATATTGTAATGGTACTAATAAATAATTTTGTGAGAATGTTTGTAACTCTTTCAAACACAAACTACTGTACGGATTTATATCAAATCTTTCATGAATATTGTTTATACATCACATTATCTCATATGCTACTATTAACCGTGATAATCGACATTCACGCGGATGGAGCCGCGAGCTAAAGCTAGTCTAGTATTCAAATGATGAGATCCGTTTAATATCTCACTAGTATATAAAATCAAACAATAAACAAATCAAATACAAACTTGCCATTCTAAGTTTTGCTACACCTATAACTTTAACTGGAACACTTATGGGCACTCACTCGATGTAACACAGCGCAAGCGCTGTTTCACGACGGTTTTCTGTGAGGCCGTTTTATCACTCCGGTCGATTGAATCTCGGCTCTCCCTTGATTGAATCTTGAATTGGTAAACAATGTAATTTTGTTGTATCAGATATTACTACTATTTTTTTTAATACTAAACTGTATTTAAAGTCTGCAAATGCAACAATACTGTATTATAAACAAATTCTTTTAATCATATTGTGTTACAATGTCGTTAAAATATTATTTCTTTCTTTATTTATCGGTTATATAGTATTATTCTGTCTTCTGTTCCATTTTCCTTTAATACGCATCGAAAAACCACCCTTGTATTTCCGAAGTAAAACACGTCGCTATAATGAAATGATGCATTATTAAATTCTATACGTTTGATGTTCCGGAATAAATAAGATATTGTACGACAGAATACCGTTTTTGTGTATCTTTCTACTTAGACTGTTTATTTTTTCTTAAATGAAAATCTATACGTGGAAAATGTTTTTTGGTCACTGCCATTATAAAATATTCGTGACTTTGAGGATGTTTTTGAACATGAATACATGAATAATTTTCCTTGATGTGGAACATTTATAAGTTATGAGCGAATATTTAAATGAAATTTGATAGTCGGGTGTACCAGCACCTCATAGACATTTTGAAACCAATGAATCGATAACAGTTAATCAAAGATCTTTACTAGTATTATAAATTCGGAAGTAAATCTGTCTGGCTAAAGCGCTGCACCGATATCAATGAAATTTGTCGTGTAAAAATGTTGATTCCTGAGGAGAGATATGAGCTTTACCGTGATAACCGACAGTTATCATCATCATCAACAGCCAATAAAACAACAATCTTTATAGATTGTTGTTTTATTGGCAACCTAAAACCACAAACCTAACAGTGGGATATTATTATCCCACTGCTAGGTTTGAGTCTTCTCTGAGAATAAGGTTAAAGCCATACGTCCCCACGCTGTCCTAATGTTGGTTGGGGACTGGCAAGACAACGTTCTGGATACGTAATTTTGCCGATGGACGTTTTTAACCCGTCCAAAGGCCTCCAACTAAACTTATGTTATCTCATGATGAAAACTGGGACTGACTGCTTAACGAGGCGTCCGAATCAAAGGAGACCCTCATGGTGCCCTAATGGGTGAACGCTGGTGGCATGATACCACCATCCAGGTACAAACCGCGCCGTCGTTACCTTCCCACGATGTTTGTTTCTAATCACCGAACGTGAAATAACGCGAAATAACAAAACTATGAGCGCCTATAAAATCGGATTATCCTATATTTATTTCTTTTTTAGAGTTTCTTTGGTATTTGTTATTGTCTACGACAGTAGCTCTTAATTGTTTACTTCATTTGTCGACGGCATTATAAATAAATATTTCGGACATCTAACACACAAGGCCATCTAGTCCCAAACTAAGCAAAGCCTGTGTTATGGGTACTAGACAACTGATAGGAATACATAATACTATTTTTTTGTAAATACATACATATTATACATAGAAAACACCCAAACTCCGAAACAAATATTTGCAGATCATACAAATATTTGGTCCGGCCCAGGATTCGAACCCGAGACCTCATGAACTACCACTGCGCCACCGAGGCAGTCAAATCATCATCACCTCAGCTGAAAGCTGTAGAATGCTGAACATAGGCTATCCCCAAGCCTCCCTACAGTACCGGTCCCGTGGAAAAGTTTTTACTTTACTACGGCGAAGCCAAAGGGAAGGGTAATTTTTTTGACAGACTAGTGCCAAAGTACTCTACCCTGCCTGATGGGTAATATGAGTAGAATCTAAGAGTAGTGGTACACTTTACGAATGAAGGCAACATAGTGACTAGCACTATGGCAGTCTATAGTAATGCTTCTGTATCATTGGCCTTTAGTCTCGCACTTTTCAATGAACCACTACAGCACGAATAGTATCATTTCAGATTTGTCTTCTATGAGAAGGATNATAAATCCTGCTCAGAAAAAAAAAATATTTAAAACCCGTATGTTATTAATATTGTAATGGATAGTAATTTTGTGAGAATGTTTGTAACTCTTTCAAACACAAACTACTGTACGGATTTATATCAAATCTTTCATGAATATTGTTTATACATCACATTATCTCATATGCTACTATTAACCGTGATAATCGACATTCACGCGGATGGAGCCTCGGCTAAAGCTAGTCTAGTATTCAAATGATGAGATCCGTTTAACATCTCACTAGTATATAAAATCAAACAATAAACAAATCAAATACAAACTTGCTATTCAAAGTTTTGCTACACCTATAACTTTAACTGGAAGACTTATGGGCCCCCCGTATAGTCACTCACTCGATGTAACACAGCGCAAGCGCTGTTTCACGACGGTTTTCTGTGAGGCCGTTTTATCACTCCGGTCGATTGAATCTCGGTTCTCCCTTGATTGAATCTTCAATTCAATATTAATATGTGGTACAACAAATTTTGTATTGTTTACCAATTCAAGAGAAGGTAATCCTTCTGTTGTATTTTTTTAGTACTAAACTGTATTCAAAGTCTGTAAATGCTACTATACTGTATTATAAACCAATTCTTTTAATCATATTGTGTTACAATGTCGTTAAAATAAAATATGATTTCTTCCTTTATTTATCGGTTATATAGTATTGCTCTGTTCCATTTTCCTTTAATACGCATCGAAAAACCACCCTTGTATTTCCGAAGTAAAACACGTCGCTATAATGAAATGATGCATTATTAAATTCTATACGTTTGATGTTCCGGAATAAATAAGATATTTTACGACAGAATACCGTTTTTGTGTATCTTTCTACTTAGACTGTTTATTTTTTCTTAAATGAAAATCTATACGTGGAAAATGTTTTTTGGTCACTGCCATTATAAAATATTCGTGACTTTGAGGATGTTTTTGAACATGAATACATGAATAATTTTCCTTGATGTGGAACATTTATAAGTTATGAGCGAATATTTTAATGAAATTTGATAGAGTCGGGTGTACCAGCACCTCATAGACCTAACATTCATAGACATTTTGAAACCAATGAATCGATAACAGTTAATCAAAGATCCTTACTAGTATTATAAATTCGGAAGTAAATCTGTCTGGCGAAAGCGCTGCACCGATATCAATGAAATTTGTCGTGTAAAAACGTTGATTCCTGAGGAGAGATATGAGCTACTCTTTACCGTGATAACCGACAGTCATCGTCATCATCAACAGCCAATAAAACAACAATCCATAATATCCCACTGCTAGGTTTGGATCTTCTCTCAGAATAGGGTTAAGGCCATACGTCCCCACGCTGTCCTAATGTTGGTTGGGGACTGGCAAGACAACGTTCTGGATACGTAATTTTGCCGATGGACGTTTTTAACCCGTCCAAAGGCCTCCAACTAAACTTATGTTATCTCATGATGAAAACTGGGACTGACTGCTTAACGTGGCGTCCGAATCAAAGGGTCTCCTTTGATTTGGACGCCACGTTAAGGGTCTCCTCATGGTGCCCTGATGGGTGAAAGCTGGTGGCATGATCCACCATCCAGGTACAAACCGCGTCGTCGTTACCTTCCCACGATGATTGTTTCTAATCACCGAGTACAACAAAACTATGAGCGCCTATAAAATCGGATTATCCTATATTTATTTCTTTTTTAGAGTTTCTTTGGTATTAGTAACTGTCTACGGCAGTAGCTCTTAATTGTTTACTTCATTTGTCGACCGCATTATAAATAAATAAATATTTCGGACATCTAACACACAAGGCCATCTAGTCCCGAACTAAGCAAAGCTTGTGTTATGGGTACTAGACAACTGATAGGAATACATAATACTTTTTTTTGTAAATACATACATATTATACATAGAAAACACCCAAACTCCGAAACAAATATTTGCAGATCATACAAACATTTGGTCCGACCCAGGATTCGAACCCGAGACCTCATGGACTACCACTGCGCCACCGAGGCAGTCAAAGCTGTAGAATGCTGATCTAGGCTATCCCCAAGCCTCCCTACAGTACCGGTCCCGTGGAAAAGTTTTTACCTTACTACGGCGAAGCCAAAGGGAAGGGTAATTTTTTTGACAGACTAGTGCCAAAGTACTCTACCCCGCCTGCTGGGTAATATGAGTAGAATCTAAGAGTAGTGGTACTATTTACGAATGAAGGCAACATAGTGACTAGCACTATGGTAGTCTATAGTAATGCTTCTGTATCATTGGGCCTTTAGTCTCGCACTTTTCAATGAAACACTACAGCACGAATACTATCATTTCAGATTTGTCTTCTATGAAAAGGATGTACCGCACTGGTGAAGCTAGTTCATTCGTGCTGAAATCGTGACTCGACTGCATTGTAAATTCCACCATACCGTCTTAACTAATGAACCATTTTTTTATGAAATAGGTGGCAAACGAGAAAACATATCGCCTGATGGTAAGCGATTACTGCCGCCCATGGATACCCGCAACACCAGAGGCATCACAAGTGCGTTACCGGCCTTGGGGGATGGGAAGGGGGATGAGGGGAAGGGTTGGATTATGAGCCTCCGGTATCCTTACACACTCGGTGAAACACAGCGCAGGCGCTGTTTCACACCGGTTTTCTGTGAGGCCGTGGTATCAATCCAGTCGAGCTGGCCCATGCATGCCGAAGCGTGGCTCTTTAATGAATGAGATAAATATGAAGGCTGTATTTCTCCTTTTTTGCTTAACTTAGCTCGTTTACGACCGCAGTCGGCTGCCTTACATTTTTTTTGAAAAAACTGTTGTACTTCTCTTATTATTAACCAGATGAAAAGCCGTCACGGTAACCTATTTATAACATAGGGGTGTCACGCACGAGTAGCCGACCTCATAACCTTTTACTATCCTATGTGACCTTTTAATGGCCTTGTTTATTATGAACCTTTTATTAAACGCATTCTAAAAGCAATAAGATCTATATTTTTTTCTAACTATGAGGCTAAGGAAAATAAAGCTTTGATGTAGTTTCGTTCATCCTATATCCCAGATACTTGAACCTACTGACTTTTGCCACTGCTTCTGTACCGACGAAGAGCTTTGAATCATGGTGTGGATTTTCAGAAATCAATAGAAAATACGCTCTTCTGAAGTTCTACATATTCCCCAATGGCAGTTGAAGATATTTCTTTATCTAATAATACCGTAAATAAGTTTCTTTTATAAATTTCCAAAACGTACGCTTTTCGCGCATGAAATGATAAAGCAACATGACAGCACAGTCATGAAACAATACCAATATGAAAATAGATACAGTGTTGCCACAACCAAAAAGTCAACTCATAACATTAGTAAAAAGAAAATAAACTGAATCGTGTGCTTCACACCCGTGTCACATCACCATTACTGACCGTTACTGACAAACACAATCTCATTCATAAAACAAAACCTTAAGTCCAGGCAGTTAGGTACAATTCTCAATGGCTCAGAACTTGTAATCTTAGCGAAATAAACAGACAACTTAATGTCAGACTGTCATCCACAGATTATGCAAAGTAGCTTCTTTTTTTTCTATTACCATAATACGCGTGGCAAAATGTTTGATGTCATAAAGAAACGTGGGAAAGGCTAACATACTATACAGTCCATCAAACCTTTATGCAAGCAACAATCGACTGTACTCCCAGTAAAATATGAGTGGTTATTGTACTATTCAGTTATGCGGGCGTGATTGTCCGTTTGTTCTAAACCAAATTATCAAATTTCAGAGGTATCAAATTTCTAACAGTGGCCCCTTTTTTGTTCTAGTAATGGGCATTAATTGATTTCTAGTTCACTTAATATTGTTAGCATTAGTGAGCCAACGAACAAACAATTTCAACTAGTTGTTGGGCAATAGTGGACTCCTCGTTTCATTTAAAATTATCATACATTTCGTATTGTTAAGTGTTAGTGCAGTAGTACCGCCTCATTAGAAAGCGAATATGTTCAATATCTGTTCAACTTCACTATTTTAATAATGAGTCACATTTATATAAATATTTTCCGACATCTAACACACACCAGCATCTAGTCTCAAACTAAACAGAGCTTATATTATGTGTACTAAACAACTGATGTAAATACATATATTCTTCTTCTTTTTGTAAAAACATACATATCATACATAGAAAACACCCAAACTCCGAAACAAACATTTGTTGATCATACAAACATTTGACCCGACCCGGGAATCGAACCCGAGACCTCATGGACTGCAGTCGCGTACGCTACCACTGCGCCACCGAGGCCAGTATAAAATGATAATTATTTTATGTCATTTTGATTTGTATTTCATTTTGTGTTTGAAGAATTAAACTCAAATGTTTCTTAGTGTATTTTGTGGTTTAATTGTAATACTTTCTCGTTTTTATAACTCCTAAAACCATGCGAGTAGCTATATGACTTTCTTTATGGGAATAACTAACTGTTAACAAAGCTGCAAAGATATAAAAAAAGTTGTTCAGGACACAAAAATTTGAATCCTCTATGTAATACAAAAAAAAATTTAAAAAAAAACACAAAAATAATGAAGTGAAAGACCTGGACAACAGAACATATCCTAATGAAATTTTTAAGTACAAATGACTGGAACGAAACACGATCTTTGTAATGCAAATTGTGATCATTCAAACCAATTGATTGTGTACTTAGATTGACTTAATCAGTTGAAAATCAGGATGCAGTTAGCAAAGTGTAGCTGTTCTTAATGACATAAACCTTTATGTCCTTATTATCTCTAATGACACCCGCGAGGAACCAAGAAGGATGTACGTGACTAACGCCTCGTAAACACGGCTCCACTAATAATAAACATTCTTTGAAAAACGGGATTTATTGATATATGAAACCCGGATATTTTTAAGGAATACGATAAACTATTTCTACTAGATAATTATAAAAAAATATTTATTTATTGACTCATATTAGAATCGATGTTTTAGTTGAATCAAGTTAGCAATCACACACAACGCCATCTGGTCCCAAGCTAAGCAAAGCTTGTATTATGGGTACTACACAACTGATATGAATACTTGTATATTTTTTTGTACATACACACACACACATACACATATTATACATATAAAATATCCAAACTCCAAAACAAATTTGTAGATTACACAAACATTGGGCCAATCGACTCTCGATGTTTTAGTCTATTTAAGGACAAACGAAACTGTTTTCATGAATATTTAATTGCTAACCGCTTTTGAAAGGTCACATCTAGATATAAGCTTCTCCTAGAAAGGTGTTAATGGCTACTATACTTACTATACTTATCAGATTTGGGTTGAAATTTTTATTGGGAAACCAATATGGCCGTCCTAGGGATTATTTTCCAATGGACTTGAAATCCCATTGCATGTTTCCAAAAAAATGTGTAAAATAAAGTAGATATTTTAACGTTTTTTAATTCAGTTTGTAATGAAAATTAACAAGTTTATGTTAAATTATCAAACTACACATCAATCTTTCATAATATGTTATAAGTTTGTAGATTTCATATATTTAAACATATACTACAGATGGTTTTCAGCTAACCAACTTCTAAAATTAACTTTAAATCCCAGGCCACGTATCAATTACACATATCTTGATCCTCACCATCATCACCAGCCTATGGCCGTCAACTGCTGGACATAGGCCTCTCCAATTGTACAATTTCATATTTACACATTTCTGTTTTAACTTGATTATACTGAATAATGAGATATTTTTTTCTTGAAATAAGCACTTGAGTACTTTTAATGATGTAACTTATATTCTATATTCTTGGAAGATTAGTAAAGATAGGTTAAGTTCTCTTTATTAAATTCCCTGAATAAATTTAGGTTTAGTTCTCAACGATAAGTAAGTTTTTTTTTTATAATTAGTTTGCGTAGTGTATGTAAAGAACCACCAAACTCACACTAGTTATAATAATGTACGTTGTGTTAGAAAATGTGTGAGTAATTTATACTGTCCTGTCATATTTCATCTTTCAAAGTTTACTACAATAACTTCACTCAGCAATGAATCATTTACAAGCCAACAATACGTTCAAGGAAAATCAGAACTGGACAAACATAACACTATAAATCCATCCCCGCTGACAACTTCAAAGTCGCTACTCGCGTGTACCATGGTACGTTTAATCTGACTAATGTTATACTCTGTTGTACCAACGGGACATTTACATTTAATTTAACACTTCTCAACTACGGATGTCATAATGACTAGCATTGCAGTATTTACGTTGTTGAAATGTTTGTATATTTATGTTCTTTTAAAGACATTTCCCGCATTTGTCCTGTGACGCGAGGGAATTTCCAAGCGTGCATATAACGGTGTTGTTCCATATGGGGTTTGATCAAACAACACTTAGCGCTACAGACAGCATCGTTAACTGGTGGTGGCCAACCGTGCAGTGCAATCATTAGTACATTATGTAGTATATTCTTAAATAAGACTGAAATTCCTACGATGATCATTTATAGTACATGGCGGTGTAGTCATATTTAGCAAAATAAAAATATCATAGAAAAACAGGCTTGAAAACAGATAGGCCGACTCGAACGATACCATAATCTCACAGAAAACTCGTGTTGACCTAGTGGTTTAAGCGGTCGCCCCTTTTTTTTTTTTNCCTTGTCTTTAAGCGACAAGGGCGGGGAACGAGCCGCCGCGGAACCGACGACTGCCACGGAGCCGTCCCAGTCACCCATCCAATTTGGACGGGGAGGGACGTAGTAGGGCTCCGCGACTACGGCAACACCGATCGACCACTGCGCCATGGTTTGCAGGAAGAGATCCTGCGCCGCGGCGCAGTGGTTGAGGTTCGTCTGGACAAGGAGGTTGCAGATTTGGTCCATTACTGGATCGTTTCTGCAACCCCCTCCATGGGCGTCGACTTCGACGGACCTTTCATTACTTTATCCAAGTGCGTGAGGTTACAGGAGTATAAAACCGCCCTCCCACTGAATCTTGTTACGGAGAGAAGGCCCAAAGGGTGACAATGAACATCCATGACTCATGAGTTGCAGGTGCTTACGAGCGGCGGCAGTCACTCACCAATAAGTGTCTCATCTGCCTGTTGGCTGTATAAAAATCTAACAAACTTATGAAATTTTAATAACTGCACGGTTGGCCTAGTGGTATAAGGGGTCGCCAAGCCGCTTTCTACTGCGCTTAGTGTTGTGGGTTCATACCCCACATGGGACAACACTTTGTGTAAATCACAAATTATTGTTCTAAGTCTGGGTGATCTTTGTGTCCGTTAATGTATGTTTTTAAACTCCCCATAAATACAGGATTTCTTCTTAATGCGGCAGTGGTTATATATATTAAAAAAAACAGAAAATCTAGTCGAATGTCCAGGCTGGTTTTTATTCGATAAGAGTTCAGTGAACTCCTGCATGGCGTCGTGAGTACTAATATCCAGAATTATCTTAGACTCCATCAGGCATAAAAAGGTCATATATAGGCATGAAAATGGAGGTAGAGTTAATTCGTAACATACAGTCAGACAGAGTTACTTTCAAATTTATAATATTATCATGGATTTTATGATGTTAAGCTCTTCCTTCTTGACCTCCAATGGTCTACACTTTCTTTCTCAATTAGGGTATTCATAAACTGTAGGAACCTGGTCATCTAAACACTATAATATCTGTAATTTATCAGAAAATTATTAGCACAAGATGGATTCAGTTTCAACTTTTTAGCATTTCATTACGGCTTTTCCAAATATTCACACGTATATTGTAACATTTGTTTAGTAAAAATCAGGCATATACATATTTAATTTATACATATCAATCAACAACCCATAATGTTCCACTGCTGGGCTCGGGTCTCCTCTCAGGTGAGCTCCCCACGCTGGCCAAGTGCGGGTTGGGGACTGGCAAGACAACGTTGTGGCTACGTAATCTTACCGTTGGATGTTTTTAAACCGCCCGAAGGCCTCCAACTAAGCTTCACGACTGTTATCCTATGATAACAACCGGGACCGACTGCTTAACGTGACCTCCGAATCATGGAGACGCTCATGGTAACATGCCACCAGCGGTCACACATCCAGGTACTGACCGCGCCGTCGTTGCATGCCCTCGCTGATTGTTTCTAATCACCGAGTGCAACTGGGCTATGAGCGCCTCACATCACATTTATACATATACATATATATAATAAATAAATCACACACACTAATAAATAATATTAGATCGTCTGCATGTAATATTGAAATAACCGGTTTTTACTAAATACATACGTATGTATATTTTATGTGTTACATATACCACAATGGCTTTTTTACAATTTTGTCTGTCGGTTTGTCCGATTTTGACGGGATTTTCACTAGCAGATAGTTGATGATATAAGGAGTAACTTAGGTTACTTTTAGCTAGCTTTTTAGCTTTGCCCCGCGGCCATACCCGTGGTTGTTGTTGTAACACCGCGGGGCTGAGCTAGTCTTTAATACAATGTAAGAGTTTAATCGTTTTGGAAACTTATACCATTGTATTTATTTGTGTGTATATTCAATATTAATATATCTTTCACTTTAAGTTAGAGAGATTTATATTAAATAAATCACTTCAGATTTTATTTCAAGAAAAATAAAGTGAAATAATCTAAGCCCAAAACAATCCAACCGAAGAATTAGAAATGTTAAAAAGTCCGTTTTAATTAGCAAAAGGAAATCAGCGAGGAAAGTTTTCGGCAAAACTCCCCCGACAGCACTGAATAATACGAATTTAATTAACGTAATTAATTAAAAAATATACAAAAAAATGTTTGCCGGGCGCCTGAAAAAATAATTGGACGCGATTGACGCCAAAAACTTTAAAAAGATATAGCTGAAAGTTTGAACTGAAGATTTTTATGTAGTCGACATGCTGAAATGACATTTGAAATTACAAGATTTCAGAGATGGATTAATTTCGAGAAATAAGTTAATAATTTCTTGTAAAGAAAACTGTTAAACAGATTTAGGAAATATATATTATGATAGAATCTAGTGATATTACTGTAATGGATTTCTTGCTTTTTTATATATAGCCCAAAATGGCTGCTAAAATGACTCTACCCTGCCTGACTGAAAGCATAAACTGAATCCATGAGTGATGGTGGTACTCATTGCGAATAGAGACAATGCAATAATGCAGCATGGTGACCCACACCACGACGGCCTAGTAATGCCTCTGCGTCATTGGGCCTCCGGTCTCGCACTCACCAACAAAACATGACAGCACAAACGTTGCCATTTTACATTGATTTTCTGTGCGGTGGTAGTACAGCCCCGGCCAAGCCAGCCCGTTTCGTATTTCGTTGATGTGTACTACATAGATATACTGATCGACCTCTTGTTCTAATAGTTATCTATCTCGAATATTAAGTTTAAAATCATGAATTCAGTTCCTACCCAAGACAAATAAATGTGATGAGTGTAACCTATGTATAATAAATATCATCATCATCAGTCTATCGTAGTCCACTACTGGACATAGGCTTAATGAGTACGTATCTAGTAATTAATGCGTATGTTTATCAGTATCCTGGTTACGACAGCAAAAGTTCTATTTAAATATTGGGTTGTATGGTAGAGAAATCCGTAGGTATTAGGCCAAAACATCAAAATGCATGATGTATTAAATAAATATATATACAAATTTAAGACCAGACTTCTAAAGTAGCAGCTGACCGGACAGTATTACCCTCTCACGGAAGACCAACCTAAAATAACAGCATTCGAGCTGTCGTATTTCGTTGGTGAGTGCGAGACTACAGGCCAGTGATGGAGTAGAATCTGAATAGGTCGCTATAGTTCAGGTCACCATGCTACTATTCTGTATTCACAATGAATATGGTGACTACCTCTTGGATTCTACCCACGCTTTCCATCAGGTAGAGGTTTATAAATAAATAAAAAGGTTGCCTGTATGTATGAGATGTGAAAAGGCATTATTATTTAATTATACATAGGTTTGCTGACCTACAGCCTTTTGCTTTTAGCCACAGTTAGAAATTGACGCAAGTAATATATCTAACCGTCAGTTTCAATGAGATTTGTACTTAAGATAAACCGAAATTTACGTCGAGGCAATCGTAAAGCATTGCGCAAATATCTCGCTACCGTCCAACAATAGCAGGCAGCGAACAAAATCATGTAGCCCACTTACGGAACTCGTAGACATTTCTAATAGCCCTTAAGAGTGAGGCAAACAGTTTTATTCCATTGTCCACTTCACTCGACATTGTTACTTCATAACAAACTTAGTACTTTAATAATAAATGAAGAAATATGAACTTTATGACGTAAGCATAAGAGTTTGTACAGATGCAGCAGCAATTGTTAACGCGTTCGTGCCGTTACTATGGTTACTCGTATTGTCTATGATTTTTTCCAAATTTCTACATTCAGATTTAGACTCTA
The DNA here is from genome assembly GCA_003709505.1 of Hyphantria cunea. Lineage (NCBI taxonomy): Eukaryota > Metazoa > Arthropoda > Insecta > Lepidoptera > Erebidae > Hyphantria > Hyphantria cunea. Next base: position 125,496 of record PKRV01000467.1, read on the forward strand.
TGTCTTTTTCCGAAGATAGTTTTCCAATTGTTAAGTGTAGTAAGTAAGATATATTTATTAAACGGAGAATATTTTTCTGCAATTGAATTTTTGTTTAGTTAGATACTTCGACATTATTACTGGTAGGTCTCACAGCTCGTCTGTTATGATATGGACTTGTATTCATTTTACTTCGTTAATTTTACTACATTTCGTGGAAAAATCTAACCTTGTTTGTGCTTTTGTTAAGCCTCAAAAATAATAAGAAGGGATATATATATATATATATATAAATAAAGGAAAAGAAATTCTAAATCTGTTATGAAACACTGAATGTACGAGGTAATCTTAGAAAGGCAATAGTTGTTTTCTGGTCTGTTAAAAGTTGGTTATAGACCAACTTTTAATGTAACAGAAATATCTACAAAAACGTACCTTTTCAAATAACTTGCTCCTGGTTTAATTGAACCACCTCATTTTTCTATGATTTCCTTCGACTCCATCCCTTCCTCGAAAAATTCCGTCAGGTTAAAAGACCAGGAACCAAAAGATACGCAATAATTGCTGAACACAGTTATTTCACAGCCCACTTTTGCTGTAGCCGCTTTTCCTACGCCATCACTGCTATCGTTACTTAAGACCTAGTAAATAGCTGCTAGGCATAGATATATCGTATTTTCATGAAAGGAAAACAAATTAATAGGAATTATTGACCTGGACATTGCAAGTAACGCTGTGTGTGAAGAGAATCGTATACCTTTTCACACCAATAACTTACAACCGAATTTATTTTAAGGTTTTTTTTTAAGAAATGGTACTAAAGTGATAATATATAAAGTAAAAATTGGAATACAACTGCTGTACCAAACAATTCACGAGTCGCCTATTTCTGCGTCGGTGCGTCTTGTTATGAGAATAAATCTACGAGGAGACAACACATTGAACTGTGCTCATCTGTTAGCGCATGATGTTAGGGTCCTTACACATTGACTAGGCTTAAAGCACTTAAATCAAATTGATAATAGAGTTAAACGTACATAAAGTATGTAAACCAATCAATTTGATGTTCTTTACAGTCATTAAAATTATTAAATTACAACTTACAGAAAATAATAACTTTTGATACACTTTATATTACGAGTATTTTTAATATACTTTGTATTTTGGTCAAATATTTATAGACTAGTATTTATCTCTACGAGAAGAGAAGGCGACAACCTGGAAAGACTGATGGTGATAGATAATATAAAGGGGAAAACACCTAAAGTTCGTAGCCCGTTGTGCTGAGCAGACCAAGTTGGTTCTAGTCTCTCTGCCCTACGCACTGCTCAAGATAGAAACAGGTGCGGAGTTATCACTCGCAGAATAGCTCCAAATAGAGATCACGACCCTCAGAATTGAGAATAATGATACAAGAAGGGTTTATCTCTGATCTATAATGTGTTACACTAATTGTCTCCAGAATACGAAGTGAACAAAATACTACCATTTAGTGCAGTGTATTAAAAGAACACACGAACAGAGTGTCCTCAATTAATTAGAGATAATAAAAAAAGTGCTAAAGGACGCAATTTCATTCTAATTTATTTTATATTGTTTTATATTATTAATTTAGGTCAAATTAAATTTACTCACTCGTCAGTAGACTAGATCATAGCAGGAATGTCCTACTGTATTATTTAACTAAAATATCATAAAAAGTTTATTGATTTCAGTATTATAGATTTGCACAAATATACACAAAAATAATAATACCAAAAGTTTGGCTTTGGTCTAAGCGTAAGCTAATGCTTGGAATACCAAGCGCTGGGTTTCAGCGTAAGCCTTTGACTCCCGATTACAAAAAAAAAGTTTAATTCATTCTAAAGTATCATAATACAAAATTCTTATCATGATCATACATTACAGGAGAATATCAGTATGGCATTTACAGAAAAAACAACTGAGGTGAAACAGCCAGTTTGGCTTAGAGTTAGGAATGTTAATATCTCTTATGATTTTACTTGATCATAATTTAAACAAATTCCCCATTAATAGCTTACTATAATCACTTAAAATTATTACAATCGTTACGAAATTGAATGAGTGTCAGATAAATACAAAGAGGTTATAAATAATGTTATATTTGTGCAGTAAATCAGATTGATTAACTTTAGCTCGGTCAGTCTGCAAGCTCTTTAAGTATGAAATATTTATACTTGATATTTTGTCGGAGTTCTCCGTTATCTTATAGTGAGCAATAAATACTTCAAGTCGGTCATGTCACGCTGCTCGGTATGATTGTGGGGTAAACAAATAAAAACAAAATCTCGTACCGCAAATAGATTACATTTAACGTGGTTATATATATTCGCATGAATATGGACTATTTGGAATACATTTCGCAAGCTTCTTTATTTTCTTCATTCTTATGGATTATTGTTTTTACTTATTCCCTCTCGAAAAAGATTAGTTTAGGTACCACGTACCGCACGCACTCAGTAAAAGTAATCAAAGACTTGCTTAAGGGTTTAGAACTTACAAATTTCCCAACTTTTCCAATTAAATCATAGATTACTTTTCATTTGTTTAATTAAATGATTTATTAATAGCCTTCAATAACAAACAATTTGGTTTAGCAGGGCTGAGCTTACTCTCGTTAATCTTTTAATTGATGCAACGGCCTCTCATTGCAGATGTGATCCGATCAACGGATTTACATTGTTGTTTGTTTCGAAAGCTGTTTATGTCCTATCTCTGGAATCTATACAAGAATAAAAATAAACATTATTATTTTAACTAACTTTTAAACTTTCACATTTCATCATCGTTATCATCGTCATCATCATTAGCCTATCGCAGTCCACTGCTGGACATAGGCCTCTCCAATTTCACGCCGCTTAGTTCGATCTATGGCTGATGATCTGTTGATCTTTCTCTCATTTCATGATATAATAATTATTTTCACAGGAATTAACGTGCTCACTTATTTACATACCTATGATTTGCCTGACATTTCAACCTCTCTCAAGGCTCAGTAGGTGCTAGTGGCACCTTAAGGTTTCTCAGAACAATAAAAACTTTTTCTGGACAAAATATTTGAAAAATTATGACGTATGGCCTTAACCCTCTCCTGAGAGGAGATCCAAGCCCAGCAATGAGACATTATGGGTTGTTGATGAATGATGATGATCAATATAGGATCATAATTAGATTCTTTCACTCTCGCTTATGAATGTAAGGATTGGTATAAAATTAATATAACTAACACATTTTTTTTAGAATTCTGAGGGAAGAAATTACTGAGAAAACAAAGAGTCGAACGCACCTGACTAGTGATCATAGACTATCAAAAGAATAAGGTGGAATAGGTTGCCAGATCATTTGCTCTAGTCCAGCAAACCAGTTGGAAAGAATCGAATTACTGAATTGATTATCATTAATCATGTATTTAATTTAGAAACGCCTAGGTGCAGGGTTCGGCTGCAAGTTAATTGATTGTCTCAAATACGTGAAATCGCGTGTGACTTTTGGTTACCTACAAAGCAGAAGTAATAATTTTGATAAAATATATCTCTATAACATTGTAAATACAAAACCTGTCAATTTTACAATTATGCTGAAAAATCATAAACAAGGTAATTGACAAGAGCATTCAAACAACCGGCCTCCTCGCTCAAACACTGACTCAGTCAATTGGAAGACCGCAAATTGCTGCCTCTTACTAATTAACGTTTACTGTGCACCAGTTGATATAGGGCTCTGAAAACAGCGATTTAGTGGAAGTGTAAATATATACAATAAAATAGATTACATGACAGAAAAAGAAAACCCCTAAGCATCTCCTTCTATTTCTAGGGAAAGATTCTTAATTAACATTTACGCACTTGTGACTCTAAATTTGCAGATGCCTACAGGTGTTTATTGTCACTTAACATCTGTCCCCTATCTCGTCATTTGTTTTCAATTCCAGAAAAAAAATTTCAATGACTTAAACTAAGATGAATGCTTATTGGGACCAATCCTGCCCACATGCCCACCTCTGTAACTCTTGTACAACAGGATCAACAGCAGTAACCCATGAACACATCGAGTTATGACACTCGGGAAGTTCCAAGAAAAATAAAAGTGTCTTGGAACCTCCAAAATTTCTGGAACCTGGATATTAATCGGAAGAAAACTGAATGAGTTGGAGATGGATAATTTTTAAATTTTTGTCCAAATTCTTTCTTACTACGTTCATGGTAACTATATTCTAATTAATACAGATAATATGAAAATAATCTCAGAGATTCTTAGAGAGAGACTCAGAGAGATCCATTCTCCCAAGTTTGAGAGAAGTTGATCTCTCTAAGTAGATCTCCGGCAGCTTCACTAACTCCGTGAAAGGCAACGAAAGAATCATTTAGATGATGAATAGAATCATGTCGAAGAGTTGATGATGTCTATTGTAAGTCGCTGTTCTCAAAGCCCTATATACCGCAGCGTTACAATAATTGATAGTTTCCAGCCTGGTTGGGACATTCGTACCCAAGCTGTTATTTCGCACAGGCATGTTGACGATGTAATCACATGCCAGACCAGTCTCTATTTACATAAAACTGACACTACCGTGAAAAAGTACCGCCTTAAGGTCTCTTCAAGTTGACAAACTATTAAAAAGTCCTTGTTTTTGTCTTTTTGACATGCCTATGTTAATCACCTAGCACTTTAGTACTGTGAAAAGGATGTTCACGCAGTCTCGAAATTTCACAGTTAGTTAACGATGTTATTATTTAACAGGTTGCTAAAAACTAGTTTTGACTGTTATTTTACCCTATGTAAATGAGGGTGTCGGTATTACTACAAAACATACAATTCATACAGACATTCTAATTGCATATGTATTTTTATATTGAAATTGACCCATTTTTATGAAAATTTTAAGCTTTTTTAAGTATTAGTGTCTTACATATATAATCACCAGATTTCCAAGTCGTTTTTGCAGCTTATCTCATTTTTCTATGATTAAATTTTGTAAACACGTTTACTTTTAGTGATAACTAGTTATCGCCCGAAGTTTCGTTCGCATTACATTTGATTGTGAGTGAATGAATAAGTTAATAAATAAAATTAATAAATATTTCGGACATGTAACCCAATGCAATTAGGTCCATATTTGTTTGAAGATTGAACTTTTTTTTATGGAATAGGGGGCAAACGGGTAGACTTATCGCCCGATGGTAAGCGATTACCGCTACCCATGGTCACCCGTAACACCAGAGGCATCACACTTGCGTTGCCGGCCTTGGGGGATGGGGAGGGGGATGAGTGGAAGAGTTGGATTATAGGTCTCCGGTATCCTCACTCACTCGGTGAAACACAGCGCAGGCGCTGTTTCACACCGGTTCTCTGTGAGGCCGTGGTATCACTCCGTTTGAGCCGGTCCATGCATACCGAAGAGTGGCTCTCTCACAGAATGTTTAAAGAGGTCACAAAATAGATCCCAAGCATGATCTCTCTTTATTTTGGTTCCTTTTGGAACTACTGGTAGAGTCTGCCTAAAATCGCCAGCCACATAAATTTTCACGGCTTCCATTTTTTTTTTAAATTAGATTTTTTTAGCACAAAATCAGTCTTAAAAGTTGTTAGTAGTAGTAAATAGAAACGACACTGTTCGAAACTGTACTAACTGCTCATGCGACCTTTAAGTTAAAGGTCGCGTGAGCAGTTAGTACAATTTCGAACAGTGTCGTTTCTATTTCAAAAGAAAAAGCAATGGATTAAGCAATGCCTGTATATAAAAGACCATTTCGGTACACTACAAACCGAAATGGAATTATCAGTCTCGCTGCTATCAAATCACAAACCCCCAATAAGACTTATTTTTCAACATATCATAGGAATATTCAGCTGTTGCATTCATAATCACTATTTCTGTGGTTAGACATAATCCAATCATTGACCATAATTTTACACAATATTTGAACACATTATTACATATTCCTTAATTCCGTATATTAAAAATGTACAAAATCAAGAAACAAAACGAATTAACTTCAGAGTTCGAAATCTAAGTTTATAAAAGAGTAAATTAAATAAATAAACAAATAAATTTATAAGAAATTAAATTGAAAACTAAGAATCAAATTATAAGAAAGAATTAAATCCGCAACAATCAATAAGCAAAGTGGATTTGCATCTCTCACCAACGATTTGAACGAACATATGGTGTACTCACAGAACATATACGGGCTGCCTGGAAGAGATTGCTTTAGGCAACAAGGCCGCCCTTTATACTCTCCGTCTCACATGTTATGTACTCTCTTCTTATTCGTTACTGTCNCATTACAGGAGAATATCAGTATGGCATTTACAGAAAAATAACTGAGGTGAAACAGCCAGTTTGGCTTAGAGTTAGGAATGTTAATATCTCTTATGATTTTACTTGATCATAATTTAAACAAATTCCCCATTAATAGCTTACTATAATCACTTAAAATTATTACAATCGTTATGAAATTGAACGAGTGTCAGATAAATACAAAGAGGTTATAAATAATGTTATATTTGTGCAGTAAATCAGAATGATTAACTTTAACTCTAGCTCGGTCAGTCTACAAGCTCTTTAAGTATGAAATATTTATACTTGATATTTTGTCGGAGTTCTCCGTTATCTTATAGTGAGCAATAAATACTTCAAGTCGGCCATGTCACGCTGCTCGGTATGATTGTGGGGTAAACAAATAAAAACAAAATCTCGTACCGCAAATAGATTACATTTAACGTGGTTGTATATATTCGCATGAATATGGACTATTTGGAATACATTTCACAAGCTTCTTTATTTTCTTTATTCTTTTGGATTATTGTTTTTACTTATTCCCTCTCGAAAAAGATTAGTTTAGGTACCACGTACCGCACGCACTCAGTAATAGTAATCAAAGACTTGCTTAAGGATTTAGAATTTACAAATTTCCCAACTTTTCCAATTAAATCATAGATTACGCCTTCATTTGTTTAATTAAATGATAATTGCTTTCAATAACAAACAATTTGGTTTAGCAGCGCTGAGCTTGCTCTCGTTAATCTCTTAATTGATGCAACGACCTCTCATTGCCGATGTGATCCGATCAACGGATTTACATTGTTGTTTGTTTCGAAAGCTGTTTATGTCCTATCTCTGGAAGCTATGGAAGAATAAAAATGTACAGTATTATTTTAACTAACTTTTAAACTTTCGCATTTCGCATGATATAATAATTATTTTCACAGGAATTAACGTGCCCACTTATTTAAAGGTATTACATACCTCTGATTTGCCTGACATTTCAACCAGGTTGCACGGGTCGTGGTCACAGACTAACTGGCTCAGTAGGCGCCAGTGGCGCCTTAAGGTTTCTCAGAACAATAAAAACTTTTTCTGGACAAAATACTTGAATAATTATGACGTAAGGCCTTAACCCTCTCCTGAGAGGTGACCCGAGCTCAGCAGTGGGACATTATGGGTTGTTGATGATTGATGATGATAAATATAGAATCATAATTAGGTTTTTTAACTCTCGTTTATTGGTATAAAATTTATATAGCTAACACATTATTTTAGAATTCTGAGAGAAGACATTACTGAGAAAACAAAGAGTCGAACGCACCTGACTAGTGATCATAGAATACTAACAAAAGAATAAGGTGAAATAGATTGCCAGGTTATCAGCTCTAGTTCAGCAAACCAGTTGGAATGAATCGAATTACTGAATCGATTATCGTTAATCATATATTTAATTTAGAAGCGCCTAGGTGCCGTGTTCGGCTGCAAGTTAATTGATTGTCTCAAATACGTGAAATCGCGTGTGACTTTTGGTTACCTACAAAGCAGAAGTAATAATTTTGATAAAATATATCTCTATAACATTGTAAATACAAAACCTGACAATTTTACAATTATGCTGAAAAATCATAAACAAGGTAATTGACAAGAGCATTCAAACAACCGGCCTCCTCGCTCAAACACTGACTCAGTCAATTTGAAGACCGCAAATTGCTGCCTCTTACTAATTAACGTTTACTGTGCACCAGTTGATATAGGGCTCTGAAAACAGCGATTTAGTGGAAGTGTAAATATATACAATAAAATAGATTACATGACAGAAAAAGAAAACCCCTAAGCATCTCCTTCTATTTCTGGGGAAAGATTCTTAATTAACATTTACGCACTTGTGACTCTAAATTTGCAGATGCCTACAGGTGTTTATTGTCACTTAACATCTGTCCCCTATCTCGTCATTTGTTTTCAATTCCAGAAAAAAAATTTCAATGACTTAAACTAAGATGAATGCTTATTGGGACCAATCCTGCCTACATGCCCACCTCTGTAACTCTTGTACAAAGGGATCAACAGCAGTAACCCATGAACACATCGAGTTATGACACTCGGGAAGTTCCAAGAAAAATAAAAGTGACTTGGAACCTCCAAACTTTCTGGAACCTGGATATTAATCGGAAGAAAACTGAAGGAGTTGGAGATAGATACTTCTTAAATTTTAGCCCAAATTCTTTCTTACTACGTTCATGGTAACTATATTCTAATTAATACACATAATATGAAGATAATCTCAGAGATTCTTAGAGAGGCACTCAGAGAGATCCCAATTCCAAGATTGGGAGAAGTTGATCTCTCTAAGATCTCTGGTAGCTTCACTAACTCCGTGAAAGGTAACGAAAGAATCATTTAGATGATGAATAGAATCACGTCGAAGAGTTGATGATGTCTATTATAAATCGCTGTTCTCGACGCCCTATATACCACAGCGTTACAATAATTGATAGTTTCCAGCCTGGTTGGGACATTCGTACCCAAGCTGTTATTTCGCACAGGCATGTTGACGATGTAATCACATGCCAGACCTGTCTCTATTTACATAAAATTGACACTACCGTGAAAAAGTACCGCCTTAAGGTCTCTTCAAGTTGACAAGCTATTAAAAAGCCCTTGTTTTTGTCTTTTTGACATGCCTATGTTAATCACCTAGCACTTTAGTACTGTGAAAAGGATGTTCACGCAGTCTCGAAATGTCATTTAATTCATTCAAATATTGTTAACGATGTTATTATTTAACAGCTTGCTAAAAACTAGTTTTGACTGTTATTTTACCCTATGTAAATGAGGGTGTCGGTATTACTACAAAACATACAATTCATACAGACATTCTAATTGCATATGTATTTTTATATTGAAATTGACCCATTTTTATGAAAATTTTAAGCTTTTTTAAGTATTAGTGTCTTACATATATAATCACCAGATTTCCAAGTCGTTTTTGCAGCTAATCTCATTTTTCTATGATTAAATTTTGTAAAAACGTTTACCTTTAGTGATAACTAGTTATCGCCCGAAGTTTCGTTCGCATTACATTTGATTGTGAGTGAATGAATAAGTTAATAAATAAAATTAATAAATATTTCGGACATGTAACCCAATGCAATTAGGTCCATATTTGTTTGAAGATTGAACTTTTTTTTATGGAATAGGGGGCAAACGGGTAGACTTATCGCCCGATGGTAAGCGATTACCGCTACCCATGGTCACCCGTAACACCAGAGGCATCACACTTGCGTTGCCGGCCTTGGGGGATGGGGAGGGGGATGAGTGGAAGAGTTGGATTATAGGTCTCCGGTATCCTCACTCACTCGGTGAAACACAGCGCAGGCGCTGTTTCACACCGGTTCTCTGTGAGGCCGTGGTATCACTGCGTTTGAGCCGGTCCATGCATACCGAAGAGTGGCTCTCTCACAGAATGTTTAAAGAGGTCACAAAATAGATCTCTTTAAGCATGATCTCTCTTTATTTTGGTTCCTTTTGGAACTACTGGTAGAGTCTGCCTAAAATCGCCAGCCACATAAATTTTCACGCCTTCCATTATTTTTTTAAATTAGATTTTTTTAGCACAAAATCAGTCTTAAAAGTTGTTAGTAGTAGTAAATAGAAACGACACTGTTCGAAACTGTACTAACTGCTCATGCGACCTTTAACTTAAAGGTCGCAATGCCTGTATATAAAAGACCATTTCGGTACACTACAAACCGAAATGGAATTATCCGTATTTTTCAACATATCATAGGAATATTCATCAGCTGTTGCATTCATAATCACTATTTCTGTGGTTAGACATAATCCAATCATTGACCATAATTTTACACAATATTTGAACACATTATTGCATATCCCTTATTCCGTATATTAAAAATGTACAAAATCAGGAAACAAAACGAATTAACTTCAGAGTTCGAAAGCTAAGTATATAAAAGAGTAAATTAAATAAATAAACAAATAAATTTATAAGAAATTAAATTGAAAACTAAGAATCAAATTATAAGAAAGAATTAAATCCGCAACAATCAATAAGCAAAGTGGATTTGCATCTCTCACCAACGATTTGAACGAACATATGGTGTACTCACGGAACATATACGGGTTGCCTGGAAGAGATTGCTTTAGGCAACAAGGCCGCCCTTTATACTCTCCGTCTCACATGTCATGTACTCTCTTCTTACTGTAATATTATAGTGTGCAAATAAAGAGTTTACTGTCTATCTATCTATATACAATGTTTTTAGGTGCTCCGTGGGTGTAGGTACTGCAGAAGATTGTTGTTTTGTATATTTTCATTGCTTGAAAGCGCATCACAGGAAAACCGACCGATTTTGATGAAACTTTTTCAGTTTGATTGCTTATGACCAGAATTAGATTTTGGATGTTTTTTTTACCCGACTTTAAAAGGGATTAATGCTTTTTGGTTACTCCCACAAAACGTGGACCAGTACCGTGGGCATACTAACAACTTATTATTATGATTATGATAGTTAATGATATCTCATGTCTACCTTGTTGAAATTTAAAACCGATGTTACCAAACAGTGGCAAAAATCTTAAAAACGATATCCAAATTGATTTAAAACTTTGTTACTTCATTTAACCCCCTGAAATATATTTGAAACATGTAGTTGCTTGTTTAGTTAAAGGGCTAACCTCGCAAAGTTTCGAAATGAAAAGTCTATGCAATCTTGGTGCTCCATACAAACTTTGCACCCCCGTTTTGAAAATCCTTTCTTAGCGCACGCCTAAATTATAATAGCTATATATGTGCCAAATTTCAGCGCAATCCGTTCAGTAGCTTGAGCTGTGCGTTAATAGATCCGTCAGTAACGGTTGCCTTTTATATATACTAGATAATGTAAAAAATATAGAAGATAACTGAACTAATAAATAGTATAAAAAATAACAACAAAAACAATTGAACTTACACTAAATATAAATCGTAATATAACGTATTGATTAGCATGAAATGAAATGGTTTTCGGAAAAGATTTTAAAAAATATAACTATACGAACAATCTACACCAAATTAAGACTAGCAGGGCTGTGCTTATTAATGAGTAAGTTAGTTAATAGAAGGATCCAAGTTTGATGTAAATGAAAATTTAAGTTTATTAATTCCAGAAATGGTGACCTTAATTTAACCTTTTCGCATACCATTCGAAGTCAAGCAGAAACTTGTCTCTCATAAATGCAAATAGAAATTCAAAATTCATATCAAGTCGCCCATAAAAAGTTCTCTTAGCATCTATCACGGCTAGACAGTAAACACAGTATTTGTATGCATTTCGTTGCATTCAATGCGAGCGAATCGTAGAAATGTTCTCCCATTTGCGAGTAAGAGGTGCGTTGGATTTTTTGGTCATTTTGTTTAGAAATCGATTCTAAACAAAATGATTAAAATTTTTGTAGTTTTTTGTTTCTGACTCACTTCAAGTGTTATTATTTCTGAAAACTAGGCGGTACTAAAAAGATTTATAGATACTAAAGCAAAGCAATCTACTATAATATAAGATTGCTTGCGCTGTTTTCACCGAGTGAGTGAGGATATCGAAGGAGAAGTGTTGCGGGTGTCCATGGGTGGCGATAATCGTTTGCCATCAGGTGATATGTATGCTAGTTTACACCCTATGCTAAAAAAAATCTTACTATTCCATATTTGATTTTGTATTGATTGCACAATTACCCCACAAAGGCTAGATAGATCTGGTTGAAATTTAGCAGAAAGATAGATTAAATTATGGATTAACACAGAGGCTACTTTTACTAAAGGATTAACAAAGAGGACATTAAAGTGAATTTCATTTATTTATGTAAATATGTAAATTTAACAAGTCATGACTTTTCATTTGACATTTCCTCGCAACAAACTCAAGGGTCTATATCTCTTTTAAAATCTAGACATAATATCTACACACCTTCAAATATATATAAATATATATCTGTATTCCGTATATCATCAGCTATCTGATGACATGATGAGTAACTTAGGCTCACCTAGTCAAAAAATATATTTGAAAGTAATGTAAGTATTGAAAGATGCGAGTAAGCATAAACAAGATAGTTTAAGAAAAATACAGTCTTTTGGATTCTCAAAGTCCAAAAACATCACTGGAAAATTGGAACTAACTGTGACTCAGACGGAAGTTAGCAGTATTTAGTAGGTTATTCTTTATACGATAAAGTGTAACAATGTAATATAGTTCGCGTGAGATAGTACCCGTTATGAATTAATTTTCTCACAGCATTTTGTTCTCAATAGCTAACAAGCTTGCGTGTTCGGTGCTAAATGTCTATAGTTTCATTAACGAGGGTGTTCTATTAGTAATAGTTCCACAACCTGAACTAACTTAACCCATGCAATAGACAGGTTTTTAAGCGAAATAAATACATGATTGGCTTGCATGACTTTTTCACCATCACAATCATGTGCCATCATGTCATCAACTAAACAATTAAATAAGCAGATGACTGACAAGCCAAATTCTGTATATGTTTGAAATTTTGTCGAATCGAAAAGAATGTATATATATTCTTCAAACGATATGACTGCGCGTTCAACTTATGCTCGCTCGGTTTGCGCGATTAGGTAGTTTAAACTTTAATTCTTGTATACACGATAAGGTATCTTTTAAAGGTATAAGTCGTTCTGGTTCAAGCCGTTCGGTAGAAATCACCCTCTCGGACACTTGTCAAAGCAGGTGGGACTGTTGATGGGCAGGATTGCGACTAACCATTGCTGCTTAATTTCAGAGCAACAATTTTTTGTTCTTAATAAATATATATATAAATTAACAATAAGACAACAACTTGCATACTCTTTACCCTTCATATAATCTATTGTACTTGATAATCTGTCTTTTAAAAAGAGTGGCCATGAGTTTCTTTGCCAGTATTCTTCTCATTATGCTCTACCCATTTTGGAAACTGGAAGTTATGGATTGACCCAGACAGACATCGGATTTAGATGTTTTCACCTAATTCGCCGTGACAATACATTACATATGTGGCGTCTGTTTGTCGACCTATGATCTTTATCTGTAGCTTCAATTTAACGTTCATAAATTTCACTTAGTGTTTTAATTAAATAAATGATTTTGAATTGGAATTTTTAGATATCCTCATCATTACAAGCTATTTTCATGTAATATCAGCATCCTCTCGGGGCGCTCATAGCCCAGTTGCACTCGGTGATTAGAAACAATCACCGAGGGTAAGCAACGACGGCGCGATCAGTATCTGGATGGGTGTTCGCTAGTAGCATGTCACCATGAGTGTCTCCATGATTCAGAGGTCACGTTAAGCAGTCGCTCCCGGTTGTTAACATAGGATGACAGTCGTGAAGCTCAGTTGGAGGCCTTTGGACCGCTTGGATTACGTAGCCACAACGTTGTCTTGCCAGTCCCCAACCCGCGCTTGGACAGCGTGGGGACGTATGGCCTTAATCCTCTCCTGAGAGGAGATCCAAACCCATCAGTGGGACATTATGGCTTGTTGATGATTGATGATCAGCATCCTATGGCATGATTTCTTCTTCTGGTTCGCTGAAGTGACTTAGCAAATGACCAATGGTTCACGTGAGCTAAATTATGCTTCTTACACAGAAAGTTAGCATTGCCATTCAACTTGGCGTTGTTAAACTTCTCGGAACTTTACCAGACGATGTTAACGATCATGAATTTTATGGTCCATGTATGTATATTGCATATTTGCATACAACTGTGGTCAGTGTTACATTTAGAAACTAAGTTAGCATTATATATAAATGAAATACAGTTTAAAATTTACAACTAATAATTAAACACTGCATCCAAAAAAATTTAGTGTAGCTAGTTGGTTCGTCTACTCATGTCAAGTGGTGGACCACATTATCATTATCATCAGCTTTTTGTGGTCCATTGTTGTACATGGCACACCACTTCAAAGTTCATAATATTGTCCAAATTCTATTATTGCCGCTGAATTTTTAATATTTTTTATTGTAGTTGTTTAGAAATATAATTGCCAATAGTAACTATTATCAGTTTCTCGTCAGATAAATCTATTATTTACGCTTTAAAAGGAATCATATTTTATTACTTTTTTATCAATTTTACTTCAAAACTTTCTGTACTGTACTTTCAGATATTTAGATTTATTCTACGACATACATTAAGATCATTATACTCTTTATACAATACATTTTTCTTATCAATAAAAATGCATATGACAAGCATTTGTCTCTCTGTACAAATAATAAAGAGCAGTGTATTTTTAACAATACCTAATAATTTAGCAGTCATACACAAAAAATTGAGTAATAAATATTTCCATCTGCTGACGCCTGAGTCAACTTCTTGTTTGTGACCACAACCCATTATGCCCGCTACTAATTATTATTTATAGTATTTAATAATTATGAGAGATGTGCCATTTGAGCTTTGCCTAAGTCTAGCTGTAGACTGCAATAGGCTGATGATGTCATTGTTTAATTAGCGTAAGGTGATCAGGAGTTAAATATTAAAGAACCACATCCAGCACCAACAACCACATTGCACATAAACCATTAAAATTATAAAACAGGAAACTTCGAACCCTCCCTTAAAGGCAATGGACTTCGTAAAATAAAGACGCGATTATAAGGAGTACTTAAAAGCACTTAGTTGGAACACGAAAATATAATCAGCGGCAATAGATACCGGATTATATATAATCTTTGCTACCTACCCGAGACTATTGTTTACGCTTAGGACGAAGCAAAAATAAACAAAACGTTATTCAATCTACCCTCCTACTGTAAGCAATCACTTGTTGGTGGGGAAGACGGTGACTCTAAAGGCTATTAGACAAGCGGATGAAGCTTCAGAACGCTTTATGACTATTTTTTGAGAGTGATTTATCGTATATGTACAATATACAAATACATTTTTATTGGGCACGGCGACAGAGATTAACTGAAAATCTATATCGGATGTTTCGGGGATTAGATTGGAAAACGGGTAATCACAATCATTTATTCCTAAAAAAATATCTGAAATCGTCTATTGTGTTAAATATGTAATATATTTAACCATGTGTTTTATCAAATAAAATATTTATCAAATTGCAGGGCATTGAAAGGATAAATAAGTAAGAATTGAAACGTTTTACTCGTCTTGATGGAAAGTATGAGCAGAATCTGAGATTATTAGTCACCAGACTCAATGCAAATGCAGACAATGCTCCAATGCAGACTGTTGATCCACATTATGGTGTCCTATTAAGTTGCTTGCCTCCGGTCTTGCACTCACAAAGTGTAGTAGGTTAATATGCGGTAATACCGCTCCAGTCGAGCCGTTGATTTCAGCACATTTGGACTAACCATGCTGAAACCAGCGTGGCTCTACTAAATTGTAAATTAAAAAAGAGAACAAGAATTGTTCTTTTTTATTTAAATCTCAAAGAATATGAGATTCTCTATTTAAGAAATATATCTCTTCTAACCATATGTAATGCCAAGCGGAAATATCCAGAGCCACAAATAATATGCGCAAAACTTATGACAGCGATAACTTCAGGGCCCCGTGCTCCCCAACACTCCACCACATGATGTGACAGCCCACGACTGACATATCCGAAATCGCTGCGACATTCTTCCTAAACGTCTTCCCAAACAATACAATGAGGGTCCACTGACATACCAACTTCTTTTAAAGTACAAAATGTCTTTACTCCGAATACATTTGAGTTCAAATTCGCTTGAATTATATGAAGGAGTTAATTTGTAATATCGCCAATTATATTTACAGTTTTATTGAACTTTATGCGGCTTGTCATAAGTTTGATTTTACTGTGTCTTTATTTTAGGTAGTAGTTCTTGGGGTGTAACTTAGAGTATTTGAGAAAGTTTTAGATTTGCAATGAGGTGATGGATTCGATTTTAAATGTTTGTTGTGAGACCCCTTGTTAGGGGAGATATGTTTTAACTATTTATCTGCCTCAAGTTACCTGATGCTATGGCTGAGGCTTCGTATTATTATCAGAGTAAAGCTATACAAATAAATAATTTAAATAAATAAATGATATAATAAATAATCAAATTAACAGGTTTTCTCTTAATCCTTATAAAAGTATATATGGTAGGGTCTTACATCAACAAAACTATTTTTAAAATTGCTATCAGTATGTTAGTTCCAGCTAATCTCTAAAACGACTACACCGATTTTGACAGGACTTATAGCTAATGATATAAAGAGTATCTTAAGCTACTTTCTTAGACCAGCTTCGCCTTGCGGGTAACACCGCGAGGCTCAACTAGTTCGTTATTTTTTTAAGCAAATGAGCAGACGTATCGCCTTATGGTAAGCGTCACAAGTGCGTTGTCGCCTTTGGGGGATGGGGGAAAAGGGGTGGGGGGTTTATGGGTCTTCGATATCCTTACTCACTCGGTGAAATATAGCCGAAGCGCTGTTTCACACCGGTTTTCTGTAAGGCCGTGGTAACTCTCCGGTCGATCCGGCCCATCCATGCCAAAGCGTGGCTCTCCCACAGTAGATTTATTTAAATTAATTTAATTAGAATTTAATAATTTTAATATTCATTTTTTAATACTAGTACTGTTGGCACTTACTGAGAGTTATTCATTTCATTATATTATATAATAATTGAAGTTGCTTTTTAGTAGCTAGTTCCCCGGAATAAGCATCATAAACAACAGCCTTCAGGAACTGAATTTGAAGCACTTAGAAAAACAATAAATTCCCTTATACTGTATAAAGGTCTAATCTGTTTCTTGAAATATGTACTAGTAAGAAATGTACTACAAGAAATGTTAAAAATAATTTTATAAATTACTTGATAGCGTTATTTGATGTTTCGTAGTTATTAGAATTCATTATTTTTGATACTGATAGGTGAAGTACAGTTTAGACCACATAGGTCTGACCCAGGTCAGACCTATTTGTATTGACAACATAGAATGGACAGGTACAGTAGGTGCAGACCTACTGTACCTGTCCATTCTATGTTGTCAATACAAATAAATAAAATTGAAGTGTCTTACATCAAAAGAACAGGCCAAGTGCAAGTGGGACTCGCACACGGAGAGTTCCGTACAAACCTGTAGGTATATTATATCATGTAACTAAAAATTTATGCTTTATCTGTGCTATAAGATGCTGCTTCGTACTCAATTATAAGATACTGAGTTCTCGGGAAGTAACCTTCGTTCTCGCTAAACCCTGCAGCGATCTACTTCGGCAATCTGGAGGAGCTCCAGGAATGCATTAGTGAGTGGAGTCCCCCCTGCCGTGTCTTACGACTGAGTTACATCCCGGGGTAACCAGAAGCACCACCGGAGCAGGTCGCTGTTGCGCCTCTCACTCTACTACTCACAGTAAGAGTTGGAACATCAAGCCACCTTTTACAACACCCAACCGCCGCACCGGGGTGTCACCAGTCTCTGGTCGGTTGCAGCGGCCACATTTAACTTAGATGTGGCCACAACCACTCTTAAGCAACGATTGGAGAGCTAGGGGCCTCTACTACGTCCCCTTCCTCCCCTCCTGCGAACGGGATCGACATTTTCCAATCAATGCTGGTGGTGACAGGTTTCGTCCGATCTATCCGACCAGGATTCTACCCTCGGACTCCCACCATACTTTAACATCATAATTTGTCATTTTATTTAGTTTAAGATTCAAACACTGCAGTTGCGTCTTGTTTATTCGTAATCATGTTCTATAGACAACATAATTGTATAGCTGAAATGCTTCACAAAATGAACCCCTGCAGGGATGACGAGTATCTCTTCTACACGGCAAGGGATGTACGTATCCATGCCGCTGCATGGATTTATTTAATATCTTCATTATTCACATCTAATTCGAAATTATTTTCTTCATTCTTACGATACCTTTAGAGTATTTTTTGAGATGAAAGAAAGAAAAGATTATTCTTCCAAATTAAAAAAGAATTTTGCTAATCGTATCGTAAAATTGGTTTGAAACTAAATCGTTGTCGTTAAAACCTGTACAAGTGCGACTGGTGTTACTTGCGCCCTAGGGGTTTCGTACAAACTTCAGTAATTATCATGTTGGTTCTCGTATGAATAGTTGATTGTACAAACAAGCCCTAAAGTCGTGTTTGTAATTTAACTTAGTTTCATAATAAACTATGAATAAGGTACGCAAACGTTAAATAAATCAAACTTTGAATTGACCAGAACAGCTTTAGAAATAGTTGTGAAATTCTACGAGTTCTTTTCGAATTTCAAGTCAACCGAAAGACTAAACTTTCGTTCACTTGTTATATGGCAAAATGTAATTATAAGATCAAGTTTCATGTCTTCTTGTCCTGTTACTAAATTTAATTTTAGTCAGCAATTAATTTTTATTCGATGGATATCGTGAGCAGCGATCAGGGGTCAACCAGGTAAGGCAAAATTACCAAACTTGGAATAAACTTTATATTAAACCATCTGGCCAGTCAGTTATAGTATAGATGGCCCGAGGTACGTCAGGGTTCCAGGGATTTCCTTTCGAGGGTACACCTGGTTCACCGACTTCTAGTACTCGACACAGTGTGCGGTTTTTGTCGGTTCGAGTCCAATGTAACCACCAGTTGGTGGCATCCGAGGGGACTGCAGCAAAAAGAAAACAGAAAACAAAAAGGTAGAGTAGGTCAAAAAATTCCTTTCAAAGAAGACTTTGTCCAGCAGCGGACTGCCCTTACGCTGGCAAGGTTAAACTAGCTAAAATCTTCTTAAAATGATAACGATTTCACCTACTCACAAGAATAAGTTTAAAAAAAAACTGTCATCCGATACGTAAAAAGTTTTGATATAAATTATATAGCCCATGTCAGCTGGTTCATCATCACAGATCTTTTGACATTTCGTTAAAATCGGTTCAGTAGTTTACAGGCCACTAGAGAACATATAAACATACAAAACTACCGAAATTGTAACCCTTTCGCTTCGCTATAGTCGAGTAGATCGAAATCTAACCAACGGAAAGGATACCAGATGGTTCAAGTGAGCCTTCTGGTAAATTGACTCCATATCATAATCAAATCCTGTGAATTTTATCAGATAGATAAATAGGGATAATTGCTATGTACTCAGCAGAATATGTCCTGGTTTAAAATCTACTATAACTAATTGTACAACTGAAGGGACCCTTAGTTAGGGAGCTACTTATACTATACGAATATTCTGAGTTAAAACACATTCTACGTTGAACAGTCATAAAATTTTCAGCTTTAGCTACATCGCTGAATATGCATAAACTATGAGTACAATTTCATATTTATGGTTGAGTCGGTTTTACATAAACTGTATACTTACTTGTGTTTGAACATCCTTCATTTTGTATTGCGATAACACAGAAACTTTGAACTTAATACACTTTACAGACAGACACATAGAATTACATTTGAACTTAAACTGACGAACGACGAAACTGTCACTGTGAAAGCCTATAGTTAAACCTACTGGTAAAACTATAATTTTCCAGAAAATATTTGTTTTTAGTTTAGTAATATGAAGATATTTGAACAAGGCCTGTAATCCATAGAGTAGCTTTTGAGCAAACTGTCTCCCGACTGGGCAAATAATAGACTGAATATGAAGGGTTCTCTCGCTGTTTCTCTTGTTGACCAACATTATCAGTCCACAAAGCTTTAAACTGAAGTGAAATAAATGTCAGACGCTGTGAAATTTGCCTAAAATTGTAGCATTGGTGGTTACTATACTCTGGCTAAGTCCAGCTGGGGTAAATTGGTAAATTACCCGCAGTTGGCCGCCCCGTTGTTTGCATTGTTCCCCTAGCCCTTTTTGAGCGAGCTTGCATTATAGTTCAAACAGTATTGATTGAAGGTATTCAACTTTGATGCCTGCGTATCATGGCGGACATTTGACTACCGATTAGAATATTGATAATACTTTGTTCAATTGTTAGGTCATTTGGTAAAGTGCAATCGTCACGCAAGAGATTAATGGACTTTCCATGATGAAAAAAGTGTAAAGAATTGAATTACTGCTTTCATTATCAGAATATTTTGATAAAGAAACTCGAGTAAACTATTTCATTTCATATAAAGATATAGCTTTTTCTAAAGTGTTAATAAAAACGCAGACTGAATAAAAAATAACTAAGATCTTTTTTTTTAAATCTTTTTCTATTATATTTCTTTACTGATCAAAATTTTTCCAATTTCGTTTTCAAAATATAGATAACATGGGTTACACATGAGTCACTTATATATTCTTAAGGTTAGTGGCCTAGGGTTAACGAGCAGATGGGTCAACTGAAGGTGACTATCACTGCTCATGGAGAAAATGCATGTGGAAAAAGAAGAAAAAGAGGTCCGAATACATTTTGAAAAAGAGGTTCTACTCCATTTGAACCGGACCTTATACGCCAAAGCATGATTAAAATTAACTGCACCGATGAAGTACATAGACCATCTATGTGGTCGCTATGCCGCTCACTACTGCGTTGAATGTTGTGGGTTCAAACACCACGCACGTGTGATCTACAAATTGTTGTTCTGAGTCTGAGAGTATGTTCGTTTCATGAAGTCCTTTATGACACAGGAATATTCCTATTATATATTTATTAAAATTATGAATCACTTCTACATTTATATAATATTATGAAGTGACTATTGAACCTTTCTATAAAAGATTATATACAAAACATCACAATTAACGTTGTCAACACGTTCGTTTCTACTACAATAATTTTATTTCCAGAGCAAACACCACGAAACGCCGCGAGTGACGTATGAAAGCAATATAACAAAGTCTATGTAATACCGAAATTAATAACGGTGTGAAGGCATAATAAGGACAGACGACACCATTTTGTTGGCTCACTGCGACAGTTGGAAAAATCTTGTTTTATTTTTAGAAACATTTTCGTAGAACAACATCGGACAGGTTGTAACATCACAGTTTAAATAAATTTGCTATTTCAAATTTGATATTAAGGGACGTTAAAATAATGTATATTAATAAAAATGAATCGACCAAATGTATTTAATATACTCTGTGTATAAATGTAGTAATACTCGTATAACTTCCTATCGGCTGCATTAAATTCGATAATTCTTTTTTTTATCTGTTGGGAAAAAGTTTGTGCCGAAAAAAAGATAACCGGAAAAGTATGTTTGTCCGCGGCTATACACTTCCTATGGGAAACTGAGGCAAGTGAAATTACTACAACAAGTTTTACTGAAATCTAGAAAATATTTACGAAGGAAAAATGAGGCGGGACGAAGTTCGCCGAGTCAGCTGACTAGTCTGTAATATATAAAAATATTTCGGTCGTCTCAAACACAACGCCATCTAGCTTCAAACTAAACAAAGCTTGCATTATGATAGCTCGATTGGCTGATAGAATACACAGCAGTTGCATACGCCACCGAGGCAGTCAAGTCAGTTCGTTGCTTTGGAAAATCATTTGTTCATTAATATGTGAAGAGAATTCTTCAATTCTTCACATGTCTTTTAAATCTGGTGTGGCGCTCGAAATATCAAAGTGCGTGCTTTTTAGCTTTCACCTAAAGTAGATTTGAAGTATGAAACCTGTATACTACTGCCGAAGAAACTAATTGATAGATCAACAAGATTACTAGTAATGTGTGACAAACACTGTTAGCATTTTTAGTGAAATGTAAGAATTGCTCGCTCACCTGAAGCTAACCCATTACAAAGTAGCGTGTTATATGTGTACAAAACCTATACTTTTGGTCATAAAACACTTCTGTTTGCAACAATGTACAACATAATGTGCAATTTCGACAAACTTCTGAATGTTACCGACGCTTTCTATTCAAAATGCATTATGTATAGACTTTCTTGCAGATAGTCTAGCAGGTAAAAAAGTAATAATATGAGATAAAATTATATAACGTACCAGGTCAATCGATTGACACTGTGTTTAGGTCCTAATGCTATTGATGTATACCTCTATTGTGAAGACCAAAACTTTTTTTCTACATTTGTCCTACAAGCAAAAAAATTACTGCCACTTACATAATAACTAGTTTTTTCCTGCGGCCCCTGTCGCTTGTATTTCAGTTATCACCGTAAAGAATATCCTATGACCTACCTCAAGAATCAATGTACTTTCGACTTCTACTGACAGACTGTATTTCATTTAAAATTGGTGCAGTGATTCAGTTGTCAAAAGTTTATCAGACTGACAGAGTTACTTTGAATTTATCATATTATCTTAGATATGGTAAAAAATGGGACTTAATTGTTATCTTGATATTTTAAAATGTTTTTATTTGCAAATCAAATTCCGATATTTGTGTATGTCCGACTCTGTTGAAAGCATCGTCTTCATCGACACTGAGCTGAGTTACTGCGGGAGAAAAGCTTTTATTTGACCAATTATAAATTATTTTACTTATAGATACTAACTTTACAATTTAAGCAATAGGCATAACACTTCAAAAAATAATATACCTAACATTTTCTATTGGTATATCTGCACGATTATCTTTGACACTGACAGTCCGACTGTAAGCAAAATTGTAAGAATTGGCCCGCTTCCGTGTCGTAAATCAATTTAACGTCTCCTTCGAAGACCTACAGGGAAAGGCCAGGTCACTGGACTACCGTTTTGTATGCCAATAGGCACGCCTGCCTTGTGCCATTTAGGTTTTTAGAACAATCGAAGTATAGGCCTTTGTATGTTACACTTTGTATGGTCACCTTATTCTAAGTTTTTCTAGGGACTTTGATAATTATCTACCAACACTAATACTATTTTGTTCTATAAACAAATTTACCAGGCAATGAGGTAAAAAAATAACGAATAAAAAAAGGTAAAAATCTTTAATACGGGTTAAGTATATGGTCAAAATTTTAGCGCGTAAACGTACGCATAAACCTTTTAAATATTTTGTAAAATTACGTCGATAGAGAATAATGTAGTGAGCATCCAACCCAATGACGTGCAATTGCATAGGCCGATGATGATTTACATTCACAGTTCTTTATATTTAACAAATAATAAAATAGAGGTAGTTCTATCATCATAGTGTTTGAACTCTGCATCATTCTGAATATATAAGTAGATTTATATTCTTATCTTCTAATCTATATAACGAAAAAATACTGTATTAGAAATAATATATGAATTTTTGCAGTGAGAATTTATTAATCAACAGTTGACCTTATCATACAATATACTAGATAGTATTTAAAGGGTCAGTTAATTAAAAAATGCAAGTACCAGCCAAACCGGCGTCTTAGTGTTTAATTAAGCAAGAAAAAAATAAAAAAGAATAAACACAGAAATTGTTCTTAATAAACTTGTCACGCGAGAGGGCGAAAGTTAATTTCCTGTTTCGTCCAATCTACAAGGAGGACGATGGCGTCCAGTCAAAGCGATTTAGAGTAAAACATCTCGTTGTATAGCGAGCGGAAATCCTAGGATATGATTTATCTAATATCGTTACAACCTTGAATAAAATGAAATATATATCACTAGAAAAGTCGTGTTAGTTACACTATTTATAACTTAAGAACGGCTAAACCGATTTGGCTGAAAATTAGAGCCAGGAGCCGGACATAGGATATTTTTTACGTAGGATTTTTTTGTACCGCGGTCGTTGTTGTACCGCAGATAACACCGCGGGGCTCAGCTTCAAATTCTAAAATCAAACTAAATATAAAAAGAATCCGTGAAGCATATAGATGCAGTCCAGAAATGGGGCTTNTTGAACGCGTTAAATCTGAAGAAACTATTAGTTTGAATAGAACTGAAATTCATTTAGTCTATACTAATAAATAAAATTGGTGTTTGAGTAATATTAAAATAACCGCTTTTTACTAATTGCATATGTATTTTGTTGTATCGAATCTCGGGAACGGCTGCACTGATTTTCTCGGGACGGGGATTTTCACTGTCACGTAGCAGATGATATAAGGAATAACTTAGGTTACTTTTATTTAGATTAGTCATAGCCATGCGACGTTACTCGCAGTTGTTGATACACGGGTAAAACGGTTTGGCTCAGCTAGGCTGTAGGCAACGTAATCCTGCAATAACTGGTAGGAGCTGCGTATACACAAAGGGTTGCAAAACGAAAAAATATTACTGTTTTTGAAGGAAGCAGGTGAATTTGCACTAGTAAGCTAATTAATGAGACGCTGTAAGCAAATAATGCATTGTAATATTCTTAATATCTCAAAACATAGTTCTGTTTGGTTGTCTGTTAAACTTTTACGACCATACCGCTGCACCGATAGCAATGAATTTTGAATGGAGATACTTACATTCTTAAGGAAGGACATAGACTATTCTTTACCACGATAACCGAAATACACGGAGGCAATTGCATGCCAGGGCCTTTTTTTCCTATATTGGAAGTTCCTATATAGGAAGGGACACCTACAAACACTGGGTAGCTCGGGGAACGTCGAGGTCTCAGGGATTTCCTTTCGAGTTTACACCTGGTTCCCACGGCTTCTAGTATCCAAGATGATATGGTGGTTCTTAGTTGGTTCGAGTCCGACATAACTAGTCGTATCCCAGGGGATTTAAGCACAAAAAAACGGAAATACACAAAAAAGCCAAAATGCAGGCTAAATTCAGTAACTATAATAAAAAGATTGAATGTGAATCATCAGGTTTAAATAAATTTTGCAAACGCTAACAAAATCCAATGCATCATTAATCAACTTTACTACATTACAGCTGTCAAATTGGTATCACGTTTTGAACTCTAACTTTACTGGATTAACTAACTGTAATAGTATATCAAAAGTTATTCAATTTTTTTGCTGGAATTTGGAATCAAGCTTTATTTATCCGTACCCTTTAATTTAAAAAAGTTGTTTTACGTCAAATAAGAGCTAAGCTATGAAATATAAAATTTTCCAAAAATTATTCAGCATTTCAGCCTACGAATTATTTTACGAAAACGAAGTGACAAAGAATTAGCCGCATAAACGATAAATTTTCAATACCAGTAACATCAGCCGCCTACTCTTAATTACACGCCAAAGCATGTTAACGCCTGAACATGATGTTATTAACAAACAAATAGTGAACACTGAAATAGGAATGCTCGTACATATTTCGCCGCTTTGAACTTATTTTCAAACTTTAGAATGCAATTTGAAAACCTAATCTTTTAGTTGTGAATACACTTTGTGTGTTTGGTCACCGGTAAGTAACTTGGGCTTATAATAAAAATCAAGTATACTGATTTATTACAGTTTGGGCGTCATGGGAAAGGCCTTCCTAATAATGCTATTGGATGTCTTTGAATGCTGTGGAACTTAGAACTATTTTAATAATTATAATAGCTGCAGTTTCTTCGCTCTATACTGTGTGTGTTTAGAATACTAATACATTTGATTGTCTGACCGCATAGGTTTTAAGAAACTGTATTATCTGTGCTACGTCATTATCTGTGTATAGCCTTTTGTTTTCTTTTGGCTCTCTTGTCTTAGCACGAAATACAGCTCTTAAATTAACGGAAGCATTTTATTTTCAACAATTCTAGATATAAACCCCAAACAGTGTGTAATATCGCAAAAGGTGTGAAGTTTAAAGATTATTAATACATGATCGATGACATGACGATGGCAATGACAACTTGCGCAAGATCTTTGGCATGAGTTGGATGAGAGAAGCCGAGGATCGTGCAATTGGAAAGGCTATGTATAACACTGAACTGCGGTAGACTGATGATGATTATGATGAATTCATGGTATTAAAGAATCGCTAAATTTATTTAATTCACGTTCTAAAACACAACAGATTCTGTACACTCACAACGTCAACATTTGACAACCAATGACATCTAATTATCGGTGCACAGATCATCAACTGCTATTGATATGACGCATTAACGGACGAGTTCAAATAGTGAAGTGTTATTTTGCTCTATCGTTAAAATTGGATGAATTCGTGTTTGTTGGTCACTCAAGTTTAATTTTGATCGTTAAAATTTAGAATTGTAATTGTAATGATAACTAAGTCAAGTGTTTTTTACGCAAAGAGTTTTGTAGTTTTGTTACATTCAGTTAAACTACTAACAACTTCATTTAAGTATTTCATTTCAACTAAATACATAATACCTACCTTATAGAGGGGAAAGGAAAGAGATGGAAGGGTGGGTAGAGAGAGGCGTGTGTTTATGCGCCTTAAATCTTTTTATACTAAAGATTTTATTATACAATTTTATCAATACAACTAACACCTACCTACGTTGTTTCGAAAATTGATAGCCATAGAATAAATACAATTTGCTTTTTCGTGAAACTATTTTGGATTGGCCGCTAATTTCAACACAAACCTCCTTTGCGAAAATCACTGGCCACCTAAATTCGAAGGAGGAACTTCCCAAAACGTAGCCTGCATTCTTACAACTGAAGAATCTTGGACATATAGCTACGATCTTTTCACGAAGCAGCAATCCACGCTATAAGTGTTTGAAGAGGAGGATTTTCCCAAAAAAAAGTTGTTCGTGGTCGTAGCGTTA
The DNA here is from genome assembly GCA_003709505.1 of Hyphantria cunea. Lineage (NCBI taxonomy): Eukaryota > Metazoa > Arthropoda > Insecta > Lepidoptera > Erebidae > Hyphantria > Hyphantria cunea. Next base: position 152,275 of record PKRV01000467.1, read on the forward strand.
ATAAAAAAATGATAGCAGTTTTTTCGCCGCAATGAACCTGTTGCAGTAATTCTGATAGAAGACCGTGGAACTGTTACTAGTTAATAGTATTGCAAAGTTTATCTGCCTCAATCTTCCGGGGAGTTGGATAGCGAGCGCCCAAGGAGCAGCGTCCGTGGCATTCTCTTCACCAAGATAACGCGCCCGCTCATACTGCTACTAAAACTATGGGCTATTTGACAACTCCGGGGGTACAAACTTTCCCCATCTTCCTGCATGGAATCCCAAATTTAGTTGCATGCGATTTTTTTTATTTTTCACGGCAAAAGAATGCATCGTGGGCGAAAATTTAGCACTGCAGACGAGACGAGAGAAAAGAGAGAAAAGATTTTTTTTTTATATTCTAACCATTTTTCATTTCACTAACTAGTTTTGGAACAGTCCACGTATTTTAATATAAAGTCCGTTATTATAAGTACGGACTTAAAGACAGACACATCATCATCATCAGATTATTGCTGGTCAGGTCATATAGTTTACTGTTGAACAATGCTCGCCACACTGATCTATTTTGGGCTACTCGCATAGACACATAGTTAGGCCAATCGTACTAAAGTTTTTACTTGGAACATTAGAACTCTAAAAAACAGTGCACTGAAACCTACCGCTACTCAACTTAAATATTTTATCCCATCCTTTTGCATACAACCCACTAACGAATCTTTCCTAAGCAGAGACAAATTGCATTTCTCTTTGGGTAAAAATATTCATTGTGACACATTGTTATTAAAATAACCAGATTTTATTTATACATACTGATATAGTATTTAAAACTACTCTTAGAAATGTGTACAAACATTATTATTCATTATTATTAAGTGTCGCCTATCGTAACGATTGTCTTTACATATAAAATCTTTATATATGTATTTCTCGTGTAACGTTGTTGCTCATGTTGAACTCCGAAAATATCTAACCGATTTTCACTTTTTTAAATGTGATTTTAATCATGCCTAAGATAGTAGAGTTAACATAACGCTTAGACCAATAGAAACCGAGCATGATATAAAAGAGACGCAGACGACTACGACAGATACTCTAAAAAAGATTTTTTTTCGGTATACGCAAGCTTAATTTAAAAAAATACTGAAGTCCAATAAATATTGTATCAGTGGTATAATTAATATTAAAGTCGACGATTTTACCGTTTATTTAAGATATAATCTACAGATCTCAATAAACACCTAATTTCTAACTATGCTCGTTTGTATCGTCTCGAGATTTGATATCTAACAATACAATAGCTATACGTAATGCAACGTTCAAGCGACTCCAATATTGAATCTATAATCGTTCCGATTGAATCGAATACCGCCAGTGGCTGGCATCGGTTCTCCGTACTCAAGAGAATATCAAATCGATTATCAAATTGTTTCGGACGGCCAAGATCCGAGATGCTCTAAATTTTAGATAACTTTCGAATTTATAAAATGTTTGGGAGCAGCAGTAACTAGTTAATCACTGTTATCTGTTTTGGGTACGAAAAATTTGTCAGATAATAGCCCTAAGGTGTATCTTTTTAAAGATATATACTGACTGAAATTTTTGTTCAATTTAAGATACTATCAGTATGTTTCACTACCTATAAATGTTGACGTTTATTTTATTACCTTATCACACAGAAACAGCAGAATGTTTCTCAATAAAATTTCGCACTTATATAGAATTAAGTCTGGGATAGCGCAAAAGAATATCAATCAAGTTGATAAATATTTTTTAACGACAGGGACAGTTGGGACATATCTAAAATAGATACTAATATATCTATTTTAGATATGTCCCAACTGTCCCTGTCGTTTATCAGGTATAGTAGTATTATAGTAAAATAAAGGCCAGCAACGCACTTGTGACGCCTCCGGTGTTGCGGGTGTCCATGGGCCTTGGCAATTGTTTACCATTAGCCAATAAGTCTGCTCGCTTGCACACTATTCAATTTAAAAAAAAATACTTCTAGTATACGATTACTAGCTCAGTTTAGAAAACTAGACAATACTGAGTGCAAATTTTGGGTGCGAATAAAAGGTGACTGAAGGCAATGGATAGTTGTAAGAATTCATGGATCGCGCAGAGCAATCCATACTTATATTATAAATTTGAGAGTAACTGTGTCTGTCTCTTGCGGTTTTATGCAATGAAAGCCTGTTTTAAAACTTTATCGTTTAATTCTTGAAACGCTTGAAAGGACTTAAAAATTTAAATATTATTATTATAATATATTATAAAAAATGTGGGTCTTGAGGTCCTANTTGGGCTTGGGGCAGGGCCATGTCCTACGGCCCGAATGTGTTACATACATAACATCAGTACCCGGATCCCTCCATTCTCAGGCGCAGTGGTTTTAGTGTGGTTTTAGTCGGTCCAATTCAGAGACAAAACCCGGTGAGGTGAAGGGCCCTGGGGATTCCCACATGCAAAAAAAGGCTATGTCCAACAGTGGACGTCTCTCAGCTATGATGATAATAATAAGAACTATTAATAATTTTAGAATTATTCTTTTACAATTTCAAATATTCTGAGAACTTCCGAAGGTATCTAAAACACTTTTCCAAATGGGCCAGCTCGACGGAAGTTATACCATGGCCTCACAGAAAATTGGTGTGAAACAACGCCTGCACTGTGCTTCAACAAGTGACTGAGGATTCCCATGGAAAGCCCATACCCCAACACCTCTTCCCATCCCTCAAAGACAAGCAACGCACTCGTGGCGCCTGCCTCTGGTGTTGTAGGTGTAATTGGTTACCACCAAGCGATACCTCTGCTCGTTTGCTCCCTCCATCCATTAAAAAATAGGTCCTTCCGTTTGAGAATTACGTTGCCACAGACAGATATGCACAAACAGACATCGATTTCAAACTTATAACATCCCCAAGTGGTTCTTCTCGTAGACCCCAGCTAGGGTCTCGAGGTAACTTTTCCAGGTCTATAGCCTGTTTAAGTGATGTTCTACACCACCTGTAACTACAGGTGGATCATTGAGTTATGCCCTAAAGGGCCTCTTAGTAGCTCCAGGTATTGATATTTCTTCAAAGTGCGACCTGTACTTAGCGAGGTCGAGATCTTAGGGGTGTAGACTAGGTGGCGAGCTTACGATCCGTCAGCACGCACGAACCGGTTAGCGCTCAGGCGTTCTACAAAGTCGTCCAGTCTCTACATGCGCAGGTCCCTGGAGATCGTCCTGTTCCGCACAAAACGGGGGGTGTTTGCAAGGGTGCGATATGCGAGCGACTGCTGCGCTCGCAGCCGGCGGCGATTCGTCTCGGAGACGCGGGAGGACCAGGCCGGGGCACTATAGGTTAGTCAGGTGCTAATATCCGCCTCTTACACCCCGAGCTTCGCGTGAAGCGGCAATCTGGAGGATTATACGGGCCGCAGAAGGGAACCTGCTGCACGAACCTGTGCAACGATATTGTTGACGTGAGGCTTCACGGAGAGGGTACGATCGATGGTCACACCGAGGTATTTCACCGTCGCGGACCACTCAATATTCTGCCCCATGAGTATCAGCTGTGGTAGTGTCACAGTCCCTAAAGATATCGCCTGAGTCTTCACATTGACCGTCAGTCTCCAGTCCTTCAGCCAGGTGGAAAGAGCGTCTAGAGTGTGCTACATCTTGGTAACACCAATGCCACCATCTTTTGACGTCGTGATGTGTGCCGCGTCGTCGGCGTACAGCGCAAGTTGCACGCCGTCTGTGACGAGAATGTCGTCTGTGTACCATAAGTAACAAATTGGAGATAAGCAACTTCCTTGTGGCACACCGGCAAAGATGGGTCGCTCTGGGGACAGGGCACTTTCAACCGACACTTAAGGGCGTCTGTCTTGCAAAAAGGTGGCCACAATCTTCACTACTCGACGAGAAGTAATAGATGTGGACAGCTTGTACAACAGGCCAGTGTACAAAACGCGATCGAATGCTTTCTCCAGATCGAAGAAGACTGCAACGACTCGCTCGCGCTTGTTACGCGCAACCGCAATGTCATGCAGCACCCTTGCAAACTGGTGAGTAGTGGAGAGTTCGGCCCGGAATCCGAGCTGTTCGTCGCGTGGCTGAAGGTGTGGCGTCATTTGCAGTAGTAGCAGTTTCTCGAATAACTACGACGTAGTCGAAAGAAGCGTAACGATAGCTTCCCGGTTGGAGGATGTTTTTCCCCTGCTTGGGTAGCATGATGACTCTGCCAAGTCACCATGTGGCGGGAAAGTGTCCGGTTCGTAGAATGCCGTTGAAGAGACGCGTCAACTTTGCGATTGCTCGCGGAGGTAGATGACGCAAGGCTTCATTTGTCACCCGGTCAGGTTCGGGCGCTTTTCGGAGAGGCGTTCGGCGAATCATCCTCTGGACTTGGCCAGGAGAGAAGATGTTATAACATCCCTCTTTTTACGTCGGGGGTTATAAATGATAGTATTCATTATTTATACATATACATATGCTTATATAAAATAGTTTTATAATAAACACAATCAACCCTTTATCTTAAAGAGATAAACAGCCATTACATTCGACTCTGTAAAACACAATTTGTAGATATATTTTTTTTCGTACCTATGTATATACATATGTATTGGTTTCATTCGTGACTTCATTGGTGGTTCTTGACCTTAAATTACCCAATGCTGAAGAAGCGTAATATATCTTTAGCATCTCTTTAGGTGTATCGCTTGATACAAAAGGAAAAATTAGAGTTTTATTGGCGACCACGGTTACACTGGCTGTCGCGATGCTGTTTGCCCCTGTAGAGCGAGGGTAGGTTAAAAAGCCTTATCGACTTAATGTGATTTAAGTTGAGCACCCAGATTTCCTGTAGCTAAACATTCCGATTAGCTTTTTTAATTCCGTTTGATTGCATTCGACTTTTGATTGAATTTATAAAGTTTTCAAAACGCCTGAATAAATAATTTAAGCGATTTTTCTCCTAAAAGATTATGGTACATTTTTATATAGCTGCATATAAATAAAATACTTGTCAGTTTTTTTTTATATTATAGGGTCAGAAAAAAATAATGGTAAAACCTTTTGATTTTTTTTATAGTTAAGTCACGCGGGCCCTTTAACGAATCTATTGATACCTCATTCAACAAAATCGGTTCTGTAGTAAGTGCTGCGGTGGAAAGTAAAAATATACATATACTGCCAAATCTTTTACCCCTCCATTGGTATTTATCTGAGTCACTCACAATAAACCACCATGTGGTATTTAGTTGGTTTGGTTCTAACATTCTAGTTCCTGTAGTCGGTTCTATTTTAACTCCATTCCATACAGAAATTAGGGTTCAAATCTTTACAACATAAGGAGATCATATAATTTCTTTTTTTAGTAAAAAAACGGCCAACAATTTGCACCTCATAAAGGTAAAGGTCCTGCATCGGTCGCCGCAGTGATAGCGTAATCGACTGACCTCACAACAAACTGAAAACTGACTGAATGTTTGTATGATCTCAAAATATTTGTTTCGGAGTATGGGTGTTTTCTGAATATATATACATAAATTTACAAAACAAGTAAATATGTATATATATTTTCTAGTAACCATAGTACATGCTCAAGCACGGCATTTTCTCTCAAAAAGCTGCTGACTAGTTTTATATAAATTATAGGTTCTTGTGTGTTTGTATTTCTACTAAAACAAAAATCATTTCCACAAGAAGATTAAGGGACAAACAAATAATCAAACCGCATCCCCTCAATTTAGAAAATGACAAAATTACCGTTTTCAATGTTCACTGTTGCAACATAATTGCAGTTCTGAAGTTTTTGAAGGGATGAAATTCTCCCTCGTAAGGATTAAGGCATTGATTAAAGGGTATAAGGGCTGTATTGAATTTGTGGTGAAGGGATCCAGTACTTGTGATTAAGTTGTTATTGTGGCATATTTTGATTACGTTAGCAGTTATACTAATTCATAAATTCAAAATCTCGTGAAGGAAGAAGAAAAGAAGAAATGAAAGATAAATACANGAAATACGTAGGGCTCTTTTCTTGAAAACTCCAAAATTAAAGTAGGAAAGTAGTAAAAGTTTTTAAAGTAGCATAGCCAAGCTGATTTCAGTACAAACGGGCTGCCTGGACCGGGGCGGTACTATTCTTTCACAGACCAACCAACCTAAAACGACAGCATTCGTGCTGTCATGTTGCGTTGGTGAGTGCGAGACCGGAGGCCCAATGATGTTGAAGCAGTTCAATAGGCCGTCATAATATGGGTCACCATGCTGCGTTGTGTCGCATTTGCAATGGGTATGATGACCACCACCCACCAGAATTTTATACATTAGGTATTCTGAAATAAAAATACCTATATGTGTATGTGTATTTCATATAAGGGACTCAAAGAAAACGATAGAAATAATAGAATTTTAAACACATTTACTTTTGTTAAAGAGTACCTGCCCCCTTGCCAGATTGATCTTCTAGAAAGATTATTACAAAGTAATAAGCGTATAGAAATGACGTCACTTCAATGGTAATTCACGTGGTCAAACTAAATATTAACCAATAATAGCCCAGTTGTACTCGACGATTAGAAACAATCACCGAGTGTAAGCAACGACGGCGCGGTCAGTACCTAAATGGGTGACCGCTGGTGGTATGTTACCATGAGCGTCTCCGTGATTCGATGGTCATGTTAAGCTGTCGGTCCCGGTTGTTATCATAGGATAATAGTCGTAAAGCTAAGTTGGAGGTCTTTGGGCGGCTTAAAAACATCCAACGGTAAGATTTACGTAGCCACAACGTTGTCTTGCCGGTCCCCAACACGCACTTGGCCAGCGTGTGGACGTATGGCCTTAACCCTCTCCTGAGAGGAGACCCGAGCCCTGCAATGGGACATTATGGATTGATGATGATGATGAACCAATAATACAAGAGAATGTAGGCGTTAGCGATTGTAGAAAGAAAATCCAGAGTAAGTAAAAATATCCGTTTAAGCATAGTAACATACGGAAGTTCTGCTTACTGCGGTCATTGAAAACGGCATTATCGTCAACTGGAAGCCGCATTTCCTCCATAATGAGTCAACAACATGCAATAAAGCAAACACGCTAACAGACAGACGCAGTCCTAGGCGAACATAACCATTTTATAGGTACGTAAAACGTCGCTCAACGCGCGGCGGCGCGTTTCAACCACGCGACTAAATGGTTCACATAAATTAACCGCTTTACGACTATTTTATGAACTCATTTCGCGAATGTCTTCATCTTTTGGTGGTCAGAGAATTTATGTATCTGTTGCATATTACAGTACTGGGAAGGAACACGCCCGCTTTGCCGTGTTCTTTTTTTATGGTATAGGAGGCAAACGAGCAGTCGTATCGCCTGATTATAAGCGAACGAACACCAGAGGCGTCACAAGTGCGTTGCCGGCCTTTTAAGAAGGATTACGCTCTTTTCTTGAAGGTTTAAAGGTCGTATTGGCCCGGGAATATCGCAGGTGACAGATCATTCCACAGTTTTGTTGTGCGAGGCAGAAAGTTCCTTGAAAAGCGCACAGTTGTGGAATGCCAACCATCAAGATGATGGGGATGAAATTTCTGTCGCGAAGGACGATGGCGAAAGGAGGCGGTCAGAATCAGCCCGAACAATTCCACTCTCCGTTGAATGTTCGGTTTTTTATAGCGGCTGGACAAGTTTATATTTAAAATATAAAATAAATTAATAGAGAGGTATTGGTACTGATCACAAATTTATACTTATATTATCGAACTGATCAGTTTTTATGTATAAGTTGAATGAACGCGNTTGATTGAACGCGTTAAATCTGAAGAAACTATTAGTTTGAATAGAACTGAAATTCATTTAGTCGATACAAATAAATAAAATTGGTGTTTGAGTGATATTAAAATAACCGCTTTTTACTAATTGCATATTGCATTTTGTTGTGTCGAATCTCGGGAACGGCGGCACTGATTTTCTCGGGGATTTTCACTTTCACGTAGCAGATGACATAAGGAATAACTTAGGTTACTTTTATTTAGATTAGTCATAGCCGTGCGACGTTACTCGCAGTTGTTGTTGATACACGGGTAAAACGGTTTGGCTCAGCTAGTATTGATTGTTAGTATTAAATACATTTAACGAGGAATGCTGTAGGCAATGTAATCCTGCAATAACTGGTAGCAGCTGCGTATACACAAAGTGTTGCAAAACGAAAAAATATTACTGTTTTTGAAGGAAGCAGGTGAATTTGCACTAGTAAGCTAATAAATGAGACGCTATAAGCAAATAATGCATTGTAATATTCTTAATATCTCAAAACATAGTTCTGTTTGGTTGTCTGTTACACTTTTACGGCCATACCGCTGCACCGATATCAATGAATTTTGAATGGAGATACTTACATTCTTAAGGAAGGACATAGACTATTCTTTACCACGATAACCGAAATACACGGAGGCAATTGCATGCCAGGGCCTTTTTTTCCTATATTGGAAGTTCCTATATAGGAAGGGACACCTACAAACACTGGATAGCTCGGGGAACGTCGAGGTCTGTGGGATTTCCTTTCGAGTTTACACCTGGTTCCCACGGCTTCTAGTATCCGAGATGATATGGTGGTTCTTAGTTGGTTCGAGTCCGACATAACCACCAGCCAGTCGTATCCCAGGGGATTTAAGCACAAAAAAGAGGAAATACAAAAAAAAACCAAAATGCAGGCTAAATTCAGTAACTACAATAAAAAGATTGAATGTGAATCATCAGGCTTAAATAATATTTGCAAACGCTAACAAAATCCAATGCATCATTAATCGACTTTAATACATTACAGCTGTCAAATTGGTATCACGTTTTGAACTCCAACTTTTATTAACTTACTGTAATGGTATATCAAAAGCTATTCAATTTTTCTGCTGGAATTTGGAATCAAGCTTTATTTATCCGTACTCTTTAATTTAAAAAAGTTGTTTTACGTTAAATAAGAGCTAAGCTATGAAATATAAAATGTTCCAAAAATTATTCAGCATTTCAGACTACGAATTATTTTACGAAAACGAAGTGACAGAGAATTATCCGTATAAACGATAAATTTTCAATACCAGTAACATCAGCAGCCTACTCTTAATTACACGCCAAAGCATGTTAACGCCTGAACATGATGTTATTAACAAACAAATAGTGAACACTGAAATAGGAATGCTCGTACATATTTCGCCGCTTTGAACTTTAAATTTTCAAACTTTAGAATGCAATTTGAAAACCTAATCTTTTAGTTGTGAATACACTTTGTGTGTTTGGTCACTTATACTTGATTTTTATTATGGCTTATAATAAAAATCAAGTATACTGATTTATTACAGTTTGGGCGTCACGGGAAAGGCCTTCCTAATAATGCTTTTGGATGTCTTTGAATGCTGTGGAACTTAGAACTATTTTAATAATTATAATAGCTGCAGTTTCTTCGCTCTATACTGTGTGTGTTTAGAATACTAATACATTTGATTGTCTGACCGCATAGGTTTTAAGAAATTGTATTATCTGTGCTCCCTCATAATCTGTGTATAGCTTTTTGTTTTCTTTTGGCTCTCTTGTCTTAGCACGAAATACAGCTCTTAAATTAACGGAAGCATTTTATTTTCAACAATTCTGTATATAAACCCCAAACAGTGTGTAATATCGAAAAGGTGTGAAGTTTAAAGATTATTAATACATGATCGATGACGACGAGTGTAGATGAATCAAAATGCATACAAAGACAACTTGCGCAAGATGGCTGGCATGAGTTGGATGAGAGAAGCCGAGGATCGTGCAATTGGAAAGGCTATGTCTAACACTGAACTGTGGTAGACTGATGATGATTATGTTGAATTCATAGTCTTAAAGAATTGCTAAATTTATTTAATTCACGTTCTAAAACACAACAGATTCTGTACACCCACAACGTCAACATTTGACAACCAATGACATCTAATTATCGGTGCACAGATCATCAACTGCTATTGATATGACGTATTAACGGACGAGTTCAAATAGTGAAGTGTTATTTTGCTCTATCGTCAAAATTGGATGAATTCGTGATTATTTTATTTATTATATTATTTATTTTAATTTAGAATTGTAATTGTAATGATAACCAAGTCGAGTGCTTTTTACGCCAAGAGTTTTGTAGTTTTGTTATATTCATTTAAACTACTAAGAACTTCATTTGAGTATTTCATTTCAATTAAATTCATAATACCTACCTTACAGACGGGAAAGGAGAGAGATGGAAGGGTGGGTAGAGGGATGGGTGTGTTTATGCGCCTTAAATTTTTTATGCTCAAGATTTTAGTATACAATTTTATAAATACAACTAACACCTACCTACGTTGTTCCGAAAATTGATAGCCATAGAATAAATACAATTTGCTCTTTCGTGAAACTATTTTGGATTGGCCGCTAATTTCAACACAAACCTCCTTTGCGAAAATCACTGACCACCTAAATTAGAAGGAGGAACTTCCCAAAACGTATCCTACATTCTTACATGCTACATACAACTGACGAATCATGGATATATAGCCACGACCCTCTCAAGAAGCAGCAATCCACGCTATGGGTGTTTAAAGAGGACGATTTGCGCACAAAAAAAGTTGTTCGTGGTCGTAGCGTTAATAAAAAATGATAGCAGTTTTTTCGACGCAAACCCGTAGCAGTAATTCTGATAGAAGACCGTAGAACAGTAACTTGACAATGGTATAAGGAAGTTTATATGCCTCATGCTTTAGCGGAGCTGGATAGCAAGCGCCTAAGGAGCGGCGCCCGTAGCCTACTTTTTCTTCAAGATAACGAGCCCGCTCACACAACTACTAGACCTATGAACTATTTGTCAACTCCGGGGGTACAAGCGTTACTTCATCCTCTGTTCAGCCCAAATTTACCTGCATGCGATTTTTTTATTTCCCACGGTAAAAAATGCTTCAGCGGCGCAAATTTAGTACTGCAGACCGTCAAAGTTTTTTTTATATTCTAAATATTTTTCATTTCACTATTTTTGTAACAGCCCACGTACATTATTCTAAAGTCTTTAATATAAGTACGGACTTACAGACAGAAACATCATCATTATCAGATTATTGCCGGTCAGGTAATGTCGTTTACTGTTGAACAATGCTCGCCACACTGATCTATTTTGGGCTACTCGCATAGACACATAGTTATGCCAATCGTTCAAAAGTTTCTAGTTGGAACATTGGAACTCTAAAAAACAGTGCACCGAAACCTACCGCTACTCAGCTTAAACATTTTATCCCATCCTTTTGCGTATAACCCACTAACGAATCTTTCCTAAGCAAAGACAAATTGCATTTCTCTTTGGGTAAAAATATTCATTGTGACACATTGTTATTAAAATAACCAGATTTTCTTTATACATACTGATTTAGTCTTTATTACTACTTTTAAAAATATGTATAAACATTATTATTCATTGTTATTACGTGTAGCCTATCGTAACGATTGTCTTTACATATAAAATCTACATGTATGTATTTCTCGTGTAGCGTTGTCGCTCATGTTGAACTCCGAAAATATCTAACCGATTTTCACTTTTTTAAATGTGATTTTTATCGTGCCTAAGATAGTAGAGCTAACATAACGCTTAGACCAATAGAAACCGAGCATGATATAAAAGAGACGCAGACGACTACGACAGATACTCTAAAAAAGATTTTTTTTCGGTATACGCATGCTTAATTTAAAAAAATACTGAAGTCCAATAAATATTGTATCATTGGTATAATTAATATTAAAGTCGACGATTTTACCGTTTATTTAAGATATAATCTAACAGATCTCAAGAAACACCTAATTTCTAACTATGCTCGTTTGCATCGTCTCGAGATTTGATATCTAACAATACAATAGCTATACGTAACGCAACATTCAAGCGACTCCAATATTGAATCTATAATCGTTCCGATTGAATCGAATACCGCCAGTGGCTGGCATCGGTTCTCCGTACTCCAGGGAATATCAAATCGATTATCAAATTGTTTCGGACGGCCAAGATCCGAGATGCTCTAAATTTTAGATAACTTTCGAATTTATAAAATGTTTGGGAGCAGCAGTAACTATTTAATCACTGTTATCTGTTTTGGATACGAAAAATTTGTCTGATAATAGCCGTAAGGTGTATCTTTTTAAAGATATATACTGACTGAATTTTTTGTTCAATTAAAGATACTATCAGTATGTTTCACAACCTATAAATGCTGATGTTTATTTTATTACCCTATCATACAGAAACAGCAAAATGTTTCTCAATAAAATTTCACCCTTATATAGAATTAACTCTGGGATTGCGCAAATATAAGTCCAAGTTGAGAAATATTTTTTTGCGACAGGGACAGCTGGAACATGTGTAAAATATATATATTAATAAAATAAAGGCCAGCAACGCACTTGTGACGCCTACGGTGTTGCGGGTGTCCATGGGCGGTGTCAATTGTTTACCATTAGCTGATAAGTCTGCTCGCTTGCACACTATTCAATAAAAAAATACTTCTAGTATACGATTACTAGCTCAGTTTAGAAAACTAGACAATACTGAGTGCAAATTTTGGGTGCGAATAAAAGGCGACAGAAGGCAATGGATAGTAAGGATTCATGAATCGCGCAGAGCAATCCATACTTATATTATAAATTTGAAAATGACTGTGCCTGTCTCTTACGCTTTTACGCAATGAAAGCCTGTTTTAAAACTTTATCGTTTAATTCTTGAAACGCTTGAAAGGACTTAAAAATTTAAAGAAAATAATGTGGGTCTTGAGGTCCTAGCCAATGGTATTAATTTTTAATATTAGTTAACGTTTCGATACGTTTGTTTCTAAAAGGAATCTAAAATATTAGACGTATTCAAAATTGATCAAGAGTTTCATCAATTAATCTTTCGCACAAACTAAAATTCCCTTTGATATTAAATAATATCCAGAAATACGAATAACATTTCCAACTATAGGAAACAATAGCAACTCTTTGTATTAATATTATCTTTTCGGTCGATTTGGCAAAACGAACGAAAATAGGTTATTATGAGGCCGTCCTTGGTTAAAAGCGAGCTATTATTTTGTGAATCATGGGGGCTATGGCGCACAGATGTATCTACTTAAGTATGGTGCTTTGTTTCTGTTCGTGGCTTATTCATGAGTCATTCATTATTTTCGGCTCATTCATTAGTAGTTTTGTTTTAACAGGAAATATTTCAGGATATTATTTTACTGCAGGTTTCAGCAATGCTTCTTGGAAACAATCAAGAAATATAGTTTAGTTTCTTTAGGATGTTTTGGCTCTGTATTTCGTTTTGTGGTTCATATTCTCAGATTAAACAGAATCATTTTACAAGGTGATCTGACGACCTGGTGTAAGTCGCTGGAAGCCGCTGGATATAGCCAGCACAAGACCAGTTGTTGTGGAGAAACTTGTAGGAGGCCTTTGTCTAACAGTGGACGTCTTTTGGCTGAGATATTGATGATGGTATTCTTAATCATCTATTTTAAAAAGTGCTGTAGCAAATTCATTTTAGGTTATCCTTTGTATTGAATTTTCTTATTAAATATCTACTTTGGCTACAATATCTCCTCAAGAGGATTATCAGTTCGTTTCCTCACATTTTCTACAAGAATTTAGAGAAACAGTCCTTCATGTAATAATATTAACTGAATGTTACAGGCAAACTTGTCGAACATACCACGGAGCGTATCGCGGTGCCTCGCGACGTCCGCAGACATATCCGACGGATGTCTCAGCATTGGACGCACTATACGGGCTACTAAAATGGCGCTGCATTTATAAAACAAATTACTCCTAAACAATATTACCTGCTAAGTACTTCACGACGTACGTTGTAGCTGTGTTTCTTCTATTGGATGCCAAGCCTGTACAAATAATTGTGAGTATGGTAATTTTATTGTTTGTTTCTATTGTTGAAAGTAACTTCTCTCTGCGACACATTGTCTAGGGTACTACAACGATGATACTACTTTTATTTAATGTAAAATAAATATTTTAATTAATATACAAATAATACACATTTATTTAAAAATGAGTAAGTATGTTAATGATTTATATTACGGGCTGTTTAGCTTGGAATCTGATTTATGTTTTTATCTGAGATGTAATTATTATTATTGAATACGCTATAAACATACTTTGAAATGGCATGAGACTGCAGGTTCCAAAGGGTGAGTCCTATATCGTTACACTCGGGCGCTGGGACCTCAACTATTCTGGACAACGATTCATAAGTCAAAAATCTGTCCAATAAGAGCTCTCCAAGTAATTCCTAAATTTCTAGACAGTATTGCAATCTTAACGAGCAGCATTTTATGACTGAATGGTTCATAACTCGCAGTCGGCACGTCGAGTCCGCTGCAATCGAACATCCTCGGCACATTCTGCAGGTTACTACCGAATAGCAGATAACTGCCTTCTAATACCTACAGTATAAAATCACCTTTATTTTAAACAGCATAAGAATCAAATCGCATTGTAACCTTTGGAGACATTCATCAGAAAGCCTGCTTCAGAAATGTGCTGGAACATACTAGGATGGCGCATCATTTCTATATATCTTCTGTAGAGGTTCTTGTATTTCCATAATGTCATGACTGTAAGTGTGTGCTTGTTAAGATAAATGTTCACGCTTATACCCTCGAAAGGGTAAGTAGAGGTTTTAATTATTAAATTCTTGTGTGATGGGGGCAATTGTTACATTACATGGAGTATGTTAAGAAAATATACCTTTATTTTTTCCAACTCACTTCCAATCTAAGATTTGTCTGCAGCCATCTTAGAAATTATCTGAATTTCTCTTCTATAATATGCATATAAAAACCTTTCTATTGAATCGCCCTACCTATTGCTGAAAACTGCATTAAAACCCGTTTAGTAGTTTAAAAGATCTAAGCGAACATGTAGCGGAAGCGACTTCATTTCATAAAGCGTAAAGATATGACTCTGTGGATGTTGACTGCCACTGTGGCTCAGTGGTGGCGAATGCGACTGCTGTACTAGAGGTCTCGGGTTCGATTCCTAAGTCAGACTAAATTTTTGTATGATCTGCAAATATTTTTTTCGGAGTTTGGGGGTTTTCTATGCATAATATGTATGTGTTTACAAAAAAAAGTATATTACTTATATACTTTTTTTTGTTTTAATATCAGTTATGTAGTACCCATAGTACAAGCTCTGCTTAGTTTGGGACTAGATGGCGTTGTGTGTTCAAATGTCTGAACATATATATTATATTATTATTATATATCGTATAAAGACTTTAGTTTTCTGCACTCCTTTTAAATAATGATAAAGTAGTGTAATGAAAAATTTTCTTAATATATTGATTCGCTAAAGTTTAATGACATAAAATACTGTTAGGTTTCAATTAAAGTAATTCCTATGCAACTCAAATCGGGCTAATATTAGCACACACCGCAATCATAGCTTACAAAACAAACAGAAACCTTCAAGTGTGTATTACCAGTACTGCATAGAAAGTGGTATTAAGGTAATAGTTTCCAGGGAACCTGGTGGAACAATTAATTTAATGTATATGCGGGCTCTGTGCAAACAAGCGGTTTGTCCGTCTGTCTCGAGGGGTATTTGTGCATATATGTGAGATGATTATACCGGTGGGGGTTGGACTGCGCTATCAGATAATTTAGAAGAAATTGGAGATTGGAAGCGATATTCTTTTTTCACTATTCTTCTCTTTAATAGATGATCCCAAAGGGTTAAAATATTTGCTTCTTAGATTTACTCAGATATGCTTAATTAGAAATGAAGAAACTCAAATATTGATTTCATTATCCTAGTGATTTTGCTCAATTGAACATAATGTAATAAATAATTTATTAAGTTGAACTCGCAGTCCAATACAATTTGTGTACAACACAAATTAACATTTTATGTAGATGAATAAAAAAACAGTATACAGGTCTGGAGGAAAGAGTGTAATGTCCCGTCAACACAAAAGAGGATCCTCGGACCAGGCGAGGTGATTTTTATTCCTGGCAGGCTGACCAACGGTTCATGTTGGGATATTGTATATATTACAATCGGCGCGAGAACTTCTGTTGCGCGATTCAAGGTTAGTAGTGCTTTGTACTCTGTGTAGTAAAGTCACTCCGTAGTTCGATGCTTCTTGTATAGATGGTGCTGTAGTATTCTACTGTCGCGCTGTATTTGAAAGTCGCCATAAAGGTCTTAAACATTAGCTTAAACGTAATCATAAATATAACCTTAAAAAAGCAATATCAAGCAATTGGACAACTTAGAAAATATAGATGTTCAGTGTTCTTTAAGGATATTATTTCATAATCGAATAATTAGGCAAAGCAAAAACGGCAAGCTACATCTATATTACCTCTAAAAGAATGAAGATCTAATATATATATAACACAACATTTTACATGACCAAATAAACACAAATTAACATGCATCTGTGTGTACTCTCTCTATCCCACAGTACGTATCTATATGCGGTAAGCAGATCTAATGGAAACCACTAATCAATCAATTAAACAATTATGAACAGACGGACAATGCGTAATTGCAGTCTGTTACAGACGTGCGCTGTTGATTTAATACATAAATTGTGTGGCAAACTCTAATTCCAAAGAGATATAAACTGTACCTTATGTGTTGTTTTCACGATACCTATAGTTGTAGTAGTGGATTGGAAAGTATATCTTAGAGCTGAAGGCTCAGAAATTATGGAGGACCTGATGACTGACTTGACTGACTCTGTAGCGCAGTGGTGGCGTATGCGACTGCTGTGCTTTGAGGTCTCGGGTTTGATTCCCGGGTCGAAACCAAATGTTTGTACAATTATTATATATCGGCAAATNTAATAGATGGTAGAGGTATCTTACAGGTGCGTTTAGAGTTAATATCATAATACAGTAGAGAGCCTGTGATTGTTTTGTGTGTGATGATGGAAAATGAATATTTGCCTCACTCGCAGTACCTTTGCTTCGGCGTACAAATCGTTGGTGGGATAACGGTAGGGTTTTTTCAACATCACCTTTAGTAATGCACGTTAAGCCCTTTCTAATCTGAATACTGCAGTCCTAGTCACGGAACCCAAGATTCCGATACAGTAGCTTATAATTGATTGACACAACGCGAAATAAACTGTACTTAAGGTTCTCCGGCTATATAATACTGTACACCTTTGTATAATGACTGCGCAACTGGAGGAAGAGGTTGTGGGTCACCTCGTCACTACTATGTTGGCAGTTGTAAGTTTGGTCTCCATATGGGACAACACTTTAAAATCCAACATATTTATGGTCTGAGTTTGGATGTTATTTTTATCTGATTCGTGTATGTTCTTAAAACCCTCTATAAGATACATCCCTAGTGCGGAGGCTGTATTTTATTTAGAAAAATTCCCAAAACGTTCGAAACAGTCTATGTAGTAAAATTTAACCAGAACAACAATTATGTAATACCCATCAATTTTATAGTGATTGATCTTTCACTGTGATGTAAAACAGATGTACATAAGTTATGTTCCTCATAACTGGTATCTGTGCTTGTGTTTGATAAGGAGTCAAGTGCATTAAGGAAGATAAAGTTCTTCCAAAACAGAATTGAAACGAATGCTTTTAGGACTTGCCACACACATACATGACCACTACATTTATTTATTTATGTCCCTGCTAAAATGACTCTACTCTACCTTATAGAAAGCCTAAGCAGAATCCAACATGCAGCATGGTGACCAAAACTCAACCAGGCGCCTAGTGATGATTCTGCACCATTGGGCCTCCGGTCACGCACTTACCAACGAAAGACGACAGCACGAACGCTGTAATTTTACGTTGCTTTTATGTGCGAGGGTAGTTTTGCCCTGGCCGAGCCGGCCCGTTCGTGCTGAATTCAGCGTGTCTCTAATACCTATTAATCCTAGGAGGTCATTAACGCTAGCGGTTTTTCCGAACTAATATCAACAACAAACCTTCAGGAAGAGAATACTGTCTTGCCGAATTCCGGTAGGGTACTTACAACCTTTGAATGTATATGTATGGCGATAGTCGTTTATTGCCAGATAACCAGTCAGTTTTGCGCTCTACTCATACGTATATATCTATCAATCTATACAAATAAATATAAAAGACAAAAATGTATGTACGCGCATAAATTTTGATCGACTGCGCCAAATTGGATAATTCTTTGTAATTCAGAAAATTTTCACGACAGTGAATATGGCGGCACGAAGTTCGCTGGATCAGTTAGTAATTTAAAATAGTTACATAATATTTTGAGATATGTAGTAAAAGTACCTTAGAATAGTCTGAATTTATAATATGCCCATGGGGATGTAGGAGGTATCGTAACCTTTAAAATAATTTTATCGCGACTATGTCTAGTAAGCACTCAGAAACACTGACCACCAGGGCAGTCATAGATCTATTAAAGCATACATTGCATAATTTCTGAATATTATTTCAACCTATTTCTGAATCATCCCACTTATTGTCGTATATATGAGATATTTTTTGCCTTATTACTCATCTTTCTCAGAATCATAGTACGTGTTTATCAGGTTACTCATGGCAATAACAAGGCTATTGAGATGTGATTCAGATATACCAAAATTGCTTTGGTAAACAAATAAAACTATCATGATTCATAAAAAGTTAAGATATTTGTCGATAATTGACTGCAGTGTGCCTAGTGGTTTAAGTGGTCGCCAAGCAGTTCTCTACTTCACCAAGTGTTGTGGGTATAAATCCCACATGGGACAACACTGTGTGATCTACAAATTATTGATCTAAGTCTAGGTGTTCTTTGTGTTCGTTTCATGTGTGTTTGTAAAGTCCTCTGCGACACAGGATGTACATTCCTAATGGAGGAGTTATCTTGTAAAAAAGTAAAAATATATTCATCTAAAAAGATTTACGACTAAACCGCTGCACTGATTTCCATGAAATTTGGCGTGGAGATACTTTTATTTTTAGGAAGGACATAAGCTATTCTTTACCACGATAATCGACATACACACGATCAAAAGCTAATTCTTGGTTTATTAACAACGGTGAACTAAACACTTCAATACAAACAATCTTACTAAATAAATAACAACCAAATTATGTACTTCCCACTTTCTTTTCTTCAGTTCACATAATCGTAATTGTAAGCGTTAGTACTATCTTAAGTCGTCTTGGATTATGCAGTAGGAGTGTCCGATGTTTGCGGTATAAGCCAGTAACATTTATAATCCGCTCAGTCTTGCTCAGCTGTTTGTAGCGGTACTCCCGGTTCTATCATACCGACAATGTTACAAAAACGTCAAACATTCTTCAAGTATGAAATGGTATTTGATTCCGTTCACTAGAGAAGAAACGTCAGAAAAGTTTAAAAAATGTACTTATGTTACGTGCAGTCATCCAATCAGATTGATAGAGTGCTCTTAAAGTAATTTACTTATTTTGAATAGAGTACGAACTGTGGAGGAACGGGTTACATGTTCCTCCAACACAAAGGGAGGATCACCCGACCAGGCGAGGTGATCATGTCTGGCAGGCCACGGCTGTACGAGAATTTATAATGGAATAGCGATTACCATGGATATACGCAATACCAGAGGCGTCACAAGTGGGTTGCCGGCCTTTGGGGGATGGGGAGGGGACTTCGATTGAGACGGCCCATAGACTAAAAGTATTACTAAATATATCACTTTAACTTCCATACTCTCCAAACACATACATTACCGCAGTATTCTTCTTACAATATATAATTAAAATACTTTAAATAGCCAATAAATTTTGTTCCAAAAAATGAAGCCACAAACAGTTTTATAACACTAAAGTACTTAAACAGTCCCAATTAGTGGCGTAAGTGACAAATGTGAGACGTTAAAGGAACTTTGAACTTGTTTTAGTCACACAATTTGACTAATGGGATGGACGAAAATAGCATTTGATTTGTTGCCTCTGAAGAATCTACTTTAAACGGACGGGACGGACACGATTCGATTTAAAAGCACACAGCATTTAACTGCCTCATTTTTTAACGTCGATATACTGTTTTAATTATTTTCATCTATTTTTATATTTAATTCATTCTTGCTGATCGCAAAGGATTGTAACAAATTTAAGCTACAGTAGTCTTATCGCATCTGCTCATCATTTTTCCAAAACTTCTTTGCTCGGTATTTCACAATGATCAGTTCAGTACAACCCTACTTCGGGACTTAAGTTAATAATTACGTTCAAAATTTACTGGTAGCCAGCAACTTTTGATTTAGAATATGGACAAACCCTTGTACATTACAAACCGTGATCAGCGCTTACCATGTTTTAAGCTCTCAAATTTTCGAACCACTTTGTAGTACTTATACAAAACTTGTCTCGTGACAATAACAAATACAATTGTTTAAAAAAAATCCCGACTGCTTCAATATCTGATACAGAATAATAACAATAACTGAATAACAGAAATTCATCTAGCCGTTTGGGCTCTAGGGCGTTCTAAAGAAATATCCATACATACACTAGAAAAACATAATCGTCCTTCTTTCGCAGTCAAGTAAAACGATCCATCAATCTATTTCTAAGCAATCCCCAAATCTTACAATGTAAATGTCATCTATTCTTTATTAATACCTCTTATCTAGTTCTTAAAATGTTTTAAAAATTACATTTAAGTGGTCAGTTTATTGGACGAATACTGGTAAGGGTCGAGTTATCGATGTACTCTCACACAAATGTACACATTAAGCAGCCTCCCGCTGTGCATGTTTTAAAAACCGATACGCTGGTATTAATAACTAGTTATTAAACAGTTCTACTGGGCTCTATTTTAGTGGTCATAAAAATTGTTGCAGTTTTAAAAGGTAGTTTCGACAACTAAACTTAAGCTTACAGTGTTTTCGAACAGACCCCCCTCGGTTTTGAACACATCTACCCATAAGTTATGTTTATTAAATTGTATAAGATATTTAAAACCCACTCGTTATTACAAGTCGTTATTAAATTAATATAGTTATGAGCTTGTTGCACTGTTGTGACAAAATATATGAAGTTGTGTTCAACGAGTTTTAAAATTTATTTACCGACTAGCTGAGTCCCGCGGTGTTACCCGAGGTTATTGATGTATCTTTACAACCGCGAGTAAAGTGTTAATCGCGGTTGTATAGTTATGGGGCAAAGCTAGTCTAAAAAAGTAGCCTAAGTTACTCCTTATTACATTTTATATAGCAGCATCTATGAAGCTCCCAATAACGGTTTAGCCGTTCCAGAGATTAGTTGGAATAAACAGACAGACAGACAGACAGACAGACAGACAGATAAAAAAATTAAAAAAAGTTTTTAGTATACGTACCGTGTATACATACATATGCATTTATTAAAAAGCGGTTATTTTAATACTACAATCTGATACTTCATATTTTTTTTATAAAGAAGAGCTTGTTGTTTATTAAAAATCTAGTTGATGGAGGGAACTTTTCTCTTCTAAAGAGTTCTTTATTTTTACTTTAGACGACTGGGTAATGAAATTCACGTTAGGTCTCATAATATTCTAAAAGATTTTGTTTTCAGTGAAATCTTACACCAATTAGTTAAGCGTGTTATAGTTAATTCAGACCAGGCTTAATTTATTACTAACTACGGGAGGTCCGGATGTCTTTATGCTGTAAATTAAGACCCATAACACTTACATAAAAAATTCTTATTCCTACCGATTCTGACACATCACTCTATCCAAAAGAGTTTTCACACTTAATGAAAACAAGGAGGAAATTCATTTCAAATATTTTACATATTCATTTCCATTACATGTTGTCATTGCGTACGTATAAATTATCCGCAGTATGATATTTATGGTATGCTATTCGCGTCAGATTTTCTGGAATAAATCGTCTGATTTTCATTTATTTTATATACATATTAGCTACTATTTTTATCGCGACTTTTCGAATAACAAACCGATTTTACTGATAGAGAAAGACTGTGGCAGAGTCTTGAATCATACTAGTTATTTGATGCTAAATGTGGACATCTCCTAAAGCCGTTGTGTCATACTCATCTTTCGGGACTGCCCACTTCCGAAGGATATATTCGTTTATTTCTTCTGCTCTCATGCAGACTCTATAAAGCATGGTTTTTTGGGTTCCGTACAAATTAAAATTCATATCAGATACTCAGATCTACTGTTCCTTGAAGCTGTGAAAAAATCAAACTTCTAAGCCAACGCAATCAAAGGATACAGCCGTTTCTGCTGCAAATTTTCGGCGCAAGGGAATCAAAACCTACAGGGAACTTCACGTGAACTCAGAATCTTGAATTTTGGTACGAAGCAGCGTCTTATAGCACAGATAAAGAAAAAATTGAAAGCCTAATTTTTTTGTATGTTTTTTTTATTAAATAAAGGTTTGTACGAAACTCTCGATGCGCGAGTCCGACACGCACTCGACCGGTTTACATGTATCACTTGTGCTATTTTCAACATAAATTGTAATTATTTTTAAGTTCAGCTGTTTGCAGGCTGTCCTGGCTATCTAGTCTTGCCTTTTAATATTTCCGCGTCGTAATTACTATGTAGTCCTAATGTAATCATTAATTTATTAGTAGATCTAATGTATACGTTGACACTCTTCTAAGAATAGCTCCAGCTCAAGAGGTTACCATCTTGACTTGATGGATTGAAGCAATATGTAATTACCGGTACGAAGATTACGCAGCAATTATTGAATATTTATTCATAGCCTAGTATTTATGGTCCACTTGTATCGAAGTATAAATACCACGATCTATATTCATGTACTGTAGGCCGGTGACTCTAGTCTTAAATTGTACCTATGAAGATATTAGCTGCCTGCTTTTTACTTTACGATGTAAGCTTAAACCGGTGTATGATGCTCTAGGTGGTGACGCATTAAGAATCAATACATCTATTCATTTCGTGAGCGGCGCGAGAGTCAATTTAGGGAGTCAACTATATATACAACAGCACTGCGATGAGTTCACCTCGACCTTCAAGAAAAGAGCGTACTCCTTCTTAAAAACTGTCTCCGCACTTGTGACGCCTCTGGTGTGGCCGGTGTCCGTGGGCGGCGGTAATCGTTTACCATCATTCAATACGTCTGCTGGTTTGCCCCCTATTCCAGGAAAAAAAAAGTAGGAATGCTGAACACATTAAAAGCCCGATATACATCAGACGAGCGTATGCTCATTCTATTAAATTGTTTTAGTGTAAACAGACAGGTCATTATTTCGATGTTCTGCCTGCGTTCTAAAATATTCTATTGAAAATACTAAGAATTTAAAAGGTAATATAGCGCACGAATAGTTGCATCTTTGTGAGACTTCTAGTTCTTGGTTCTCATTCTTTCTCATTGGTATTTGGGTGTAAACGCAGTAAACGAATTTTCGTTTACACTAAAAGATTAAGGAAAAAAAGAAAGAACGCTATTGTTCTCGTTCTTTATTCGTTTAATCTAAACCCATCCTTTATACAAACACGTCTAGCAAGTTGAGTATAGTGGGCAAAATTCTCGATTCTAAGGAAAGAGCTATGTCCAGCAATAGGCTTTCATAAGCTGTATATTGATCATCACTTTGATACTCATACGGCCGGCCCATTCATACCGTGGGAGAGCCACGCTTCGGCATGAATGGGCCGGCTCGACCGGAGTGATACCACGGCATCACAGAAAACCGGTGTGAAACAGCGCTTACGCTGTGTTTCATCGAGTGAGTGAGGATACCGGAGGCCCATACCCCAATCCAACGCCCCCTATACCCCTCACCATCCCCTATCCCCCCAGGCCGCCATAGTGTGGGTCACCATGCTGCATTGTTCTTTTTCGCATTGAGGATGGTGACCACCACTCTTGGATTCTGCTCATGCTTTCCATCAGGCAGGGCTGAGTCATTTTGGCAGCTTAAATATAAAAAAAAAAATACTCATCCATAGTCTGTTTTAATCATTGTCTGGTTTTGGGGATTTTAATGGAAACATATATGTTCCCTTGTCGATTTCGGCTATGGTGCCTGATTAAGTCTGAGCATTTCGGGCGTGCGCTCTGGTGTGACTTTCGTACCCTATTTTTGCAATGAAGGAACGTGTACAGTGAGGGCAAGTGAACACCCCATTAATATAATTGTATTTTATGAATAACATGGAAACATAAAATGAACATTTATTATATGGAATTCATTAAGACTTATTAGTCGTATTACAGTTAACTTTCTGTTCAGTTCCTGCTTTTAAAAACATTTTTAACCACTTCACTGTCTTATTCTTGTCTTGCTGTCGTGTTTCGTTCAATGATGAAGAAGCATCTTAATAAGCCTACATCGTAAGGGGCACAGTGCTGCTTTCTTTGCATTGCCTGCTTTCGCAATACGAATGGTGGCCACCACTTTGGAGTTCTGCTCCTGCTTTCCATCAGGCAGATTAGAGTCACCTTGGCAGGCCCGTATATAAACAAAACTATTGCCTGTTTTATTTCATAACCGATACCATCTTTAAACCTTTTGGAAAAGAGGATCAAGTGTATAAAAAAAGTGGACGACAAAGTTATTGTACGCCATTATCACTATAACTTTTTTAAATTATCTTTATCTTTTTTTAAAGCCGAGACTTTAATAGCATTAGGTAAGGATAGTGGGTTATATTTCAATATTAGTCATTAAAAATACAAAGACAATTTACAAATTAGTTTATTTAATATC
This sequence comes from Hyphantria cunea, assembly GCA_003709505.1. Classification (NCBI taxonomy): domain Eukaryota; kingdom Metazoa; phylum Arthropoda; class Insecta; order Lepidoptera; family Erebidae; genus Hyphantria; species Hyphantria cunea. The sequence continues at coordinate 176,965 of PKRV01000467.1, forward strand.
ACAGATTTAAATACAAAAATTAACATATAGTTAGTACATTATTAATACCTAAAGATGTCTGTATATCCTGTTTTATATTTATAGAAGTACATACTTTTACTCGTATTTTCGTAAGACATTAATATAATAATAATATACAAAGCATATAAAAACAGTATTAACATAAATACTTAAAAAATGGCAGTTGTCTTTAGAACTTCTTAGTCTTTTGTAAAAAAAAACTTCATTTTATTTGTGCAGAAACAACCCTTACATAAAATTTAATATTTCATTAAAAATCATTACACAAATATCAATATCATACTTCAAAAATCAATAAGAAAGTTAAAATTAAATAATACAGTTAAAATAATTTCTTGTCAAACTACAATCGCTAATGACACTACAAAGTACAAATATTAAAATAAATAAACAACAAAAATTTAATCATTAGTTGTGTATTGGCAGCTAAACACTTACTATTTAACCAATGGGAATATCGTAACACAAATATCGACAATCAAAATATTCCCAATAATATCAAATTGAAATTTTATTCAGTATTGACAGAAACGTGGAGTAAATACAATGTTATTTTTATGTTATTAATGATTTGCGTAATACACATATTACAAATAAAAACCGTGTCTCAATAAGAAGTTATGACAGTGTTTCTTTCGCCTCATTAACAAAGAAAACGTTTAAAAACTATAACGCGGTTACGTAAAATATTTTTATAAAATTCAATAGCTTCCCGAGCCATTAGCAAGAATCTATCAGACACATCATTCAATAAAAAAGTTCAGCAGTTTAGGCGCTACGGTAGAATATACATAAAAAGAAAATATAGTTTATTTATAATAACTAACTTGAACACGTGATTACGCTTGCGTTAATTTCGATCTTATTATCAATTTCTGTATTTTTTCATGTTGAAAATAGCTATTATTATATAGCAAAAATTTATCTGTGGCAAAATTTTACCCAGACCCGTTCCAGTATTTTTACAAATTTAAAACAAAAACATTTTTAATGCGCTGAAAATTTTTGATAAACGGTAAAATCATCCTATTTCATCATCATCAACAGTAACTAACATAAATCCGTTTAACTAACATCGCAATTACCATGAGTACCTTCAAACTAAAGTCCCTATGTCATTTCACTTAACAATAGTTAAACATATTTTATCTCTATAACTAGTGTCTATATGGCCTGTAGGTAATGTCACAGCTACATCCACCTTTGACACGGAAGTAGGTGATGACGTCAGTTCCGCCAACTGTGATGAGCATTCACTAGATCTTGATGTCATTGTTCTTGCTGTAATTTAAAAGGCATTTAAATTGACTGCACTCGGTCTCTGTGTGTGACCGATCACTAGGCACTAAGAGTTGTAGGTTCAATCAACACACAGGGCAATGCTTTGTGTGATCAATCCTGCTCACCAATGTAACTCCTTTGCACCAGGATCAACAGGAAAGACCTAAGAACACATCGAGTTACGACACTCTCGCAGTCCCAGGAAAAATTAAACTGTCTTGGAACCCGCAAAACTCGAAACACACAAACTTTTATACAATAAAAACAACATCACCGCATTACTTATGTTATATTATAGTTACAAAATTGAACTTATCTAAAATTCAACCCCTATTTCCTCCACCCTTGTTATAATGACTATATTTTTCCCATTCACACAATAACATAACAATACCACTCACAATTGGTGTAGCAACTGGACGCGGAGTCACCGGAAGGGCTGTAAGGCTTCATCTCGTAATGGTTACTTCCGGTTGACGACTGCTGTCTACTGCGGTTCCCAAATGGGGATGAATAGCTAGGGGTGGAAAAATAATGGCGCATGAAGGAAATGGATGTGAAAAGTTATTACTTGATAGGCAACAATATATTCACGAGAGAATTTTTTCTTCATTCTTTGTTAAAATATTTTATAAGGATGATAAAATCCATTAGATTATAAGTATTTTTTTTTTATGTAATAGGAGGCAAACGAGCAAACGTATCACCGGATGGTAAGCGATTACCGCCGCCCATGGACACTAGGCAACACCAGATGCGTCACAACGGCGTAGCCTTTCGTCGATGGGAAGGGGATAGGATTGGTGTATTGGCCTCCGGTATCCTCACTCACTCGGTGAAACACAGCGCAGGCGCTATTTCATGACGCTTTTCTGTAAGGTTTTGGTATCACTTCGGTCGAGTCGGCCCCGTTTATGCCGAAGCGTGGCTCTCCCATTTGGAGGTATATGAATTTATCTTAATCTTTACATAGTATAAAATGAAATCGCTTTCTCTGTGTGTTCGCTTAGATCTTTTAAATTATTCAACTAATATTAATGCAATTTTAAACAACAGATTAAGTGATTTGAGATGAAGGCTTATTTGAGTAATACATGCATATTATAATTCTACGGCATTTTAGCATAGAAACTTTAACATTATTGTTTCATAAAAAGATTATGAAAATCGTCACAGTAAATGTTTTACAACCAATAAGTTTAGGAAATTAGCAAGGATAGGATTACAGTATTTCAAGAAATAGGTCAAAGCAACAATAATTTATTTCATTTTTTTTTGGTTCTGGCAAATACCAACCTGTCTCGAACATGTGGCATGTCATAGTGGTTGTCCGGACCCTGCATCCAGTATTCGTTACAGGTCCTGGTCAGATCAAGAGCTGCGTTATTTTTATCTCGACCTGGATGTGTCTTTGGTATGCCTGAACATTGAGAAAAATGTTTGAAGATTTAATAATATATATAATTACTTATCCAAAGAATACATAAGAATATAGCCCATCCATTTTCGAAGTATTAATAGGCATGATGACAGTAACTAAAGCCCACTTAAATTATGTTCTTATCTGATGAAATGGGATACAGAGAGTATAAAAATATTTATTTTCATATTTATAGCGAGATTAATAGTTAATTAACAAAAATAAACCACAAAATATAGCAATCCGCATGTTAAGTTGAACACCAATCGTTACCAGAGTTACCTCACTTATGTATAAAGGTCACTTTATTCGGATATTAAGAGCTATAATAGACACTGGCCAGCAAATGGTGACGTCGTGTCTTATACAAACAGACGCCATGACAGCATCTAGGGTTTTCTCGTGAATTTTTCCTACTAAAACTTTATTTTTTGTAGAAAAATAACTGTTTTTGACAATAGGAGATACTTCCGAACGTTATAAAATAGTTTTTCAAAGTTAGTCATCATGCCTTTGAGACGCTATGTCATCTTCTAACCCTTGTATTTACAGAATTTATTTCTCATATGAACTTACAGTTAGTTCACTTACAATGAGATACATAGCAATAACTTATGACTTTCCACTTACAATAACTATGACTTATGACATTATCCACCTTTCAGTGTAACGGAAGCTACAAAGCACAAATACATTTTTTATCCCGCTTTTAAATACATTTAAACTGCATTTGAAAGCAGGCATAATTCATTCGGCAGTCTATTACACAGCTGTGATGGCTCCTATAATATAAATTTTTTTTTCGTAGTTAGTTCATGGTTTCCTTAGTTATAAATTTTTTGTATTTTTTTAATTATGTATAATGGTTTCTTGTGTAAGTGCAGGTCAGATTGAACGCAATTGTTTGTGATCTCTTTAACTAGAATGCATGTTTTAAAGGTGTAAAGTTAATTGAGGTTCAGTAATTTGGTTTTTTCTTACAGTACTTTTGTAGGAGTTAGGTAAGGTTGAGCCCTTTTTCGAGTTTAAATAAATTATCATTTTTCTCTATCAGTCGTCAGTTCACTGTTTCTTTATTTCATATAGTCCATTCTTATTTTCAATGGGTGTCCCCTACCCTTAAATCCTTTAACTTCACAAACATTCAACTAGTCATCACAGATACATAAACAGACAGACACAAGTCACAGTGTACAAAGTTAATAAAATACTTACCTATTCTGCCTGCTGCGTATCCAGGTCTGTTCTTGTACTTACACCAGACGTAAAATATGGCAACTCCAGCAAGCAACATCGCAATCGTGATCCCGATTCCGACATACAGAGTGGTGTTGTTTGTGTAGAATCCTGAACAGAAATAACTTTCTGAGCTAACTCAAACAAAAAGTATTTCTCTCCTTATTTTGTTCACACAATCTTTATCCTTTAATTTTTAACCCTTACGGTTGGAATATTTTAGTTAGAATGAAATGAAATCTCCCTTAAAAAATAAATTGAAATTTTACGATAACACATCGCTACAAACGGTTCTGAAAAATGCAAGAATATTTAAATTCTAAGTTGCTTCGTGTATTCAGTACAAATTGATAAATAATGTGTACAAAATCGTTTGTTTTCAACTACTAAAGCTATTTGAAGTGATCTGATCCAAAGAATTTATTTCAAAATTAAGTATAAGTAACTGCACTCAAATTTTATTCTTATAAATAGGTTTTAAACTTCACCAAAAAACAAAAATCTTACTCATTCCATTAGTACACAGTCCATCCACACAAGCAGCATGTTGAAGGGTAGACCCAGCACAGTTACCAGTACACTGGCGTCTTCTGACCCTGACGCAGTCTCCGCTACAACTAGACCATGAACTCCACGGGGACCAAGTTCCACCTGGAGTAGGTTGTTTATGTTAATTTGTTTTGTTTATTCTAGTTTAACCTACTTTTTAAACTTAGTGGCCAAGTCAAATGTAAGTTAAAAGTTAGTACATTGGATGAGGTTTAAACCCAGAAATATTTTATTGCAAGTTATGGATTTTGTAATCTGATTATGGTGGGACAGATATCATAATCATGGCCCTTCAAAGGGAAGGTCCTTTGATCAGACGATATGAAACAACGATTGAGTTCGGTAATTCTATAAGTGACAATTGGTGTGAGAACTTTTCATACTGCGATACAGTTATTCCGTAATTCGGTAATATACTGTTGTTAAACTGTACGTAGAATTTGCCAGAAGATATAAAATTTAGAAAAAATGGACTCGTAAAACACTGTTACTATTCTTGAAACATAGCTCGATCTCTTGTAATTTTAAAACGTGCAAGGTGCATTTTAGGTATGATTTTTTATATTTATCATATATTGATTGCATTTGTGATAACATTGGCATGTAATGAATGAAAATATTGGTAATGCATAATAAAATGTTAGCCATGACGCGTGTCTAAACTTTCGATAGCCGTCAGAGAGATTAATCTATATTTTACTTGGGGATATTCCGTATATAAAACATAGCTTGATCTTGTTTTCTGTGTTGATTCCCGTTGATGTAGATTGACAGAAGTATAAAGGGCCATTAAACTAAAACTTACACGACACACATTCCTCATCAGTCTGCGTGGCCTGTCCCCTGCAGGGCGCGCCGCCGTTGGCGGGCGCCGGCTCCGTGCAGCTGCGCGTGCGCCGGCGCCCGCTCGTCTGAGAGCCGCAGCGGCATGGGGCCCATGGTGACCATTCCGACCATCCCCCGTTTACTAATAAATAATAATGTTATACATAACCTCACGCTTTTCTATGTTCGTGGTAGACAGAAACATAGCGTCATAGTAGTCAATAATAGTAGCGTATAAAACATTTGCATGTATTCTTACATTCTTAATGAATTTCTTACTCATTAAACTTTAAGTACAAATCTGTCAGTTCACTGTTTAAACGGACATCTAACACTTTTTTGTAACTAACATTAAATAAGAGGATTTACCCTGGAACAGCCATGAAGGGCCGATTTTCACAGAGTGAGTGATATTCATGGGGGCCAAAAGTAATTTAACGGGAACGTCAGGATTCCCACACAGAAGAGGATCATCTATAAACTATAAGTGGCCCGAAGTATGTCGAGGTTCCAGGCTTTTCTTTTCTAGGGTGCACCTGGTTACCCGACTTCTAGCACCAGAGACGACTTGCGGTTTTAGTCTGTTCGAGTCCGACATGCCACCAGTAACAGCTATATGGTGGGAAATTCGCATAAGAAAATGTGAGGATGCTGAAAGAGTGCCTAAAAATCCGTCAATGGATAGCACTACTATCATTTACAATCAGGTTTCAGGCCTGTCCCGCATATCATAAAAAATACTACGACAATATTACCGTTTAACCTCCGTACTCTGTCTTATTGTAACATTTTACTACTATTAACATGTATTTTAACTTCCTAGTAATGTTTCTAATACACCCGAGTGCAACAACAATGGTTAGTTTTTATTAGTAGCAATAACATACCGTAGATAGACAATACAGCGACGTCGGACTCTCTGCGGCCTGCGAAGTTCTCAGCCACACACGTGTAGTTGGCCATATCCTAGACAAATAGAAATATATTATACATATACCGCAGCGTGGTGATGGATACAGAGTATAACCATTTCTATTTATCCAGTCGGCGTCGTAAGAGCCGACTAACGATACGCAAGACAACAACGCTGCCAAGAGAAGGAAAACGCTACAGATACCCTACACCAACTCATCAGGCCAACGTGGTTTAGTAGGCCAGAACCTGCTTTCCTATATCCAGCAGAGGGAAAATGCTATAACGCGCTATTGAAGATTAAAAAAAAAATCAACATCAAAGTCAAAAATGGTACTGCAAAAATTACACATACGTGTATCTTAGCCTCCAAACTAAAGATAAATTTGTAATATGGAAACCAAGATGATTCCCTCTCGTAATGATGCAAACAGAAACAAAAAGAGAAACAATAATGTTATACATCATCAACAACCCATAACGTCCCACAGCTGGGCTCGGGTCTCCTCTCAGGAGAAGGTTAAGGCCATACGTCTCCACGCTAGACAAGCGCGGGTTGGGGACTGGCAAAATTACGTTGTGGCTACGTAACCTTACCGTTGGAAGTTTTTAAGCCGCCCAAAGGCCTCCAACTAAACTTCACAACTGTTATCTTATGATAACAACCGGGACCGACTGCTTAACGTGACCTCCGAATCACGGAGACGCTCATGGTAACATGCCAACAGCGGTCACCTATCCAGGTACTGACCGCGCCGTCGTTGCTTACCCTCGATGATTGTTTCTAATCACCGAGTGCAACTGGACTATGAGCGCCTCATCACACATAATTACATAATTATTATAATAATAGTAGCAAAAATCTCCAGTCTAAGTCTAAATGAAGTCTCAATTCACGCGGTGTCTACACCGAAATAGTAATCATTTCTTTTGTGTTGAATAGAGTATGCACTGAGGAAATTCAGTGGCTCAGTCTATGGGCGGCGGTAATTTTTTATAATCTAGCGATACGTCTGCTCATTTGTCATCAGTAGCATAAAAAAAACAAAGAAAAAGAAACTTACTTGCAAGCTAACTTTAGGCAACACAAGAGTTTCCACTGTGGGTTCAATAGTGATGCCATTCCTTGTCCACTTGATGGTAGGTGGGGGCGCCGCTGGAGGAGGTACACACCTAAACGTTACCGATTTACCAGCTTCCACAGTTGCTGAAGATGGCTGGTGTATGAATTGCTTCTTTATATCTGTCGATATAGAGTTTATTTTAGATTATGGGAAAGTAAATTTCAATGAAATATAAACAAAAAAATAAATATTTCGGACATCTAACACAACGCCATCTAGTCCCAAGCTAAGCAAAGCTTGTCTTATGAGTACAAGACAACTCGTATATATATATTTATGAAATCACGAGCTGACCCAACAAACTTCGTGCCGCCATATTTTTCAGTCGTTTATAAAAAAATATATTTCCAGTTAACTTTTGATTATCTTCTATACAAACCTTATCCTAACCATAACGAATATATAGAAATAAGAATTATCCAATTTGGTGCAGTCGATCGAAAGTTATGCGCGTACATACATTTCGGCGATTCATTTTTTTTCATTTCTATAGATTGTTTACGTTAACTGTCAGTACTGTAATTTGTATTATTTGTAAATGATTATTTTACTAAAATAAATATCTAATAGTAAATATTATTCAGCGAATGAATTGAAAATGAATTTTATTTTATAATTGCAAGAGTGACTCAATCAATATTTCTGCAATCCGGGTCTCGCTGTTGAACAATATCGTTTGACAAATATTATTTGTTTTTTGATCTAAGTTACGATTGTAAATAAAATCAATGAATTATAAAAAAATAACAAAATTAAAAACAAATCAATTAAAAAAAAAATTCGTACGCGACAGTCAACGCGCAATGCGTCAATTTATTTTCATGGTATAAAGAAAGCTAAAATCTTTTTAGACGGGACAAAGGAAGGAGATAAATTAAAAGGATTAGATTGTTTAGGAAGGTATATGAAAGCAGATGTTTTTCAACAGTCGTCTTCTTCCTAAATTATAAAAAAAACTATGTGGCGCTCTTCCCAGGCTGGCAACTGCCCCACTGCCGGAGCAATTCGTAATATGTATAAAATTTTCATTTGCCTCAAATATCTTTTTTTAGAGATTCTTTTATTGTCTTTATGTATACTTAAATGGAATTTTTCTATTAAGTGATTATTTAAACCCAGAAAATATTAAATAAATAGTAAAAACTAAGGCACGGTAATTCAAACTTACAAAACGCGCCACTATTGGTCGAAACGGAAATGTCGTCGTTGGCCACTTCATCGAAATTATCGGCGTCAAAGTTCATACTGTGTTAGTAGTATATATAAGGAAAAATTAAGTTCTTCCATGATTTTTATAGCAATTAAAACTGTAAATAAGTATAAAGTAGTTACTTAGTTACAGTTGAAACACTGAATAAACAAACACGAAATGACAATGACGTCATTGGCTGTGTAAAAGCGCGCGCAAAATGGCGGCGTTTAAATAGTTCAAATTTAGTCAGTGTAAATTTCACTTTGAAAATAGTTTGACTATTTTCAGTCCACTTTAATTTTTTTCTATGTTATAGAGACGTAAATGATAGATCATGAAATAAAAAAGAAACTGCATATTCCCTATCAGGCTTATAAATAAGTTTCCTTCCTACAAAAAAGTTGCCGACATATTTTTGACTTTCATAGATTTAAATGTTAATGATTCATTTTATAAATCCTAATAACAATTGAACTTGTTTTCTGTTTATAGTTTCAATTAACTTTTCTAACCGTAATAGCGCTTGTTGTTTTATTTGTTGTTTTTGTGTAGTAATTAGTATACATATAAGCGATTTGGTGTAATCTGTAATGGGTATAGCTTATTTAATAAATTGAATTAAACTGATTTCATTTTTTTATGGAATAAGGGACAAACGAGCAGACCTATTACCTGGTGGTAAGCGATAACCACCGCCCATGGACACCAACACCGGGGACGTCACACAAATCTTACCTAACATATCCGTAGAACGAAACAGATTCCATTAATATCTATAGTTTCATAAACCTAACCATGTCAAGTAGAATTTCATCACTAAACGTGCAAATAGACGTATGTACCAGTTATAAGCAACTTTCACATCATGCGTCTGTAGAGATCCACCCCAATATCACAAATAGAAAGCTACTGAGCATTCATCAAAGTGCAAAGTGCTTGACTTAACGAGCGGAAATATTGTTTCCTCTACATAATGGTTCCGTTACTCCACCCTCTTAAAAAAGGGATGAAAATAAAAACAGTCGTAAAATTTTTTTTCGGATGATAGACTTGTATCGTTAAAAGTTGAGGAAAAGTTCCGATAGCGATAAACATAGTAATAGTTTTAAAGGTTGAATATGTACGCACATACTTACAATTACGCCTATGTACCTGAATATTTGGCCGATATTTTGCCAAGTATAATTTAAGTCCTATGTATTTTATATCAGTGAGCTTGCCTATTATCACGGGGCATTTTACAGCATGGAAAATATGAGAGTATGTTGAGAAGGGAAAGTTGCTAAGAACGGAATGCAAAGTTAGAGAAGGGATGTTTGCATATACGTAGGTAATACGAATTCGATAGCACTGGGAATTCCAAAAGCTTTAACAAATAATATAAATTACACAATTCGATACCTAAAATATGTATTTTAGCGAAAATTCCCATTAGGCAAATTGTCGTAAAAATGTTGATAACATCAAGTAGGTTTATTCTTTTCTAGGGTTCCGTACCTAAATTGTAAAATGGGACCCTATTACTAAGACTTATTGTCCGTCTGTCATCAGGCATGATGATGGCATCTCATGAATCGTGAAAGTTAGACAGTTGAAATTTTTAGAGATTTTCTGATGCGGCTATAACAACAAATACTAAAAAACAGAATAAAATAAATTTATGGGTGCTCCCATTGATTTCTTTGCTCGTTTTTGCTCGATATCGTGTCTATAATAATAAATTTCGTGATCTCTAATAGTATTAATTGTCTGCCTCGGTGGCGCAGTGGTAACGTACGCGACTGTAGTCCATGAGGTCTCGGGTTCGAATCCTGGGTCGGACCAAATGTTTGTATGATCTTCAAATATTTGTTTCGGAGTTTGGATGTTTTCTATGTTTAATATGTATGTATTTACAAAAAAAAAGTATTTATGTATTCATATCAGTTGTCCAGTACCCATAATACNGGAGTTTGGATGTTTTCTATGTTTAATATGTATGTATTTACAAAAAAAAAGTATTTATGTATTCATATCAGTTGTCCAGTACCCATAATACAAGCTCTGCTTAGTTTGGGACTAGATGGCGTTGTGTGTTAGATGTCCGAAATTTTTAATATATATATATATATATATTAAATTGAGGACTCTAGTATTCCTATGTTCATATTATTGTAATCTTTATCTTGTTGTTATTTCTCAAAATCAAACATGACTTTAAAATATATAATACGGTCTCATAAAATCACAACTATATTCTGTAACACCAATTTTATGGAAAACAGACTATTGTTTTCCGTTCAACAATTTGACGGAATTAAAAGATATAGAATAAAGAAAACGCCCATGTATGTATCTAATAAGGTTCGCTGAACCTATGAACACTTACTTCACGGTATTTGAGCTATAATATTTGTGATAATAGACAATCACCAGTGTGTTCAACGCCTATAAACTTAACAGGATTCCTCGCTAGTCATGTATCATTAATGTGTAAGTAGAATTATGCGTTCACTTTCCTAGAACGATAGTGTGTCTATTGTAAAGGCTGGGCTTCATGTGTCGAATGTATTATGAGAACGAAGCCTTTATGGTTTTATAATAATTCTATTAAATTGTAAACTGTTCATGTTTTTTTTCTAATCCTAACTTCATTATTGATATTTAGTGTTTTTAATGTATACGGGCAAACGAGTTCAGAGTGACTATAGCTGCAAGCAATGTCTGAATCTCGGAAACGGCTCCAACGATTTCTATGAAATTTATTATGTAAAAACAGACAAAAATTATAAAAACTGTTCTTTTAAGTTTTGTAACTGTAATTAAAACCGTTCATTAGTTTTTCTTCAATATCTTTAATGAACAGACATCGAAATCTTACAATCTTACAAAATAGATACACTGTATTCAATAAACACTTTTTGCATGTGATAATCAATTATTCCGTATTTATAGAATGAGAACCTGTTAGGGCATATAAAAAGATATCGGTTTTAATCAGTATTTGACAATATTTATTGATGAACACAAGTTAAAGGTACAATAATGCGACTAAGGTCTATTATCTATACATGCCGTATAGGAAACTAGCTCACGATACTTCGTATATCTTAACAGAACCTAACATACATTTGCTTTAAAGTCTCATTTCTCACTAGAATATTGTCGTCAACAATTATTGTTTCTAATTTCACTCAGATGATTATTGGTTCCAACGTGGCATGTCTTCCCGCGGCGTGGGGTGTTTATTTCTAGACAATGGCAGCCGTTAATTGTCTGCACTCCATTTTATTTTGGTCCTCTTATTGTGACAATTTATGCGTTACTTTCGGGAGTTTTGTATTACCATTGGCAGTTGCATCTTATTTTATTTTTCGAACAAAATAGGGGAAGAAGTAATGACGAAGTCTGTTGATGGGGTCGTATCTTTTTCGTTTTTAACTTTTTAAAATTATTTTTTACATGTACAGCATATTTGTTTGTAGCTTGAATCATCATCAGCTTCCTAGCCTTTACTGCTCCCAAGATCATTTGGGTTGTACCTGAATATCAGTTTTAACAAAAAAACACGGTGCAACTAACATCGGACCTCCGCAACCCTAAGAGTGAACTGAATTCGAAGATGGAACAAGTTGTCAGAATATTTAAGGGCACTGACTTCCCAATAACGATTGCCATAGATGTTCATGACAACCGGGACCGACATCTTAACGTGCTCTTCGAGGCAGGGGCGGGAAAAACCTTCATCTACCGGACTCCGTGATACTATTAAAAAAATCATATAAGAAAACCCCACAACAGCAGTCTGGCCCGGGAATCGAACCCATGACCTCTTAATCGGTAGTCGTTTACGACAACCACTGGACCGACGAAGCTTGAATCATATGCTTTCAATTTTAAATTCAGTTCAGACTGAGCAGTGGCTAACTAACTCTTTCCAAAAGCCCCGCTATTAAACACAGCTAAATTAGAACATTAAACAACAAGTCATAATATTTAACATAAAGAACTCAAGTTCGGTAATTATCCATCAATTGATTGCCATATACGATACATAAAGAGTTTTGAATTTTAAAATGTAGCAATACTAAAATAATAGAAACATTTAAATGTTAATCATTTTGAAACGAGAATTCCATTAAAGAGCGGAAACTATTAAGATGTTAGGACTAAATATATTAATGAAAACAAAACTATGAGAGAGGCTTTTAATCCTCCTTATAAAAGTCGTAAAAGTTTTAATTACACTCGTTATTATGTTGAGAATATTTATGAGAAAGGGCATGCTCCGGTAGTTCTCCGAACCACGGGGGATATGATGTCAAGACTTCATACGGCATTCATTTAAAATTCAATAATAATGGCATATCTAAAAAAAGGACTGATGAACCAAAACAATTCCGCTTAATAGTATTAATGAAGAATTTTTTTATGGAATCGGGGGAAACAAGCGGACATATCGCCAGATGGTAATCGGTTACCTCTGCCCATGGACACCCGCAACACCAGAGGCGTCGCAAGTCCCTTGCCGGCGTTGGGGGATGAGATGTTGGTCTATGGGGTTTTATGTGAAGCTGTGGTATCACTCCGACCTATTCATGCCGAAGCGTGGCTCTATGACGGTAGGTATTGGATGATGTTGGGACAAGGAGAGATGGCGTCAAACGGCCGATCATAAAAAAAACGCTACAACCATTTAACAATATAATAAAAGAGTGCGTAAAAGAGGATATCAAGTGATAGAGGAGATTAGAAGAAGAAAACTGAAGAAAAATGGGATAAGTATAATAAGATAATGACGATTCAGGCGATTTAAGCGGTGTTAATAAAGGCAAGCCTACAACGTAGATTTATTGAGTCAGACAATTGTATTCAATTTACCACATCGTCATAAATGGCATTAATTTTCTTGGTGTGCACACTTTTGAATCAAAATTCGGAGCAGTTTTTTGTACGCTTCAAAAATCATATTGAAATGAACACATCATCCACTTACTAACCATGTGTACTTATAGTGTTACAAAAGAAATTGTACAAGGACAAGTTTAATAACACTCACAATGGACATAGTACAAAAAATGGCGACGAAATTGAAACCCATTGAAAGTATAAAAAACACTCGAATAGAAATTACGAATAATTATGATGTTGATGTCCAATCATTGATTGGAAAAGAATAATCATTCGTAGTAATACTTACAAGCGAATTCGATAAAAATACTTTGACTTCGTATTTTGCCCTTGCTATTCCAAGCGTAGCATTCACATCCATACTTATTGGTACTTCCGTCAAGTTCGTTTCTAGTAATGTTTAGTTCTGCTTCAACAACCCGCACACCATTATGAGGATCAACATGTTCTAACTGAACAGTTTTTTCTGTCTTCACATCATTGCACTTAAAATATACTTGCAAAGCATTTGCAGCCCTACAAAGCAAATTTGCTGGTCTATTCCTTAACACATAAGAATTTTTAGGTTCTAGAAGAAATATTGGTAGACCATCTATAGTTTCGTCGTTTTCTGGTAGGGGTATGTAGTCATCTTCTTCCTCTGTTTCTGTTTTGAAGTCAGAGAGATACGGGTCGAAGTTGAGAAGACCATCTGGGTGTATGTATTCTGGTCTTATCTCTTTTGTTGTATGTTCGGGATCTGTAACAACAGCAGTAGTTTAGATTTTTGAGTATCGGCCTTCTAAAAGATTTAACGGTTAAAAACAAGTAATTGGAATAGAAGATTCGAAATAAGACCTTTTTTAATCACTACTGGCACTAAAATTGTTAAGGTTTTATATATTCTGTAAGATCTGCCATGATTCTAAAATACCACACTTAAAATCCCCATATATATCTGTAAAGTCGTAATGAGTTTACGTCACTACTAAGAAATGTTATTGCCTTTAGTTCAAAATTTACACATTTTATGTTAATTCTTTTAGGATTTAGATAGCTGAAAATTTTGATTATAACTATTTAAGTTCAATCTATCAGCGTCCGAATATACTTTATTCTTTACTATTAATGACTTTGAAATGTCGGTATTTCAAAGAGAGCATTTAGTACATATCAGTAGCTGTCTTGTTCAGAAGATAATTAAGATTAATGCAGGTAGTCGGCGCACTCGAATTTATAACAAGTATCATAAATAATAAGAGGAAGGTAAGATAACATGTAGCGTAGTGAAGCAGGCAACAAAAGTAAGAGTGCATTAAAACTTAGCTTTCGTACACACGGCAAACGAGATACCTGGTCAAGATATATAAATTACTGGTGAATTTAATAAACTACAACTAGATAAACTGAAACTGAACTGAAAATAGAATGTTTTTAGAACATCAATAAATTTTCTATAAAGAAAAACTTATACATATAACAATACATGTACGTAGTGAAATAATACAATCACGTGTTTGAGAAAAGACAGCCATACGTGACATGTGTCAAACTGTTAATGAACAAATTCTAGTAGTATAAGCGGTCGCCACGCCGTTTCCTGCTGCGCCAAATGTTGGTTCAAATATCACATGGAACAACACTTGTGTTCAATGGGATTGAGATCCGGGCTGTTTGCAGGCCACAGCAGTACCTATATACCAGCTTCCTCTGGGGCTTCTCTGGTAACCCTAGCTATACCCTAGGTAACACGAGCATTATCGTGCATCAAATGGGATCTTGCTCCAATTCTCTCTGCATATAGGACCACATGGGGTTTGATGACCTCCTCGATATAACTTTGAGCTGTAATTGGGCCTTCCTTGAGAATTACCAACTCGTTTCTACCTAAAATAGAAATTCCTCCCCACACCATTACATTGCCCTATGCCAGATACTGCCTTGCGAGCGATAATCGATCTGTGAGATCCTCGTCTCCTGGTTAGTCTCCCAGTGTCTTGAAATCGATTCCAAGCATTCTGGATCGCTCGCCGTGAAAAACCCAGCTGTAACGCCACAGAACGCTGCGAATGGCCTTCTTGAAGCAATGTTATGGCCCTAGTTACAGTTGGTAAGTCCATATGTCGTTGAATTCTCGGCATAAGTTTTTCAAAAAGTTAATTCAGCCACTAGTTAAACAAAACTTAAACCGTTCTTGACAGAATCGTCACTTTGACTGAGTTAAAATCCGTCTTAAAAATCGGGTAGAATCAAGTGTTTCCAATAAATTATCAAAAACTATCCACTTGAAACAATTATGCAGCTGGAATACTCAAAAAATGTTTGTTAACAAATAAGGTAACACCGCAATAAACAATCAGCTACTTGATAACGCATAAAATATAAATTATCGCTACTGACGTAAAAAATAACAAGTAGGCCTTATTTTGCTTTGATTAGTATATAATCAGAACTCTATGTTTTGTATGAATCGAATTTCGTTGAAATGCGAGCCGTTAAAGTGTGTGCCAAACAGTCATAGACAACTGTCTGATCCTTGTGCGCACCTGTCAATCATACAAAAAATATGCCCCTCAAAGCCGACGAAGCGTAATCATACATTTGCAGTTCTCACACTTTTTACTATCGAGGCAGTAGACGCCACGAATATTGAGCGAAACTGGTCATAATTATTTTCTGTTTATATTTTACTTTACAATTACGAATTTCAATGAATTTTTAAATAAACTTACTGTACAACTCTATAAGTACATACTATTATTATAATAATAATAATATTTATTTANTTAGAGTGCATTAAAACTTAGCTTTTGTACACACGGCAAACGAGATAGCTAGTCAAGATATATGAATTACTAGTGACTTTAATAAACTACAACTAGATAAATTGAAGCTGAACTTAAAGTAGAATGATTTTAGAACATTAATAAATTTTCAATAAAGAAAAACTTATACATATAACAATACATGTACGTAGTGAAATAATACAATCACGTGTTTGAGAAAAGACAGCCATACGTGACATGTGTCAAACTGTTAATGAACAAATTCGTTAGTAGAAGAAAAATTTCACGTTTGGCCTAGTAGAATAAGCGGTCGCCACGCCGTTTCCTGCTGCGCCAAATGTTGGTTCAAATATCACATGGAACAACACTTGTATTCAATGGGATTGAGATCCGGGCTGTTTGCAGGCTGTGGCACGGATCTGCTGTGGCAGTACCTATATCCAAGCATTCTGGATCGCTCGCCGTGAAAAACCCAGCTGTAACGCCACAGAACGCTGCGAATGGCCTTCTTGAAGCAATGTTATGGCCCTCGTTACAGTTGGTAAGTCCATATGTCATTGAATTCTCGGCATAAGTTTTTCAAAATTTTAATTCGGCCACTAGTTAAACAAAACTTAAACCGTTCTTGACAGAATCGTCACTTTGACTGAGTTAAAATCCGTCTTAAAAATCGGGTAGAATCAAGTGTTTCCAATAAATTATCAAAAACTATCCACTTGAAACAATTATGCAGCTGGAATACTCAAAAAATGTTTGTTAACAAATAAGGTAACACCACAATAAACAATCAGCTACTTGATAACGCATAAAATATAAATTATCGCTACTGACGTAAAAAATAACAAGTAGGCCTTATTTTGCTTTGATTAGTATATAATCAGAACTCTATGTTTTGTATGAATCGAATTTCGTTGAAATGCGAGCCGTTAAAGTGTGTGCCAAACAGTCATAGACAACTGTCTGATCCTTGTGCGCACCTGTCAATCATACAAAAAATATGCCCCTCAAAGCCGACGAAGCGTAATCATACATTTGCAGTTCTCACACTTTTTATACTATCGAGGCAGTAGACGCCACGAATATTGAGCGAAACTGGTCATAATTATTTTCTGCTTATATTTTACTTTACAATTACGAATTTCAGTGAATTTTTAAATAAATTTACTGTACAACTCTATAAGTACATACTATTATTATAATAATAATATTTATTTATTACTCTTTCACAAAGGTAAATACGGGTAATACAGTACAATGCAGAACAGTGCGTAACAATTATTCCTTTGTGAGAGACTGGTGTCTATATTAGGAAAACCTATGTTACAGATCACCAGGCTCCCACCTCTTGGATCTACTTAGATGGTACCTTCTATTACTATTACTAATGTATAACCAATATATAGATGCAAAATAGATTAACAAATAAAGTAACAATAAAATTACATTTATAGTTGTGAGTGTGTGTGAGTGAGTGATTGTGTGTGTGTATGTATGTTTGTATGTGAAAAACTACATATTTTTATTTCCTCATAGTTTAAGGGTATTATAATTTTTATATTTCTTTAGTCTTCATACTAATTTACTTTGAAGTCCTTACCGAGTGTATTTGTTATACCTAAAAGCTAATTTTAATTCTGAGTAACCTTAGGAATTCATATCCTTAACGCTTCCGTTAATAAAGCCTCCCGCATTACAGAACCAAAAGCAGGTTATCTATCAAACTGTGTGTTCAATCGCTTAAACCCTCCCGAAGCTCAGAACTACTGGAGTTCCGAATACTGAAAGGGGCTCCAATACGCGGCGGCATGACTTACCCTTTTCAACCTCGATGTGACTGCAAAAAATCCCAGTGGCCTTGGTCGCACACCCATGTGCCTTCTGTGTTTAAAGATTCCGTTTTATTACATGAGGGACGGACAAGTAGACGGGATATCATATGACAATAGACCGCTCAGCTGTTCATGAATAACTACAAGGGCTTTGAATTAGAGATTGGACTTCCGGTGATCTCACTCCCTTAATAGAAGGCAACAACGGAAATTATGAACACCGGTTTTGTGTAATGCTTCGGTGTCATCCCGGCCGAATCGAAGTGTATGTGTTGGAATATGGGTTTTCAAAATACGGTGGCTGACGGGGACGGGTAACAATAAATTAGCAATGATCACGCAAAATTATTAATATTTTTATACGACACTGTAGTTGAGGTTCTTTTAGTAATATTTATTGAATAGAAACTCTATACAGATAACATCAAAACCTTGCAAACTCGAATCTTAAGAGAAGGTAAGTGTATCACATTACAATTGGAAATAACACACCGATGTACTCCCTGCTATAGGGTAAAAAAATATCGACCAGTATCAGATTACTAAGATGGTTACTCATCCACTGCAATATTATTCTATTCAAAGAATAAAACGTGATGTATTGAATAATAATAGATTCTGCGTCCCTTCATTTATCTATAGTTAAATGTACACAAGCGATGTAAAACGCATAATTTTTCTCACATTTATACTTTTATAAGAATAATAATAATAGTTTAAAAACAGCGCATTACAAGTTTTTAAATATGGTAAATAATTAAGTTTAAAAATTGTTTTTTTTTCTTTTTTGACGCTTGTAATTTTTTATATGTCAAAGTCAATCAAATGACATTACATGGCATGTGTGAGTTCGATAGACGTGTAATAATATATATAAATAGAGAGATCGTTTTTTGTTTTTGCGAAAGACGGTCTCCATTTCATGTCATCCACATTTTTTATATTTTTTATCATTAATTCCATCACGACGAAGACTTGAAGACTCGAAGACTTGAAATACTTGACATTGGGAGAAATAGCTGATCCGGCTGATTGCCATCTCATCAAAAGAAGAAGAATATATATAAATAGAATATATAACTAGAATTGTGTGAACCTCGAGTGGTTGATCTTGATATGATACCGGTATCGGCCGATGATACCGGTATTTTTATTGTTTAACAATAACTTTATGCTTTTGACAGAGGAAAGTCTCATCTCAAGCTATGTAGAACCTGTACGTTGCTAACTAGACTGCTAATATCGAAAACACGAAGGTATATCTATGTTTATATATGACGTGGTGATGTGATGTTCTCCTAGCCGATTACGGCCACGGCGGCAAGTCTTAACGGAAACCAACCAACTACGCAGAAGATAGAGTGCACAATTGATGCGTAAACAGAGGAACAGGAACTCTCTGTTCCCTCTCTCTCTCATAATCCGATGTGACAGTTAACCGACACGACCGGGGAAAGATCAGGCGCAGAACCGACAGCTTTACGAGCTATCCGAGGCACGGGGTTCAGACCCCAACTTCCAAACTCCGAACTGTTATTGAGTAGTTCTTATAATCAGAAATACACAATAGCACTTTTGTTCCGACTCGGATTCGAACCCGAGACCTGTCGATTGGCAGTCGCATACGTCAACTGCTAGACCAATTTTCATATATACCAGAATACATATAGCATGGTAAGCGTGCGTTGACGATGACGCGAATTTCACGCTTTGTATTCACCCAAAAGTACTCAACGTGCCTAAAGAAGCTTTCACTTCAAAATTGAATTTTGGCTTGAATCGAAACCAACATCTCAGTGCTCAGTATTTAACTTCTGCCATTGTAAAAAAAATATTTTCGTACTCGATAGGTTTACATATTTAATAAATGAGCCATGCTAAAATGAAATGGTGGCAAATAAAAGCTAGAAAATCTTCAGTCTACTCGAGTCTAGCAAATTCTAGTCCTATTTAACTTACTAAACACCTGTTAAATAGTAATTTTATTCTATTGAATACACAAGGGCGCTTTTTGTTTAGTAATTTAGTATAATTTAACAAACATTTGCATCGATAACATCAGAAGCAAGATGTCAGGATAAGCGCTGTTATTGCATTGAGGCTTTTAGAAATCTGGTCCTGCGAGGCCTAATGTTGAGTGTTAAAGGTGGTCCCATAACATGTTAAAATAATTGCGTAAGTAAAAACATTTACATTTATCTGGATGAGAATTACAGACTTAACAGTTTTCTTTGTTCATTACAATATTTTTTTTTATTTATTTAAAATAGAATATCAACATACAATAACAGACATAAAACACCCATCAAACCTGTAGTGGTTTATCTTGGGTGTGAGTGAACAATCCTCATTTCATTTTTTTTACTTTAATTACTACATGCACAATAAGAACAAAAAATCAGGTAAATATATGAATTATACAAAATTGTTGGTAGCACTACAATAATTAATAGACTCAGGGTAGGTAGGCGAACAAATATTTCTAGCAACCGGTACATTTGTTTACGTACGATGAAGCTAATATTTTTTACCTAATGTTACGAGGCTCAGGGTCTATACTGGATGATTGGTAACTATTATGAGTTTTTTTTTTGTAAAGTAATTATTATATTTATTATATTATGGTTTATGTTAGATGTTTTATTTATAGGTAATAATAATAATAATAATAACAATTTTATNGATGTAGATTCGGCGATCATTGTTCCGATAGTTGTGTCTGTTAACGGATTGATAGCCAAGAGCCTCGACCAACACCTCAAGAGGCTCACGTTAGATGGTTGGATCAAGGGTCTGATGCAGAAGGCAGTCCTTCTTGACACGGCTCGTATTGTCAGGAGGTTCCTTTCTTTGGAGCCCTAACCACCGGTTTCTTGGTCCCTATACCCTAAGTCGGTGGTCTACTATTTTTATATTTTTTAATATATATATGTTTTTTTTATGTATTTAAAAATGTAATTAATATGTATATACAAGTTATAAATAGAATAATAATAATAATTTTATTTCTTGTTACTACTGGTATTTCATTTATAAGTCTTGGTATATAGACGGTAATTAGAATATGTAAGTACATATACATACATATTTTGAACTAACAGCCGCGCGGTGTTACGCGGAGCGAAGCTAGTCTAAAAGGTAGACTAATACTCCTTTTTTTATTTTTAAATCATTATCATTATCATATTTTAATATATTTAAATTATATATTATGTATAGATGATATTTAACAATGTGCGTATGTCTTCAGTTTTCTTTTATTTACATAGTTTGTATATCAAATATCCGCTTGATTATAATCATACTGCAAAATGGCAACTCTCTATTGATTTCTAAATCTCCTTCTCCATGCAACGGTTGCTAAAAAAAGATCGCAAATCACGATAAAGTCGCCAATTGTTCGACCTTTTCTATAAATTTTGGTTTACTTTTGATGTTCAACTTCCTTTAGATCATAAGACTTATACAATAAATGTATAGAAACTTATTTTTAGCTTTTGTACTATATTATCTATCTATCTATATAATCTCAGGATCCAGAATCCACTCACAATTCATTGATTTACCCCTTGATAATTCTTCTCAATGTTATTACACTCACATAATAATATCGATTATAATCATTGCACTTCTCTAGCTACTAATTCGTCATAGGTGACCGATCGCAGTAAGTCTTACATTGAAACTACTTGGATTCCATTACACCGTAATTATATGATTATCGATACTTGCAAGCCATTAAATATAATTTCAATTACAACGGTGTCAGCCTATTATAAAGTTTAACATTAAATTTAATGTTACAAGACTTTGAAGACACTTAGATGAGTTAGGCAAATTAAATTAATTATAAAATAATTCACTACTTAAATTTATGATACAAAACGATTCATGTTGTGGTTATGAAGTGTCTTTAGAAAATGTGTGAAGTAATGAAATTATTTATGAAAGTGGGATGTACATAGATATAATAAAAAAGGTAGTAGAGCCGCGCTGCTTTCATCACTGTAGGGCCGGTTCGACCGTGCCGGTACTAACTTGGCACAGAAGTTTAAACTAAAACGACAGCATTCGTGCTGTCGTGTTTTGTTGGTGAGTGCGAGTCCGGAGGCCCAATGATGCAGAAGCAATACTAGGCCACCATAGTGTTCTGGACGAGACCATGGTGCTGGCGGGTGAGGAGGGCTGGGACGCAGTGGTCTTTTTCTACGAAGCTGTTATATTCCAGAAAGAGACCGCTGAACGGGATCGGTGGAGGGCCGATCCCAAGCGAAGAAGACGTCGGCAGTAAAAATCGTTGACGGGACCTGAAATAACATAGTCCCGGACCATAATCCTCTCAGAATAGGGTGCCAGAAGCCGGACATGGGGGTGTTTTTTAATGGAAGCACCACATACTCCTGGATCCTGTGTTCCCGAGCAGCCGGAGATCCGAAGGGATTTTTCAACACGTCAACAAAAAAATCCGACGGCGGCCAGTCTCCTTAACGGAGACCAACCAACTACGCAGCAGGAGATATTATCGTGCACAAGTGTGGGCGCAAACATAGGTGCACTCTCTGTTATAGCACTCGCATATGTCGATAGGACGGTTACCCACACGACCGGGGACAGATCAGGCGCAGGACCGACGGTTTAACGTGCTCTCCGAAGCTCGGGAGCTAACACCCTATCTTCCAAATTCGAAGCTGTTATTAAGCATTTCTATAATTAGGAAAATTCAGTTACACTTTGTTTGTCCAACCCGAGATTCTAACCCTAGACCTTCAACCATTAGACAACCAGACCTGCCATAACACGATTCTAGATGAATTAGTATACGGTACGTTCTAGTTTTTCTTCTATTTGCAGTGTAGTTGTCCTAAGGTCCCACGTTATTTATGGTTAGTAATAAAACAGTGTTCACATGTCTTGTAATAATTGTCTATGCGTATACGCGCATAGCTTCGCCCAATAGAGCCAATAGACCACAGGTCACTTCCTGTGTGAGGTTCGATGGAACAATTTGAATATGCATGAGCATCCAAGCATATAAGATTGATATTGCAACTAAATATCCGACTCTGAATAACCTTTGTTTCTCCTAATAAGTTGATATACAACCTCCTTAGGGCCGTCAATTACAACAGTGTAATTACTATAATATATTTATAGTTGATGGGCCTGTCAATCTTTTGTTTAGTGATCCTGGCTAACAGTCATTAGTATTTTTAATATTTAACCGCGCGGCATATTTACTATACATTTGCAACCGTTAATTCACGACACATAAGCTGAAGATTTCTGAGACTGGAAACAACTTTTTTTTTACTTATGAGGACAAACGAAAAGACGATCACCCAATGGTAAGTGATAACCGGCGCCAGCAGACACCTGTACAAATATACAAGTGTGTTGCCACCTCGGCGATTCCACCAAGACTGCCTTGGTGATGCAGTGGTAGCGGATGCGACTGTTGCGCTTGTGGTCTCGGGTTCGATTCCCGATTTAATTGTTTCGGATTTTGAGTGCGTTCTGTGCTTATTAAGTTTACAACAAATATATATGTACATATATAAGTATTCTATCCGACATCAAGCTATGATAATACAAGCTCTGATCAGCTTAAAACTGGATGGCGTTGTGTGTGAAATATCTGAAATACCTATTTATTTATTAATTACCCTTCTTTACCCTTCTCTTACTGTTTTATGATGAATCAGCTTCTGGGTGCATTTTTTTCCGTATTTTTGAAGATTTTTTAAAAATTATTTTGAAATCGTTATGATTAGAACGTTATTTTATCCTCCTCATTCAGGTATGATAAGTTAACCCATGAAGCGTGAATTTCGAAGGCAGTACCTACTCTCCATCATCATCATCATCAGCCTATCGCAGTCCACTGCTGGACATAGGCCTCTCCAATTGCACGCCACTTGGTTCGATCCTCGACTTCTCGCATCTAGCTCCTGCCAGCCGTCTTGCGCAGATCATCATTCCACCTGGCCTGTGGGCGTCCTACACTACGTTTGCCGAAACGCGGTCTCCACACAAGTACCTGTTTGCCCCAACAGTAATCAGTTCTGCGACTAATATGGCCAGCCCACTACCACTTTAGCTTGCGAATCGCATGGGCCATGTCGATAATTTGATATTCTGCCGGACCACCGCATTCCTGATGCGATCAGTGAGAGAAACGCCGAGCATGCCCTCTCCATAGCACGCTGAGCGACTTTGAACTTGTGGAACAGCCGTACCGTAAGTATCCACGTTTCAGCTCCGTATGTCATGTCTGTTTCATAAACAAACAAATATAAAAACTATTCGAGTCAATGTACTATATTTGTAACTCGATGGACAGTAAAATTCGCACCCGTTTTAAACAAGTCACCACCCCTTTAAAGATCTA
The DNA here is from genome assembly GCA_003709505.1 of Hyphantria cunea. Classification (NCBI taxonomy): domain Eukaryota; kingdom Metazoa; phylum Arthropoda; class Insecta; order Lepidoptera; family Erebidae; genus Hyphantria; species Hyphantria cunea. Next base: position 201,397 of record PKRV01000467.1, read on the forward strand.
ACAAGTGATAACTACATAACACAATTATATAACCGTTAAAAAACTAACCCTATTTTACTAACGTATCATTGACGTGTCCGAATTGTTTCTACATTCGTGCAATATTACAGTTAAGCTTAACAGAAAACTGACTGACCGACATAAAAAACATGGTGACACTGTATACCTATTATTTTTGGAACCTTAAATATCAGCTTTAGGTTGACAAAACATATATTGTATTTATGTACGTTATTAAATATACTTCTAAATAAAAGGTATAGGTATTATTTAAACTGTAAAAGCATCTAAGTATGCGTAAGTTTACAACAGCATGTAGTAATAAATTTCGAATAATTTATAGCTCTTCATTATTACACACATAACTACATTATAAACAAAACAGCACTAAATGAACATAATAACATTAGTTAATTACTTACTAAAACCAACATGCAAAATGACAATCCTCATTCATTTTAACCAAAATATAAAAGAAATAAAAGCCAAATGAATTTATAATTAAAAGCCAAATAGCTGAATTATTTACCTCCATTCATAACGTTCCTTACACACGTGATGATAATAAATAAAATCCTGTACGTCCTTTTCAACAACATCACTGAGAATCACAAAAACTTCATTCAAAACGGCGATGTTTTTACTGAGTGAACGAATCACTCACGGGACGCGGGTGCGCGTCGCGGCCTTCAACGGCTAACTGATCCCACTTCACGTTTATAGGCACCCTATAAGTCCCCATACATCTGCGATACACTATTTTTGGTTCACATGAAATCTCCAATTAATATTAATTGCATTTCCTCTTTTAATTTTTACCAAATGGTGTCTAGAAATTAAAACAATTGGTTGGTAAATACACTAATTCATGAAGGCGGGAAAATTATTAGTTTCGATAGCTGGCAATTGATGTTTGATTATATTTATGCTGCTTTTAATTCTTGGGTAAAATTATATTTTAATAGTCCTAAAACTTGATAGTATTATATAAAATAAGTATCGACTTTTTTCTTACTCCTTCGATTGAAAAATTAATGAAATTTGTACCGAAAGCAAATGCAACCTAAATGTGTGAATAAAAATGCAAAATAAAAATCAGGAAAAATTTTCATTATAAAATTCAAAGAGTTTCAAAAAAATGTTCATGCCGAGGCGTATATGATCATTTTTTAAGACTTTTTACGCCATCTATGTTTGCACATCAACATGAAATTTCATTACACCCTGTCAATATGAAAGCTCACTAGTTCTAATTCCAAAGCTTAAAAGCTCAGTGCACTACGGTTTCGCGTAGTCTGCAAGGTTTTGTATAGATGGCGTTATATAAAAAAGTAATTCCTAATTACCTTTTTAACAAATAGATGTCGCTACCTCAAAAACTACAGTACTGGTATCTGTTGAGTGTTGGGTACATTATTTTGTATTACCTACAAGGGGTGGCATTCTTACTGCCGCCAGTGTACGTAAGAGCAGTCTTGATTTACTTATTGATTATGACAATAGATGGCTCTTTTTCACCAGTATTGTAATGATGACAACAAATCCTTATTCCATACAACTTTACCTTCTCCTACTTTGATAGCAATGACACATTATTATTTTATTTCGTCAGTGCTTTATAAGTAGTTACTTTCAGCAAGAAATTAAAAGTTAAATCTTCCTAAATTAAGCAGTTTTAATTTAGTAGTGGTTCTGCAATTTTTAAAACATAACGAGGGACATGACACCAATTTTTTAGGAGAGCGCAAGAATGTCTTTGAGAGCGTGCCGAATTAGAACTATCAAAGTTACGTAGACTTGGCTAAAAAGTTGCGGAATATCCTTGGCTTTGATGTGAATATTTATATATCATAATATTTCTAATAGTGAAGGTAAGAAAACATTTACTAAGGATAAACTTGTTTAAGATGTGTAAATGATGACCAAACAACCATTTTGAAACCTAGCAACAACCTTTGCTAGGGTTTTATCTAGTTTCGATTTACTACACGTTAACAAATTGCCAAGTTTACAAACAGCAAGGCGTTTGATGCGAATTATACAAGCAGCGCTTTAATATGAATTATTTATTTATTTATTTAAAACTTATTGTACTTTTTTACAACTTAATGCCCAAAGCATTCTCTTCCAGTCAACCTTAGGGTGGTGTAGAAATCTTGTAAGGTAGGTGGTGCACAGAGGTTTCCGTATGAAACTAACTGCAAACAGTACACAAAAGAATGAAAGAAATACTAAAACATACATAAACACATATAGGATATATATGTCTTAAATACAAACACAAATATATACATATATAAACATACATACACATAACTATATTAAAAAACCTTTAAATATCATTGCAGTAGGGAACTATTGCGAACTATTACAATTGCGATCTGCAGTTTTACCCGCGTATCTATAGAAATGCATGCATTTTCGGCACATACACCAAAATGACATTTTTTTATCAATTTTTGTCTGCCTGTCTGTCTGTTTATTCAAGGTAATCTCGAGAACGGCTTGACAGATTTCGACGGGACTTTTACTGGCAGATAGTTGATGATATAAGGAGTAACTTAGGATACTTATTTTAAGACTAGCTTAGCCCTGCGGTGTTGCGCGCAGTTACAACAACAAACTCAGGTTCGGCTATTAAGGTCCTGTAAGACTGTAAACTTAAGACGGTAAAATTATGGTCGGTTCGAGTCTGATATAGCGATAGGTCCAAAGAGAATTCCGCATAGATACAAAAGTGCAAGAACCAATGCTTTATACACTGTATCGCTTCGCTTGCTTTCTTCCCGCCCTGTACCTTTTACAGGCGGTAAAACATTTGGGAGCGCTGGACTCTTTAAAGTGGATGTTCTCGCGGCTCACTTCTTATGAGCCGGTCATTGGGTTTGGCCAGCCTCGAGGCTCGAACCGCCGGTCGTCCCTCCGAAGAGGGGACCTGCGATGCGCCTGCGAGAGGCTGGCGGTTCTTCACTGTCCGAGGTGATCGCCGTCGCCCCGCTCGAGGGAGCTGTTATCAGCTCCCGAGCGGGGAGCTGTATCGAGAACGACTCCGGCTATTTACTTTCTAAGTGACTTTTGTCGAAATTATTACCGAAATGAAAACACAAAAAAGCCCAATTATGTGCGAAGAGCTACTTTTGATTAGTGACTATTATTCTACATCCATTACGTTACAATTTGAAACAATAGCTCGAGTGGTTTAACTATTTATACTAAACTTTTTACAAAACGTCACAAGTCTGCACGTATATTTGCACATTTACACAAACGTTTCATTTCTAGATAGCTATACTGACTTTCCATTATTTACAAAAACGTGTTCGTTTGAAATTCCAAATGATTGATTTCAAATTCAAACGTGGACTGCAGGGTTGCCAACATTGAATATTGATTGTACAAAAGGCGTTTGGCGCCAAAGCGTATTTTCGATTCAAAATTATTCGCGAACCATCGACTCCTTTTGATAGCGCAAAAATATGTAAGTAGCTGAATTTTCATCAGTCACATTTTTATTCCGAATAAAATTTTCCGTGCCTTTCACACTAGTTCAAAGGACATCTCCCGTCTCTCTTTTAATTTGAGGTACGGAAATTCAAATTTGACGGGTTGGCTCGCCTTTCCGTTGAATTTTCAAGTATAATGAACCTCTAAAGGTGGAGCAATCAATAAAAATATCAAAGGTTCACTTATTTTAGTGAAATCTTTGTCTTTATTCGAATATTCCTACATTTCCATAAGAAAATATTTGTGTCACTCATTTTTATTCCTTCTCTTTTATTTGAAAAATAAATTTGAGCTTGTAATCTTTCTATATATTATCTAAATGCAAGTTAGTAATAGAATCTCTTCCTGTTTAAAGTTTTGACATATTACCATATACCTCCCAAGAATTATACTACCAAACGTTGCCTGGTTGAGAATGCACAGGACATTATGAGTAGGGCTTGTATCAGGCAGCGTAGGGGTCACTTTAACAGGCTTAAAAATAATAAAACGTAATAGTCTTGGGAACTGCCGTAAGTGAAAGTTATTTATAAAATTTATGTGTAAAATTAGAAATTTCATAATGTTTAAATTAAAATTATCAACATCAAACATTAGCATATCGGTGATGCGATCTCATGAGATTTAGCCGTACGAAAAGTGCTCAACGCGGCTACAGGAGTTTTGTGACGTCTGCATGTCGGTGACGGTGACGGCAACTGTGAAAGTGACGGGGTGACGCGAACTCAAAAGATTACCCCTACCAAATAAATATTTTTGTTCACCTAAAAAGTGCTCAAACATATAAGTTTTCAATTTTAAAAAAATTACATGAGTTCATAAAGTTCTTTAATAAATAAATGCAATATTGTTATACACATGTGTTAAGGAGAAACTTCGCTAGTTCAACTCGAACTAGACCCTCTTTTGAAAGAAGACTGCACACTTACTGTACCTTTATATCTTATCTTGCACTAGTGTTTAGTGAATTTCCTGTATTCTATACACATCAGTTGTTTTTTTTTTGGTATTGGGGGCAAAGGAGCAGACGTATCACCTAAAGGTAACACCAGAGGCGTCACAAGTACCGGCTTTTGGGGGATGGGGAGGTGAATGGGGGAGGGGTTGGGGTATGGGCCTCCGGCATTTTCCGGATGGCGTAAGAAAGCGGTTCCGGATCTCTCCAGTCTCAGGCGTAGAGTGGCACACCGTGTGGTTTTAGTCGGTTCGATTCCGACACACCGCCCCGCCGCAAACCTCGATGGGGTGAAGGCCCGAGGGAGTCTCCAAATGTAAAAAATAAAGAAAAGAAAAATAGGCCTTCCGTATTCTCACTGCGCTGTTTCACGCTGGTTTTCTGTGAGGCCGTGTTGTCACTACAGTCAAGCCGCCCCACGCATGCCGAAGCGTTGCTCTCCCACGGTAAGTGTAACAGTAACTGTTATTTCAAATAAAAAATTAATACAATTTTACGTTCTTAAGTTATAGTTTTTAGGGCACTTTAGTATATTGGAAATGCACACACGAACAAATATTACTATGTATTATGGTATATATATAAATGCGAGAACACGAGTTGACACTCAAAACGATTGTCATAATAGTTTGGCTCGAAAAGTGGATAAAATGGGCAAACTTAAGTAAATCCGTATTTGTGGGCGGCTCGGCCGGTTGTTAGATCCACTTGAAACAAGTTTTCACGGAACTGTACGAGGGCTGACATTTACAATATACGACATAACTATACATCTATACTAATAAATAAAAATGAACTTGTAATTCCAAATGAATAGCTTTTTACTAAATCCAATTCAAGTATACATAAAAAAATAATTTTATTTTTTTTGTTTATCGGTTTGCCTGTTTGTTCCGGTAAATCTCTGGAACTGTTGGACCGATTTTTTCTTCTTGTTGACCGAATCTGGGACTTTTGATACCACGGAATAAAATGAAATAATTATTGCTTCAATATTACTATGCGTGACAACTACGACTTACTCTCGCCTTACCTTATTCCGAATGCTTAGAGCGCGTATATACAAGCTCTGCATAGTTTGTGACTAGATGGCGCTGTGCGTTAGATGTCCGGAATATTTTTTTATTTATTATATATTATAATAATGACCAGCTGTAAATTTTCTTTTCTATAACGGATTTTGACGAGACTTTCAGTGAAAGGTAACTGATGATATAAGGAGTAATTTAAGCTTCTCTTTTAGACTAGATTCGCCCCGCGGCGTTGCCCGCGGTTGACTTCGTATCGCGAGTAAGATTGCGAGGCTTAGCTAGTTTTAGTATAAAAAATACCAATAGTAAGTTAAAAGGCTTCCAACATGGGTTTTGAACAATAACAATGGGTAGTGTTTTACCTTTCGCNCCCACATTTCCATAAGAAAATATTTGTGTCACTCATTTTTTATTCCTTCTCTTTTATTTGAAAAATTAATTTGACCTTGTAATCTTTCTATATATTAACTAAATGCAAGTTAGCAATAGAATCTCTTCCTATTCAAAGTTTTGACATATTACCACCTAGGTGCATATACCTCCCAAGATTTATACCACCAAAGGTTGGTTGGTTGAGAATGCACAGGACATTATGAGTAGGTCTTGTATCAGGCAGCGTAGGGTCACTTTAACAGGCTTAAAATAATACAACGTAATATAAGTCTTGGGAACTGCCGTAAGTGAATGTTATTTATAAAATTAATGTGTAAAATTAGAAATTTCATAATGTTTAAATTAAAATTATCAACATCAAACATTAGCATATCGGTGATGCGATCTCATGAGATTTAGCCGTACGAAAAGTGCTCAACGCGGCTACAGGAGTTTTGTGACGTCTGCATGTCGGTGACGGTGACGACAACTGTGACAGTGACGGGCTGACGCGAACTCAAAAGATTACCCCTACCAAATAAATATTTTTGTTCACCTAAAAAGTGCTCAAATAAATAAGTTTTCAATTTTAAAAAAATGACATGAGTTCATAAAGTTCTTTAATAAATAAATGCAATATTGTTATACACATGTGTTAAGGAGAAACTTCGCTAATTCAACTCGAACTAGACCCTCTTTTCAAGGAGGGCTGCACACTTACTGTACCTTTATATGTTATCTTGCACTAGTATTTAGTGAATTTCCTGTATCCTATACACATCAGTTGTTTTCTTTTTGGTATTGGGGGCAAAGGAGCAGACGTTTCACCTAAAAGACCAGAGGCGTCACAAGTGCCTTTGGGGGATGGGGAGGTGAATGGGGGAGGGGTTGGGGTATGGGCTTCCGGCATTTTCCGGATAGCGTAAGAAAGCGGTTCCGGATCTCTCCAGTCTCAGGCGAAGAGTGGCACACCGTGTGGTTTTACTCCGTTCGATTCCGACACACCGCCCCGCCGCAAAACCCGGTGGGGTGAAAGCCCGAAGGGGTTACCAAAGGTAAAAAAAAAAAATAGCCTCCGGTATTCTCACTGCACTGTTTGACGCTGGTTTTCTGTGAGGCCGTGGTATCACTCCGGTCGAGCCGCCCCACGCATGCCGAAGCGTTGCTCTCCCACGATAAGTGTAACAGCAACTGTTATTTGGAATAAAAAATTAATACAATTTTACGTTCTTAAGTTATAGTTTTTAGGGCACTTTAGTATATTGGAAATGCACACACGAACAAATATTACTATGTATTATGGTATATATATAATTGCGAGAACACGAGTTGACACTCAAAACGATTGTCATAATAGTTTGGCTCGAAAAGTGGATAAAATGGGCAAACTTAAGTAAATCCGTATTTGTGGGCGGCTCGGCCGGTTGTTAGATCCACTTGAAACAAGTTTCCACAGAACTGAACGAGGGCTGACATTTACAATATACGACATAACTATACATCTATACACATAAATAAAAATGAACTTGTAATTCCAAATGAATAGCTTTTTGCTAAATCCAATTCAAGTATACATAAAACAATAATTTTATTTTTTTTATTATCGGTTTGCCTGTTTGTTCCGGTAAATCTCTGGAACCGTTGGACCGATTTTGACGGGACTTTTGATACCACGGAATAAAATGAAATAATCATTGTTTCAATATTACTATGCGTGACAACTACGACTTACTCTCGCCTCACCTTATTCCGAATGCTTAGAGCGCGTATAATAAATACAAGCTCTGCATAGTTTGTGACTAGATGGCGCTGTGCGTTAGATGTCCGGAATATTTTTTTATTTATTATATATTATAATAATGACCAGCTGTAAATTTTCTTTTCTATAACGGATTTTGACGAGACTTTCAGTGAAAGGTAACTGATGATATAAGGAGTAATTTAAGCTTCTCTTTTAGACTAGATTCGCCCCGCGGCGTTGCCCGCGGTTGTCTTCGTATCGCGAGTAAGATCGCTAGGCTTAGCTAGTTTTAGTATAAAAAATACCGATAATAAGTTAAAAGGCTTCCAACATGGGTTTTGAACAATAACAATGGGTAGTGTTTCTCCTTTCGCCTCCCTAACCTAAACAGTAAAGATGATTTAATCTTGAAAAAATAATATAAAATAAGGCGAACGATGAAATGTATCATCCGACGGCAAGTGATTACCGTCGCCTATGTACACCTTAAACCCAAGAATCAAAAATACATTGCCACCCATTGAACTTAGAAGGAAAAGGAGTTGGGCTCCGGTGACCTCACTCTCTCATATAACTATAGGTATATGATTTTTTTCGAATCGGGGGCAAACGAGCACACATGTCGCCTGATGTTAAGGGATTACCGCCGCCAATGGACACCCGTAACACCAGACGCGTCACAAGTAAGTTGCCGACCTTTGGGGGATGGGGAGTGAAATGGGAGAGGAGTTGGATTGTAGGCCTCCAAGATCCTCAATCACCCATTGAAACACAGCGCAAGCGCTGTTTCACACTAGTTTTCAGCGAGGCTGAGGTATAACTCTGGTCGAACCGGCCTATTCATGCCGAAGCGTCGCTCTGCTACTGTAAGATAGATTACAGCTTCACAAAAAGAGCCCATTGCGCCTCCAGCGGCTACATCCAATAATTGACATGGATGAACATTAAACTAAATATAAAGTCGTGCCCATCCCGTATCCATATCGTAATTACTAAGCGTCCCCTCACAAGTGTCAAACCGAGAGTTCCGTACACTCGGCACCCACCTCACGTGCTACAAACGAACTGTACTGAGTCTCCAATTGTTCGAATCTTGGGAGCTTAACTCGATCAAGGGTTTAGTTGCCGAGTGATAAACCGCTTTGCGGCTGATTGGAGATAGATAATTTAGTCCGGACGGGCTTAGTATTAGTGGACAGTCAAGTATTTTGTAGCAATGATACTATATTCTTAAAAGTATTCTGTAATATAGATGTACCTTTATCGTCATCAGTCTTTATTGAAGGTTTTACAAAGTGAATCTACTCAGCCTGATGAAAAGCATAAGTAGAAACTAAAAATGGAGGCCTCCACAGTCAATGCGAATACGAACAATGTAGTATGTCGATGTTTCACGCCCCGCTTAAAGAACACGAAATCATGAGGGAAAGAAACACGTGCGCTGGTAGTGAGTTGCAGTTTGCGGCCTTCTAACATAGACTTCTCCTAATGAACTGAGCCTGATAGTCACTTCACCTCGTACGACTTTACTGCCTTATAGAATACCAGCGTTGAGTGTTGAGTTTCGTTGAATTTAGTTAAATGAGTGAGGCTATCAAAATATCGACAGTCAGTTCACTCGTGGGTTTCGTATGAGACAAAAAAGGCACAAACCCTTTAACACCACGTTGTCTCTTTTCTTAAGAGATGTATATGTCCAACAGTCGTCTTTTAAAATATGTTGACAATGATTGAAGGGTTGCCGAACATCAAATCCTGGATAGGAGAATGGAGGATCTCTGATCCTGGAGGGTAAAACTCAAAAATCGACAACTTGTTTTTTTTAGTTGTAGATATCCATTGGCGGTAGTCCTTTTATAAAAGTAACACTAAAATTAGCCAGCAAATTGAAGGCATTTATTTAATATAGCTCTTTCTACCTTAGGTGTGGATAGGCGTGTATATGTAGTGGCCATCTTTTTAAAAGATTACATTATAAAGTCTGCAATAAGTCCTCTCTTTTAATGCCGCGCACTTGTGTCATCCCATAGAACTTATTTTATTCTCCGTCTCTCTCGCACACAACTGTCAAAATTCCCACAGAGTATACGCGAACTTTATTAATTTATTTTTTTACCGAATTAAAACCTTTATCTGATTATCTTTTATCGGTTTTTCGTGCCAGTAATAAATATTATTATTTTATTTTATTATTGTCATTCAATAAGCTGATGTGTTTTCACGGTGCAATGGTTTTGTATGAAGATTCGCTTTTTGATGCGCCCATATATGTATTAATAAAATATTAATAAATTCTTTGTGACCACAGGTGTGTGGTATTATGTAGATTAATTAATTAATATAATTTTAGTAAGTTGGATATGCAATCGATCAGGGTGCGTGCAATGGGTGAAGACCAGGTCTAACAGTGAACCGCGTCAGACTGGTGATGATCTTGAGGGATAGCTTATCTGAAAATTATATAAATACAGATTTCTAATATCAAAATAATTATTGGTAGATATCTAAAAAGTATTGATTTAAATTTTTGTACCAAATAAAAAAATTGTGAAATGTTTCGAATCCACACTAATCATTCTCAACTTCGCGAGATTGATTTAAGATGAGAAATGATTTTTTTTAGTAAACAATGGATTAACTTGTTTTCTAGTCAGTAGTGTAGTTAGGAGTTTTGAACTGAAAATAATATTGTGGTTTGGTAAACTTATATGTTCTGTGTAAAAAAACTTGTTGTTATAATAATAATAGAACAAAGTATCAAACTAATAGAACAATATATATAAGTTTAAAACTCCACATTTGAAATCACCACTTTGACAAGTCATGAAAGAACTTGAGGGCAAATTACTTATTTTACAATATATATAAAGACATACTTTATACAACTTCTAACAGCTTTCCAATAAAGATAATACTGTATCGCAAAAAAAACTGTCTCGCTACGAAATAGATTGCCAAATCCCAAATCAAAAGCTCCGTAAGGACACTAATTCAGTGGACGCGTTGCTTTACTTGCTTCCTAACATAGCATCGCGTTTGAGCTGTGAACTGCAAATATAATCCGCGAACAACCCCGCACTACCCTTTAACCAATACGTGACCACAAGCATTATGTGAAGTGATGTAATAGGTTATGGATATGCTATTAGCTTAATTTGTATTTGCTACATTGTTATATAAATATACAACTTGTATATATACTAATCGGCGCGAGTATTCTATTGCGCGATGCAGAATTGGTAGTTTCTTCATTTCAGTCGTTACTCTGTAGTGTCGAACTCGTTAATTGGAATCTTCGGTAGATGGCGCTGACTACAGCATAATAATGCGTATGTTGCGCTTTTGTTTAAAAATATATGAAATATGAGTTTTTTTATCAATATACTGCAATAATTAAAGTCAATGACTACATTTAGAGCTTAATTTATTAATATATGCNTTATATGCAGAGCATCATGATACAGCAGAATTAAATGAAATTATTTTTTTCTATATTACTATGCGTGACAGCAACCTCCTACAGTCGCCTCAAATAAATTTTCTTTAAATACAGAAAAATATAACAGTGTTGAATCTATTTTATATTTTATTAAATATACTGTAAGAAAAAACCTTTTGACAGTACGGTTGGCTTGGTGGTTTAAGCTTTCGCCATGCCGCTTTCCATTGCACCAAGTGTTGTAAGTTCAAATCCTACATGGGACAACACTTTGTGTGATTCACAAATTGTTGTTCTGAGACTGGGTGTTCTTTGTGTCCTTTCGTGCATGTTTGTAAAGTCCCTCGCGACACAGGATATATATTCCTAAGGCGGGAGTAGTCTTTAAAAAAAGAAAGAAACAATACATTTCATTATTTTAATATGACTTAAAAATATTAAATTTGCCCAAACATGTGACATTAGTTTTTTTTACACACGTTACTATATTTTGTTTTCAAACTATTGGAGGCTATTGATGGTGATACTAATAATGAAATCGGCTTGAACTGTAATGTATTTGTTGAATATTAGTTGGTATAATCATTTTATTATTTAAAATTTACACGCTTCAGATAAAATCGTAATTGGACTACCATGAAGTACAAGCTAATCTTGAATGAATTTGGCAATGTCAATAAACTAATAAAAAAGTACCATAAAAAATGAGCATATACCATATCAAGTTTGAGCCACATCCGTAACTCAGCAGGCTTGTTTCCTGTCTCTCACAATCGGCTCAGTGTCCGTCGTACCGTAAAATTGTATTTGACGTTCGCTCGGACGCGGGGAGCAAATTAACGCGGCTTAGGAGAAAATCTCCGTGTTATGATATTGTGGCGCGCGCTCATCGCTTTAAGTATGTAGCAAGCTTTAAGTGGATTTTCAAAAAGTAATTTTTGATATTTTCTATCGATAACGGACATGAAATTCGAACCTTACGGCAACGATAGTGTAAAACAGAACTAACTTAAACTGACATTGAAACCAAGATAGCTGAATCAAACTCGCATCCCTGACTTCACAATACTATTGTTTCACCGTTACGTCGTAAAGTTACTTTAGCGTAGTTATATGATAACCAGCCCGTTGCAGTCCACTTCTGAACATGGAACAAAATTCGCAACTAAGAAATTCTTCAGAGAACCAACGAAGGTGACCTACATAGCTCTGAGCTTAGTAGGTTGAAGTGGCAATAGGCTGGTCCATATGTCGCAGAACTGACGACCGCTGGAGTAAACGCGTTCTGGAGTGGAGACCACGTCTTGGCAAACGTAGTATGAGACGCCCTCTGACCAGATGACGGACGACTTGCATATAAGGGCTAGCAGCGACTGGATGCAAGAAGTAACAGATCGGGCTCTGTGGTGTTCCTTAAGAGAGCCTAACGTAGTAATATACTTGTGATATTGATATTCTTCACCTAACATTAACTCCATCTAGTGTTTACTCGGTCTTTGGTATCTTTCGGTATCTGGTCTTTTTACGTCCTAAGAAGTCACCGCTTAAAAGTGGAAAACATACGTTCTAGTACTCACCGCTTCGGTGCTTCCTTCCTGTGCCGAGCGGTCAAAACCTGGAACTCACTACCAGCGCACGTGTTTCTTTCCCACTATGATCCCGGGTCCTTTAAGCGAGATTTTTTTACCTTTAGTGTAGTTCACCATGCTGCATTGTCCTTTTGCCCATTGAGGATGGTGACCATCTTGGATTCTGCTCATGCCTTCCATCAGGCAGGGCAGAGTGATTTTGGCAGTTAATACATAAAAAAAATTACATCGATCTATTACATTTCTAAACTAGCATCACTTTAAAACTTTCACTTCCATCATTTGGCTATTTACGAGTGTAAATAGCTCAGTACACTTTTGAAGAGACGTTATCCCTCACAAAACTTATATTTATCTGTGGAACAAAATGTTTACCTTAAAACCTTCAAAAAAGACCGTACTTGGCTTAAGAACACCAATTCAATTACCATAATAAAAACTATAATTATCTTACCCTAATTTAATCTGAGACATCAGAATACTGGCCCTTGCTAAACCTACCTGTCACTACTTATTGATGGTTCTGCTTAAATATACGAATTTACAACATAATAATTAATAATGTCCAAACGGTCACTGCGGTCACTCACCAACGAAACACGATAGTATCGTGTTTCGTTGGTGAGTGACCACAGGCCCAATGATTCAGAAGCATCACTAGGCCGCCATGGTGTGGGTCACCATACTGCATTGTTGCATTGTCTGCATTCGTAATGAGTATGATGACCACCACTCTTGCATTCCGAGTATGCTTTCCTTCGGGTAGAGTAGAGCCACTATGACAGGCACAAACACCAAAAAAACTAGAACCATTTTTTTATGAAATTTAAATTATAAAAAGTTTATTGTTACCTTTGTAGATTCCAACTTTACGTAAAGGGATTTACCAGCAACCCACACCATGGCGGGCTCGTGAGATCCTTCTGCATCATTGGGCCTCCGGTCTCGCAATCGCTAACGAAACACGACAGCACTAACGTTGCTTTCCTGTGCGAGGGTAGTACCACCCCGGTCGAGCCGGCCCTATCGTGCGAATTCAGCGTGGCTCTACTACCTTAAAAACTTATGTATAAATGTTCGTGTAACAATTTTAGACCACTTAGAATATATTGATCCTTAAGTGAGAAAAAATATACAGTTACTTCCTGTATAATCACAATCTATACAAATAAATAAAATTGGGATGTCTGTTTGTAATATAAAAATAACCGCTTTAAAATAACATTTCTTGTAATTTTTGTGTCTGCCTGTCTGTATGTTTGCTAGTCTCTGACACGGCTGAACAGATTTTTATAGGACCTTACACTGGCAGATAGCTGATGATAAATAAGAAATAACGCAGGTTACTTTTTAGCTTGACTCCATGACGTTACCGGAACTTACTGGTGTACCGCGGGCAGCACCGCGGGGCTCAGCTGGTCTAAAACAATAATATAAACAAATCACCAGATCAATATATTAAATAGGTAAGTTCTACTACCCAGCCACCACAATCCAAAATAATAGCATTTTCTTCAAATATAATCCACAATCAAAAAACCATTTTTGTCTTCACTCCACATCTTATAAAAGGTGCATATTCGCCACAGTCTGCGCCAAGTCCCAGGGGGTTACAAAAAAGTGACGCTAAAACGTCTCTCATTCGCGCCGAGTGGGAAAATCATATTCTGTTAAACTCGTTATGTGTCCACGACTCGCCTTGTCGCGCTGACCTAGCAAACCATGGAATATCATGGATAAGACAGCCTCAATATTCATTTACTATTCAACTTAAGTAAATAAATAAAAATAGCCTTTATTGCTGTTTATTTTCTTACAATATACTATACTAGTACGCCCGCGTATATGTCGGTTATCGCGGCAAATAGTAGCCTCTGTGTTATTCTGATGTATAAGCTATATCACTGTAAAGTTTCATCCAAATCCGTAGAGTAGTTTTTATGTGAAAGGGTAACTAACATCCATCTATACAAAATTTTGCGTTTATTATATTAATAGGCGGAGGATGTTTCTTCGGCTGGCAGGAGCTGGATGCGAGAAGCCATAGATCGAACTAAGTGGCGTGAAATTGGAGAGGCCTATGTCCAGCAGTGGACTGCGATAGGCTGATGATGATGATGATGATGATATTAATAGGATATGCCTGCTTACTATCTTTTGTTTTTTCCTTTCCTTCTTTCTACTCAGTATTATTCTAGATTTGTGCGTTAAAGCGTAACGAAAGTTATTTATATGTCATATCCATGTTTAGTCTAACCGACTTACTTCGCTGTGAAAGCAATACTGTATTGAGTTTTTAGCGCTCGCAGGGCTCAACTGTCGGCCGATAACAGAAAATATTGGGTACGGCACCTTTTTACTGGCGAATGTGGGCGAAGATTGATTTTCTGATTGGACTACTATCCTGCTCTATTTACGTGCGAGTTTTTTTTCATTCTTTTTTTTATGGAAAATAAAATGAAATATAACTAAAAGGACTAACGAGCAGACGCATCGCCCGATGGCAAGCGACTACCACCGCCATTAGACACCCGCAACACCAGAGGCGACATAAGTGCGTTGCAGGCCTTTGGAGGAATTGGAAGGGCGCGGGGGAAGGGGTTGGAATATTAGCCTCCGGTATCCTCACTCACTTGGTGAAACACATCGCAGGTGCTGTTTCACACTGGTTTTCTGTGAGGCCGTGGTATTACTCCGGTAGAACCATTCATGGGGAAGCGTGGCTCTCCTACGGTAAGGGTTTAATAAATAGCACTATTCGTCTTTGAACTTATCTGCTCAGTTAGATATAATTTATAAGTCCTTACCCAGTTTATTATTTTATTTATAATACCACCAGGAACTGTACTAATTTAATGTAGGTACTAGCTGACCTGGCGAATTTTAATATATAGCCACATTTTGCTTTCGTAAATATTTTCTAAATTTCTGAAAAACTTCGTTTTGTAATTATGCATACCTCAGCTCACCACAGGTGTCCTACAGTCGTGGACAAAAAACCTTTTCCTGTATATACCCTAACACCTCCCCACATCCCCCAAAGGCCGGCAAAGACCTTTGTGATGCCTCTGTTGTAGCGGGTGTTCATGGGCGGCGGTAATCGCTTACCATTAGGCGATAAGTCTGCTCGTTTGCCCAATACTCCATAAAAATATCGCTAAGTCATTTATGAAATTTCTATCAAAGGTCTCAAAATCTCAAAAGCTGTCGAAAATTATATATACTTATTTTGCTTCCCGCAATCTGCGAGAACCTGGTCTCACAAAACCCACTCTATAGCAATATTCTCACACACAGGAACACACTACAATGTCCACTTCTACGACAAATGTTGGTCGAGTTAATAAATAAAACAATACAAGACTCTCCTAAAACCAGTGAGCCGTTATCTCTAACAATTATAGAACATTTTTATTCATTTATTTTGATCAATTCAAGTCAAGTACCTATCGCATTGCACGGTTTGAAAACCACTGCTTTGTATTTTACGGTCAAAAAAACTCAATATTAACCTTATTTCTATTAAAATAAGGGTTAATAAATTGTTATGTAAGTCAAGTTAGGTTTGTATGGGGCGTGTAAGTGGTTATTGGAAAAATGGCTTTTGAAGAACTCTTAAAATATTGGTAAAGAGCTTCCCTGTGCAAGACGACACGATTTCAGTATTAATATAGCACAAAGAGGTATTGTTTAAGATTGTGTTGTGGGAATTGTTTATTGAAGTGGAGTTATAATATTGTAGGATATTTTTAGTTTTTTATCGTTAGTAATTTTATTTTTCAATGTATTTTTAAACATTTTTTCCAAAAAATATTGGCCTTGGCGCTGTAATTAATATAATAGCTAGTTGAAATAAATTTTGACAATGGTCTTGTGAGTGTAGACTTTTTAACCACACTTATATCAGTTTTGCCTGTATATTTGTTTTGTACTCACCTTTGTAAGCGTATTTTTTTTAATATATTTATTTCTAATATTGTAATGACATAGATAAGTTACATATCTCTAATGCAACGACAAAAAATAAGGATATATTGACTATACCATCGCTGCAAATACTTTACTTCCTTTTCTTCTAAAAGTTCGTTATTACGTAACAGAATACAAAATTCAATTCCAATAATACCGTTTCAAACAAACTCAATCTTCTCCGTAATATAATCTAGATATTATTTCCCCTAAACCTCCCGTCTTTTCCCAGGCAGACCTTTTCGTAATCTATTCTGTGCTGTCAAAACCCTCCGCTACTGTCGGGTAAAAAGGCGAGATATTAATAAGGTATATATTTTATGGGCCGTCCATTTGGTAGCGTCGGATTTGTGTGCTATCTCCACCGACCGTAGTTTGACCGACATATTCTTAGCGCTTGCCTTATGAACTCTAGAACAGAAGAGTCATGGAGTCACTGATTTATTTCTTTTTGTAAATGCACATTATTTTCCGTGTGTTGAGGGATTAAGAAGATGAAATTTCACCTCTCCTATTCATCCTGTAGGTGTCGAAAGAGTCGATTAAAAAAGCAATCAATTTAGAATAGCAGCACTGTAAAATAACTATACTAAATCATCTGGCTAGCGTGTTATAATAGAACAAAACATCCTTTCTAAGCTGAATTCTATGTCTAACACTATTTAAGATGGTGTTAATGACGATGTACTTACTAGTTTTAATGGAAAATAAATAAACGTGGGAATTGGTGACTTCCGCCCGAACGGGCCAACTGGACCGGGGTGGTACTACCCTCGCACTGAAGATAAGCCAAACATTGACACCATACGTGCTCGTCGTGTTTCGTTAGTGAGTGCGAGACCGGAGGCCCGATGTAGAAGTATCTAAATAGGCCACCACGGCGTGGTTCACCAGTTGCATTGTCTGCATTCACAATGAGTATGGTGACCATCACTTTAGGACTCTCTTATGCTTTCCTGTGGGCAGAGTGGCTCTGCGATTCTATTTTGCCTCTATCTTTGTTGGAGACAAATCAAAAATTTAAATACATTCAAATGTCAAAGTTACCAGCACATAACTGTATTAAAATGTTATAGAAATTGTACATTTAGGTAATTATACTGTATGAAGGTACTTGTTCAGTATTTATTTTCACAACCGACTCTATTACATCCCTATTCCAAGTAGAAGAATATATTTTTACGATTGCCGCACCATCTCACCGAATCCGATGAGTTAGTGTCGCAGAGCGCGGGCGACATACGCTGTTCTATATTCAAATTGAACAGCGCGGCAACGAGACCGCCGCCATTTTGTCGTCGTCACTCGAATAAGATGGCGCGCACTAAGAGGCTTAGAGGAAATGTGCTCGGTATGTTTATTGCTGGGTTTTTTGTTTGACGGTTTTAAATATCTGTTTTATGTGAAGAGGGATATTTTTATGAAATTCTTATAATTGCTTATATCTTTCAGGTGTTTATTAGGTAACAGTATGCTACGTTTATCAAGTTTTTTGGCAGGGTACATTTTCAACATACTGTCACTCTGAGTGAATGCCACTTTGACTGCACGAATATCATTGTGGTTTAAGCGGTGCTACGCCGTTTCCTACTTCGCTAAGTATTGTGGATTTAAACCCCACATGGGACAACTTTATATGAGCCATGTAGGTATATTTGTCTAAGTTCTTTGTGACTGTTTCATGTAGATATGTAAAATCCCCCGCGAATATATTCTTAACTCGTTTTTTTATTTTAAAAAAACAATCAGTGACTCAAAAATTACATATCATAAAGAAAAATATTAAATTATAGAAACAATTTCAAATTTATAACAAAAGAAACACGACAAAAGAACTATAATATTTAAATCTATAATTTTTATACAAGGCTAAATCAATGTCTTAGATACAATGTTTAACTCTTGAGTTTAGTCCACAATCGTCTACGAAGATTATTTAATAAAATATCAAACTTATTCCCAAATCAACAAAGTCCAGATTAGATTTATTCCAAACACGTCCATGCACCTACAACATTAAACCTTTCAGGAGACCCAGTTTTTACAGCCGACAGCCCTGTCCGTGCGTTCAGCGTGACAATGGCCCGACTGAATAGTTATCTGTTTAAACCTGGATTAGCACTCGATAAACCGTGATTAATAGTCGTGCCGACGGAAGGTACAGTCCGCAAAACAGAGGATCGCCTCTAAATAATATTATAAAGAAGAATACAACATATGCACACATTATGCTGTATTCGCAATGAATATGGTTAAACTACCACTCTTGGATTCTACTCAAGCTTTCCATCAGGCTGAGCAGAGTCACTTTTTGGCTCATACATAAAAAAAACTTCATTTAAAACTTAATTGGATTTTTTTAGCTTTATTCTTTTCATAAATGTAATAGTCAGTTTGAAAGGAGCTAAACACTTAATTTATATAGAATCAAAAGTAAGGTAACAGGAGTTATCTTAGCTGTAGCTATAAATAAAATATCGACGAGAGAAACAAATAGAACTAATAATATCATGTCTTCAATGCATATGTTCAGTTTGACTGCCTAGGTGGCGTAGTGGTAGCGTAAGCGACTGCTGTGCTAGAGGTATCGGGTTCGATTCCTGAGTCGGACCAAATGTTTGTGTGATCTGCAATTTTTTTTTGGAGTTTGAGCGTTTTCTATGTATAATATGTATATATTTACAAAAATATATATATATATGTATTAATATCAGTTGTCTAGTACCCATAGTACAAGCTCTGCTTAGTTTGGGACTAGATGGCGTTGTGAGTTAAAATGTCTGAAAATATTTATTTATTTATATTTATATTACAATCGTAATACAAATAACAAATCTATACTAAAATATATCAACAGCTCATTGTCGAATACGTTACAAGGGAATGTCTATTCATTTCCTTAACGACTTAACGGTTGTTTTTTTTGTGTAATCTTCTTGCAACGCATACGAAAAAAGTCAAAATCTTGTTTATTTTGCTGTCGGTACATCATGGTGCGAAGTACAGAGTGGTGCGTATTCTGCGCGATGCGCGGAAGGTTGCGGTGTGCGCCGAACAGATAGTGTTGCCCGCTCACAAAACTTCGGATTAGCGAACGTTGGATAATTTATTGTGGTTGCCGACATGTGCGGATTTTTTCCACTTATTAATTTTTTGGTGCGCAATTAAAAGTATGATATGAAAACACGGGACGGTTTATACTTTTTAAAATAACTTTAATTTAAGTCTGACAATGCTTTTTACGAGTTTTGTTTACTTTTGATAAATGAAATATTGACCTCAATACATTTAACTACACATGACTGCATTTTATTTGCAGTTACATTTACATTACAGTAAATATTTTTTTCTACTCGTAACTTTTATATGTGGCGTCTTCCACATACAGCGTCAACATAAAAATATCTGACAGCGCCATCTACCGAAGAAACATCGAACTACGGAGCAATGAAGAAAACTAAGAAACTGCCAATCCTAAATCGGGCAATAGAAGTTCTCGCGCCGATTAACATATATACAACTTCCCAACATCAACCGCAGGACAGTGGCCCGCCAGGCCTGATCACCTCGCCTGGTCGGAGAATCCTCCCTTTGTGTTGGAGGGACATGTGGCCCGTTCCTCCACATTATACTTTGCACTGAAGATAGAAAATAAACTCTAAACCAACTCCAAAAAGAACTGTTAAAGGACACAGAAAAATGAAATATAATTGGTATGTAATAAACATTAGCTCATAGCCCAGTTGCTCTCAGTGCTTAGAAACAATTACCGAGCTTTTAAGCAACGACGGCGAGGTCCGACCTGGATGGGCGACCGGCGGTCACCCATCCAGGTCGGAGGTTACGTTAAGCAGTCGGTCCCGGTTGTTATCATAGGATAACAGTCGTGAAGCTTAATTGGGAGGCCTTTGGGCGGCTTGAAAACATCCAAAAGCAAGATTACGAAACCACAACGCATTCGTGGGGACGTATGGCTTTAACCCTCTCCTGAGCGGAGACCGGAGCCTAGCAGTGGGACATTGTGGAATGTTGATGACTGATGATGAAAGTTATTGAAAAAACTACAATACATGTGAAATGTTTGATATATCTGGTAATATTTTAAAAGTAAATTGATAGATAAATTAGGTCCACCGTCTTACTGAAACTAACTAAACCCACTCTGACTCTGATAACATGTCGCGCATTTCGTTTCCAATTATATTTAATTTTGAATGCTTTTCAAATCAATATAAGATATGCTTAATATTTTCCATGACTTATTGTAAATTAGAGTTATTATGAAATATATGGTATTTAATTAGCATATAGGTATCTAAATCGAAACAGTTCAATATTCAACAGTTAATCTGAGATTGAATAACAATGATGTGTAGTGTGGAGACAGGGAGATTCTGAACGGCGCTCCTTCGCATATGTATGGACTGATACAGGCTGATCCAAGTATTGTTCACACACTATTATTAGTATTAATACATTTCTTAGTAACCCTCGTAGTCGAAAAATAATCGTAATACTGTGGTAGAGCCATGTTTAGCCAAATGGCGGGCTCGTGTAGAATAATACCATGACGTCACAGAAAACTGCTGTAAAGCAATTCTTCAATGATTTTCTTATTGAGGACCAAATTTCCCACACTCCTGATTCTGCGTTTATGGCCGGCAGTAGTCAAGTAACTTTAAGTTACCCGTATGCTTTATTGTTTATATACCTTAAAAAGTATTGATATTTACTTAGTTGAGGTTGAGTCGTGAATAAGAGAGGGATAAAGAGTACCGCAAGTCTCCGATTGCAAACTTTGTTTGAGATTGGAGTAGTTTCTAAAAGGGAAGGTTGCGTTCTATAATCAGAAAGGCTAAAAACATTCCTTTCTTGAATACTTGAAGGCCCAGAAATATCCCTTTTATATATTTTATCTTGGCACATGTAATTTAATAGATAATATTTTGGAAAATTTTCTAGTAATGAATCCTAGCTAGATAGATTTACCGCACCTGAAATCACCTGCATATTTAAGTTCATGAAAATCCTTCCAGCAGTTTCCGGAATCCAGGTAATAAATATACAAGAATTGCTCATTTAAATTCGTTAGATATAAAACAGAACTACTCTACCCTGTATAACCAAGACAGAGTCGTACACGGGTTTATGTAAACTGAGACGGTGGGAGCCACATGTCGGGCCACACCTGACGGTCGGACACACCCGCTATAATCTCTGTTTTAATTAAGTGTACTGTTAATCTGTTTCTCGTGGGACTTATAATAGTTATCCGTTTTAAACTTAAATGTCTGTCTAACTGTTGAGTTTAAGAACAAATATGTTGAATGAAATTCATAAGTATATATTTTTACCTATTTATTCTTCATCGTTTTATATCATTATTATCAATACTCTTCAACAGCCCACTGCTTGACTCAGAAAGGAGGTTTAAGTATAATAAAGCACGCAAGAAGTAGCAATTGTGGCGACTTCCACATACAGCGCAACAACATAAAATATATAACAGCGCCATCTACCAAAGAAACATCGAACTACGGAGCAACGAAGAAAACTAAGAAACTACTAATCCTAAATCGCGCAATAGAAGTTCTCGCGCCGATTAACATATATACAACTTCCCAACATCAACCGTTGGGCAGTGGCCCGCCAGGCATGATCACCTCGTCTGGTCGGAGGATCCTCCCTTTGTGCTGGAGGAACATGTGGCCCGTTCCTCCACACAATATTTAACAAAAACAATAGCTGCTACCAACCAAGAAAATACGCTAACAAATGTAAATATATCTAGTTACACACATACTTATTAAAAATGGTTATTATGTTCATAAAAATTTAAACCCCAAAAACACATTACACTTTAACATCGTAACGGATTGAAACAGCCATTCATTACGAATCGAGAATAGTGACGCACAAATGCTCTCATATCGATATAAAATCGAATTAAAATCGATCTTGAATCGAATATCTGTACGTTCAGTGAAGCGAGGTTGATGGTTATATTATGCGAATGTGTTGAACAACTGTTGGGAAGTGAGAAAATGTTCAGTACCTAGTCGCTGTGCTTTTTATTACATAAAACAGCAATCCTCTTATAATAGGGTTAAAGATATACATATAAGTTAAAGATGCACATACTCGATAGCTGGCAAAAATTTGTTCAACACACGTTATTCAAATCAATTAAAAGTAAGTATGGTAAAAGTACTTGCACTCTCGTATGCGACGTTATTTTGCCAAAAGAACGAAGTATTCATATAGAATCGAATTCGCTACACCACTTTTTGAGAGATTGGTTAAATGACAGTAAATTGAATGGTAATAACCCCAAAGGATGAATTAGTTAACGAACTTTACATTGTATTTAGTTAATCACTAGGTTTTACGGCTCTGGGTTAGAACCCATTTCAGGCCGAAAGTAAAGTGACTTTTTGGCGGGCCCCTGAACGCACCAGGCGCGAATCCAAAAGCCCACCTTCATAAATTCCACAAAAAAATCTCCGAAACTTGCGTCTAGCACGTTCAAAAGCTCGCCAAAAAGTCCACAAACACTACACTAACGGGAGCGATGTCACGCAGAAAATCTAGCAGTCATTTGGGAATAATTATCGCTTAAAAGAAGAATCAGTTTCATTCTTTAATCAAGACAATAAATACAAAAAACATAATATATCAAACAACTTCCAACACAAAACCTACGAAAATAATTAAATCAAACTCTTTGTATAGCTGCTGACAGTACCTATTTTTTTGACAAAAGAAGATTTAATGATTAATTTATTGGCAATACGAAGCTAAAAACCTATTCCATATAAAAACTAATATAATGACAGAATTTTTTAAATAAAGAATAGGAAGATAAAAAAAGAAAGAAAATGTAAGTGAATAAATTAGTCAAGAAATGGAATAAAACCTTAATGTTGTGAAACAAATCAACAGTAGTATGACAAAGTACTGGCCGAATATATCATTTTTGAACCTATCGCTTCATTTGGAACAGCGCATGCCGCTAAATGCGATCAAATCTAACAAAACATAAATTTAAATTTAGAAACGTAGGGTGTAAACCCTTTGTGTTACAAAAATCAAGCGGTGAAAGCGACGGCAAAATTTTGAATTTCGAAAAAAACAGAAGTTATTGTATGGTACTAAAGCAAAAAATTATTTCATTTATGACTTTATAGCAGAAATCACAAACTATTTTACTAAATTATCAATGAAAACAGAAGATATTATTTCGAACATTATGTCAAGTATCAAAAAATCCCAAATGGACTTTTATGAGTTTTAAAAAATACAAATCGCTTTAAAGCTGATATTCCGCTGTAAGCGCTGTTTTTACAAAAAAAGAGTTTAATAGAATTTGGCGTATCTTACTAATGGAACGGTTGCCGTAATGAAATAAGGTATTTCTGCTCGTAATGGAGAATGTTCGAGACGATTTATTAAAAAATCGCTCGTTTTTCAATATGCGATTCGTATGAATGTTTTATTTCTATAGAAGGTTGGTTCTCAATTACAATTGCGAACGAACTTTCTCATTTGTGATTGCGAGGTTTTTGAATTATATTACATGTATATGTAATTTGTGATAGTAATACATATATATTGTTATATTTGTAACGAGGCTTATTGAAATGACTAGCTACTTGAGGATAGGTAAAACATTGAGTCAATAATTATTTTACCCTTTTCTTAAATTTCGGTGCAGTTCATTTTTTTAATGGAATATCGGGCAAACTAGCAGGCTTATCACCTGACAGTAAGCGATCACCGGCGTCCATCGACACTCACAACACCAGAGACGAAACAAGTGCATTGCCGGCCTTTAGGGGATGGGGAGGTGGATGAGAGGACTGGTTGGTGTATGGGCCTCTGATATCCTCACTCATTCGATGAAACGCAGCGCAAGCGTTGTTTCACACCGGTTTTCAGTGAGGCCGTGGTATCACGCCGATCAAGCCTGGCCATTGGTGCCAAAGCGTGATTCTCTCATGGTGAAACTTACTTCCTTTTATGCCGTATCCTCTATCACACTGACAAACAGACCCTCCATTTGATCCTTGGTCGTCACATACTCTTATGTCTATCTATATCTATGTAAAATTACTGCACTTTGTTAGATTTGCTCCTCTACTCGTCACATATCATTCCTCGTATGGTTCCGATTAGGCTGGCAGCATTGCCACGCTGAATTTCATATCTACGCTGCAAGAAACCCTAACATCAGGTCTTGAGAATATCAATCCGTCATCTTCATCTTGTTAGCCTTTATTATTCCCAAGATTATTTGGGGTCGGCTACTAGGATCTCGGTGGAGCAACTGGCATCGGACCTCCGCAAACGTGAGAGTGAGTGACTAGTTGTCGGTCTATTTGAGGGCACTGACTTCCCAGTAACGATTGCCATAGATATTCATGACAACCGGGACCGACGGCTTAATGTACTCTCCGTGGCACAAGCGAGTAAAAACAACAACTTATATACTCCGGGCTGCTATTAGGAATTTCTTGTAAGTAAAACCCAACAGTAGTCCGACCCGGGAATTGAACCCAGACCTCTTGATCTGAGTCGCTTACGCTAACCACCAACGCGGCAGTCATGTCATGAGAATTTCAATTAATTAATTGCATAAATAGTTTATAAATAAAACTAGCAAACAGACTCTATGCCAATAGCAAATATTTTATCAAAAATATGGTACAACTTTGAATTGGACCTACTTATGTAACAAAGAACCAATCATATGCCAAAATCGAGATAATTATCCGTAAATCCTTATAGATAGGGTCTTTATTCGATTATGGCGTGTGTGAGTATTGGTTCCTCGACCAAAAGGCATGTCTAATTGCTCAAAACAGAAAAAGTTCTAACCACTCTCATTTTTCGTAACAAAAAAAGTAAAAGACCCGAATCAGTGAAACAATAAAATTAAGCATTATAAAAACACCTCGACCGAATTATCTTAATCTGCTTCCATATACCAACTGTCAAGCGAAAGAAAAAAAGGAAAAAAGCCACAGCTTTATCGCCAATCCCCAACGAACAAAGGGGGAGATACTTAGCATAATGAGTGACATCCACTCACAGTTTAGAGGAAACGAGACGCCAAGATACTTAAGCATACTTGTTAAAAAGAGATGGCCGAAGATTTAGGGAGAACAATATCGCAATCTTGTTTCTGGACCATTTCCTTTAATTAGTAGTGGAGGACATCAGGCGAACTGGATTCCGCTGAGTTATGCCGGACGCGTTGTTAAGACGTGTCAAGGGTTCAGGCTAACATGGTTTAGAGGTTATGTTGTTTTAATTATTAGTAACCGAGTTTACCATTCGAAATTCGAAATTTGAAATGTTGACTCCTAGAGACTATGTGTACAGTTTTACTCGCTCCTTGAACCCATTTCACTCCTTGATTGTGCTTGAGTTGAATAAAGTTTGCAAAACCTTTTTAATGGAATCTTCATAAGTGTCTCTTTCACTATGTTTATCGTATAACATCGTGTTATTTGAGTCGGTGGTAAGCTAAGCTCATATCTAAGATAATTAACACTCTAAAAACTCTTCCAGGTAACATGAGTATAAATTAGAATAAGTTTTAATAATAGTTAGTGTATGTATAACGAAATTAATAACTGAATAGACTTGGTCGGAAACTTAGGACATCGATTTTATTATGGTCCGGAATAGAACATAGATTTTATTATGGCCCGGAACAGAACATAGATTACTTTTAGGTTGCCTGGAAGAAATTGCTTTTTAGCGATAAAGCCGCCATTTGTACACGGTGATTCAATTGATGTATTATGTAAACTATATATTTATGTAAACTGTTATATTTGTTGTACAATAAAGTGTATTCTATTCTATTCTACTTTTATCAACAAAATTTGATTTAAAAAGCTGATATTAATGCAAGCTGTGTCACCGAAAAGAAACTGGGTATACCGTGCATAAATACTTTTCTTTATTTATTTGCCGAAATATACAATTACAATAACGCAAATCTTAACCTAAACACAAAAACCTACCATAGCTTTATCAGTAATTATTAAGTCACAGCTATTTGGGTATTTAAATTAATTAAGAGATAATTAACGATAGGTAAAATCACTTACTTATTTATCTATTATCATTCATCATACCACAGACGATATGTCTTGTCCAACCATTAATATTACTAAACAAAGACAACCCGTTTACAACTGTACCGCAAGCCAAAATCTTTCCATCGAATTAACCCTTCCCAACCGACTGTGGATCGTAACGACCGCGAGGGCGACACGGCTGTTACATTAAATTGAGACATTTAACATTGAGAGCCTTTTGTACTAATGGTTAACACGGATGACACCGTGCCTGATAAACAGAACTGTGGCGAAAGGATATGGATGGGATTTGTGTGAAGCAAGGGTTTCGAACATTTGAATGGTGATCAAATAAAGTATGATTAGTATGTCTACGGCTTGTCAAGTGTGTCTTTAAATAATCTGCTTTGTCTTCTTTTATTATACTCCCCTTGTATAATTATCTTGAAAATGTTATACTACTCATTTGTATTTTCGTAAAACATGTAACAATTTTAAATAATATCTTGTAATAACAATAATTTAAAACCACAGATAACTCTAAATATAATTATGGAGAGTTTATTTCGATTAAGTAAATAACCGTTCTTAATTGTTGATTACGGTTTCAAATGTCAATAAATATTTATTATGATTAGTGTCTGATATCTTAATAAGTCTTTATTGTAATATAGAGGGGAATATTATAACTGTTAAATACTTTATTATAAGTCTGACTATTTAAAAACTTGGCAAACTTATAAAGCTTTTCGCTAAAAATTACAGATTTAATTAACTCGGTTCTATCAATATGCTCTAACATTAGTTGGCACAGAATCTTGGCTTCGAGGGAGAAAATCAACAAAAAATAGTCCATAAATCATCGTGGGCCAGACGGGCGGACCAAAAGATTCTGTATACGTAATGAGGCAGGCAGCATTCATTTGAGGGTTACCGGCAACATTTTTATCGTTTCATACGAATTATTTCTCACTTTATTTTGTGATGAATATTATTTTTTGTTGAGAGCCCTATATCAATAGCATTGCAAAATATGATGATTCTTAAAGAAATACAACAAGTTTAAAAGCTCATGTTAGCAGTAGGTATTTTGTGCTTCGCTTAATAAAGTATGTTATTTTCATGACTAATACTTTATAATTGTTAGAGGTTACATATATTTACAAAAAAATATCCCCGAAAGGCTGTAACTAATGCAAAATATAAACGATCCCTCCAGTGACATTCAAGTAACAGGTGCATTCTATGAATGTCAAACCAAGCGATTACACAAAGATCATCATCATCTCAAAATATTTTGTCCAGAGCGAAAATCCAACTCATGAACTACTAACGGTAACTTGGCAGTGAGTGTCACTAACATCGCACAACAAACACAAACACCTAGACCGCTAGTCATAAATATAATCCATACATTAGTATGGATTATATTTATGACTAGCGGTCTATGTGTTTGTGTTTGTTGTAGGTGTGGTGTAATTGTAAGGTGTAATTAAGTGTAAGGTGTATTAACACCTTTAAACGAGCAATTCTTGTCAATATATGTATATATTTATATATAGATATAGTATATATCTATATATAGATATCTATATATATAGATCTGAATCTCGGCAAAGACTCCAATGATTTTCATATCAATCAATCAACAACCCATAATGTCCCACTGCTGGAATCGGGTCTCCTCTCAGGAGAGGGTTAAGGCCATACGTCCCCACGCTGGCCAAGTGCGGGTTGGGGACTGGATTTTCATAAAATCTCGGTTATCTAAGTACTATTATAAATTTGAAAGTAACTGTCTCGCTTTCACGGCTAAACTAACCTAAACTTGTTTTTCTTATGGAATTTGGGGCCAAGTAACAAACGTATCGCCTGATAGTAAGCGACTACCGCCGCTCTTGGACACCCGCAATAGCAGAGGCGTCACAAGCGTGTTGCCGGCCTTTGGAGAGAGGAGAGGGATGTAGGAGCGGTTGGGGTATGGGTCTCCGATATTTTCGCTCATTCGGTTTTCTGTAAGACCGTGATATCACTCCGATCGAGCCGACCTATTCGTGCACGTAATTCTTGAGGAAGAACATGGGCTACTCTTTATCCCGATAATCAATATACACCCGGAGGACCCGCGAACAAATTCTAATGTTCTTTAAGTAATAAAAAAAACAATACGACCACTCCGACCTATTTCCCAATTTTTCGTGAAGCCAGTGTCAGCAGGTAAACATTACAATAATAACATTACGAACAAAGGGAAGCTGAGAGGATCTACTTTTCCTGTGGAATGGCGGGCACTTATTCACGCGGCGTTTCCTGCCCTGTGTTCGCTCGCATTGTATTTTTTGCTCTGGCAACTTTTTCTCTTCATTTGTTTTCTTTTATTTTTTTCAAGTTCAGGATTTCTTGAACCCATATTTCACGTTCATATTGTCCCCAATTTGCATCTAGAGACTGAGTTTGTTTGCTTTACTTTTCAAATTATTATTTGATGTTTTTTGTTTTGGAGATATCTTTTGTTTTAGAATGTTCTTAGGTAGTTGGTAGTCGGTTATTAATAGAAGAATGTTTAATAAAATAAAAGTATTTAAATTCAGTACACAGAACAGTACTTAATTTACTAAATTATTATGACAATTACTTTATACGTCTTCTACACATCTATCTGATCAAAAACTAGGCCTAACCTGTACTATGGTAACCAGACTATTTGATCCCAAATAAAGTACATATTATACAGACACATTACAAATTTGAACCGCTTCGTTGGCGCAGTAGTAGCGTATGCGATTTACGCTGAAGTCTCGGGTTCGATTCCCTAGTCGGGCCAAATATAGAATGATCTAAAATATTTGTTTCGAAGTTTTGGAGTTTTCTATGTATCATTTACATGTACATGTTTATAAATAAATGTTAGTATTCCATCAGTCATTCTAGTTTTCTTACTATAAGCTGTTAGAAGCTAGCTAGCGATTGGTAGTAGAACCACACTGATTACAGCCCGAACGGGCTAGCTTGACCAGGGCGGTACTATCCTTGCACAGAAGATCAGCATTAAATGTCAGCATGCGTGCTGTGTTTCATTGGTGAGTGCAGGATCGAAGGCCTAATGATGCAGAAGCATCACTAGGCTGCCATATTGTGTCACCGTGCTACATCGTTGCATTGTCTGTATTTATAATGAGTATGATGACAACCACTCTTGAATTCTGCTAACGCTTTCCATCAGGTAGAGTAGATTCTCTTTGGGAGGTTTATACATAAAAAAGGTCTGTTTAGTTTACGGATGCATGGCCTTATGTGACAAGTGTCANGCATTATTAGAAGAATGTTTAATAAAATAAAAGTATTTAAATTCAGTACACAGAATAGTACTTAATTTACTAAATTATTATGAAAATTACTTTATACGTCTTCTACACATCTATCTGATCAAAAACTAGGCCTAACCTGTACTATGGTAACCAGACTATTTGATCCCAAATAAAGTACATATTATACAGACACATTACAAATTTGAACCGCTTCTTTGGCGCAGTACGTCGGGCCAAATATATGAATGATCTAAAATATTCGTTTCGAAGTTTTGGAGTTTTCTATGTATCATTTACAAGTACATGTTTACAAATAAATGTTAGCATTCCATCAGTTATTCTAGTTTTCTTACTAGAAGCTAGCTAGCGATTGGTAGTAGAACCACACTAATTACAGCCCGAACGGGCTAGCTTGACCAGGGCGGTACTATCCTTGCATAGATGATCAGCATTAAATGACAGCATGCGTGCTGTGTTTCGTTGGTGAGTGCAGGATCGAAGGCCTAATGATGCAGAAGGATCACTAGGCTGCCATATTGTGTCACCGTGCTACATCGTTGTATTGTCTGTATTTATAATAAGTATGATGACAACCACTCTTGAATTCTGCTAACGCTTTCCATTAGGTAGAGTAGATTCTCTTTGGCAGGTTTATACATAAAAAAGGTCTGTTTAGTTTACGGATGTATGGCCTTATGTGAAAAGTGTCAAAAATGTTTATTTAATTTAATTAAATATCCTCTCAGAAAGAAACTCAAACCCCTGACTTCTAGCTGAATAGGTAGGATCACAAACCACTAGACCAACAGGCTTCAATGTCCCCTTTTTTATTCCATAGTGAAAGATTCTACAAGTTAATAATTCCACAATTCCACATATATTATAGGCAGCTTCCAAAGTTATAAATACAAAATTCCACATATGCCTAAGTGGATGATTGTAATTAAAAGCCGGGCACTCGACTTAGGGTGACTTAATGCAATTACAGTAGAATTTTTCGCGACATATGGCTAGAAGCGCGAGTTGGGGTGGCATGCGGCTTTTTAAAAGAATATAAATGGAGAAGTTGTATTTTATGGGTATTTGATATTGATTCGGTTTATTCCTGATTTGTATCTTTAAAAATACAGATTTCAATAAACATTTACTTTATATTTTTGTATTTTAACCGTGTTGTTAAGATCATTATTTCTTTGCTTTACCATTCAATGTGGGTTTTCATACTCTTTTATGGCTGCCTACATGATTCCATTGCATAAGAGGTAAAAAGGAAGAAAGGAGTAGGAGACGATTGGAGACTCACGCCTGGACCATAAACTTTAATAGACGTGAAAGTTTTTATTATTTTTTCTCTTGTATAGTATTTCACCTCTTCCGGGGTAAAAGTAGCCGGTACGCTACTCAAGACTAATAATCTATCTCTGTTTAAAATTTCATCCTGATCTTTTCAGGTGTTTTTATTTATTTGAGCGACGCATAAATTTAAACTAAATCTTGCCTTCATAGTAAGATCTATTTTTTATTTATGCTATAGGGGGCGAGTAGACTTATCGTCACAGGTACATTGCCGGCCTTTGGGGCATGAGGAGGGGGTATGGGCCTCCAGTATCCTCACTCACTCGGTGAAACACAGTACAGGAGCTGTTCCACCCCGGTTTTCTATGAGGCCGTGGTATCACTCCGGTCGAGCCGGAAGCGAGGCTCTCTCACGCTAAAACGGTCCTAAATCTTTTCATGCGCTTTTGTTTATTTCAGCAACGTTAAATGAACTAAATCTTGTCTTATCTTATTACTAAATTGTCTTCTATCTATTTTATGACAAAATAGAAGTGAAATCTCAACGTAACTTTAGGTAAGTTTGGTCAAAAACAACATCAAAAACCGCTATTTCATTTGTAGCAAACGTACCAACAGTATTATTTGACAGTATTAAAAGCTCTCGGTTTTCATTAGCGTAGGGCGCAAGTCCCTGGAGTGCGACTTAAGCCCAAAGGTACATATGGCGTATAAATGCTGATCGTATTGCGTACCAGCCCTTCTGGAGTGCCCTTAAAATGATGCGGTTGCAAATTGTTGACGAATGTTATTGTGGGTCCATGTATTTGGACTATTTCTTCTTTATAAAATAAAAATAATGAGCACTCTCTTGTCTTATATTTATGGAATATTTTTTACAAAGTTCCTCGGCATTATTTAAAGTCGGTTATAGCTCCGTTGCACTCGGTAATTGGAAACAAAAATAAAAGCGGCTAAGCAACAACGGGATGATACCATGAGCGTTGCCGTGATTTAGAGGTCACGTCGCAGAGCAGTCGGTCCAGGTTGTTATCATAAGATAACAGTCGAGAAGCTTACTTGGAGATCTTTGGGCGGCTTAGAAACATCCAACGGCAAGATTATATAACCACAACGTAGTTTTGCCAGTCCCCAACCCGCACTCTGCCTGCGTGGAGAGGTATAGCCTTAACACTCTCCTGAGAGGAGACCCGATACGGGTTGTTGATGAAAATATTAGCAATCGGGTTGTTTTGTGATATATATCAGACCCTGTATTTTTTTTTCTAGTAGTATCAGCACCAGTAGTAGGTGGTATAAATGGTTTTTTTTTGTACCCTTGGTAACGTGTATGTAATATTCAGATCAATTCACTGGTGTAACAAATAAAAAGACACTCGTGTAACAAATAAACTCAATGAAACATCAGGAATGAACTATCTATGAATGATAGAGTTAATCTCAAGAACCCATAAACTGTGTTACTATATTTTTTTTAAATCTGATCTCAACAAAAAGTTATTTCCAACTTTTTATAGCAAATGATGCTAATTTCTTACTTAAATTATGACTAGTACCTGAATGACTTTGCTCGGTATTTATTTTTTTGGTAATTTTCTTAAAATGAATCCTAGCTAGATCGATTTATCACCCCCAAAACCCCCCGCATAGTAAATTGATGATTTGATGAAAATCGTAAGAGCCTTTTCCGAGATTCAGATTATATTTATAGATATAAATGAAGAATACTCAAAAATGACATCAGTTGCAATATCCATCTTTTGTGTAGTGTTAATTATCAATAAATACACTAAATTCAAATAAATCGAAACTACAGCGGCAAAGCTCTGATTACAATGATAACTATCTAGGGGATGAACAAGGGCCATTATACTTATTGTGATCACATGGCCGCTGGCAAACGCATATGTTGACTGATCATAATGTTAATGTGGGGCAAACAGTTTTGATACTTTGCTTCTTGAGAGGGTGTCCGAGGATCCAGTAACCGAAGCTTTGCCTATAATTAATGAAAATATACCCATGTAATACAGTGCCAGAACAAAAGACATCTTCCTTCGTGGATTAAAGTAGTTACAAAGCATCGTGTTTCTAGATTATACTAATATTTAAAATAGTGGTCTCGTAAATAATAGAGCACCTATATTTTCTATAAAATCGTATTTTTTTTTATAAAAACGAGCCTACCAAAGTGAATATCCTCTGTGAAATGAAAAGTATGAGCAGAACCCAAGAGTAGTGGTCACCATACTCATTACGAATGGATGTAATGCAGCAATGCAGCATCGTGACACATATTATAGCAGTATATTGAGACGATACGTCTCCATCTGTGTTTTCATCAATATCCAAATAACATATAGTTACTTCAACTTTACAAAATAATAAAATAGTCATAACACTTCTATATGATCATTTTATTTTGCTTTGGCTAAACTGAAGAAGGCCTATGTTCAGCAATGGACATTGATGAAACTGAACAAGAATTAATTTAAACAGTTATTTATGAGATATAAAACAGTAAAAGTTTTGTAAATAAGGAATTAATGTTTAAATATATATTTTTGAATAAAATTCACTTGTACTTTTATGCCACTATTTAATTAAAATTAACCTGGTCTGTTTCACCCTATGCAAAATAACCTATCGTAAGCAAGTCATATATAAACTATTCTTTAACAATGCCATAGGATAAAAATAAGGGTTAATAAATAATGAAGTATCAAAATCACTTATCCTGTCTATAACCGCTGTCAAAGAGTACAATATGCATTATGGCGGTGCATTGTGCAAAACGATGTTTATTTGCGCACGCGCATTCACGTGACAACAAGTGGATGCATTAACATGTGAATATTAATATTAATGATTGTGTGCAATATTCACTTAACTTAAACTGCCATAGACAATTATTAAAAAGATACATCCACGCTTTAAACTATCCAAAAATCTTTTATTTTTTATTAAGTTTGACATTTTTTCCACATCGTTTAATNCAAACAGTTTTGATACTTTGCTTCTTGAGAGGGTGTCCGAGGATCCAGTAACTGAAGCTTTCCAGTGCTAAAACAAAAGACCTCTTTCACGGATTAAAGTAATTACAAAGCATCGTGTTTCTAAATTATACCAATACTTAAAATAGTGGCCCCATAAAATAATAAAGCACTTATATTATCATTAAAACTTATTTTTTTTTATAAATATGAACCTGCTGAAGTGACTATCCTCTGTCAGATGCAAAGTATGAGCAGAATCTAAGAGTTGTGGTCACCATACTCATTACGAATGCATATAATGCAGCATTGTATATTATAGCAGTATATTGAGATGATACGTCTCCATCTTTTTTTCATCAATATCCAAATTAAATATAGTTACTTCAACTTTACAAAGTAATAAAATAGTCATAACACTTCTAAATGATCATTCTATTTTGCTTTGGCTAAACTGAAGAAGGCCTATGTTCAGCAATGGACATTGATGAAACTGAACAAGAATTAATTTAAACAGTTATTTATGAGATATAAAACAGTAAAAGTTTTGTAAATAAGGAATTAATGTTTAAATATATCTTTTGAATAAAATTCACTTGTACTTTTATGCCACTATTTAATTAATATTAACCTGGTCTGTTTCACCCTATGCAAAATAACCTATCCTAAGCAAGTCATATATAAACTATTCTTTAACAAAGCCATAGGATAAAAATAAGGGTTATTAAATAATGAAGTATCAAAATCACTTATCCTTTCTATAACCGCTGTCAAAGAGTACAATATGCATTATGGCGGTGCATTGTGCAAAACGATGTTTATTTGCGCACGCGCATTCACGTGACAACAAGTGGATGCATTAACATGTGAATATTAATATTAATGATTGTGTGCAATATTCACTTAACTTAAACTGCCATAGACAATTATTAAAAAGATACATACACGCTTTAAACTATCCAAAAATCTTTTATTTTTTATTAAGTTTGACATTTTTTCCACATCGTTTAATGACAGGTCTGTAAGTAGTGTATTCTTAACGGAAAAATAAAGTTGATGAGCATGGTCACTTGTTCTGTCTGTTTGTAATTTATTTCTAAAGATATATATAGCAATGGCCTTCATTATTTTGACCTGAGCTCTAAAACAGGAAATCATCAGACAAAAGTTTATTCACACATACGAAACTATTTCCTTCCAGAAGTAAGATATCGTCACAGTAATATCTTTCATCATCTCTTCGTGTAAAACAACATCTAGTTTAAAGCTAGTTAATCGATCGCTTTCAAACCAAAAGTACGAGTAATACGAATCTCTTGAAATACTTATTTAACACGTCGCATATGGTAATGGGGTACCGCCATGGGGGCGTATTGTCCACATCGGCTTTTACACCATATGGTCGAAAAATTTATAAACAAGTGTTCACCATCACTTCAATGAGTTTAAAATACCATACACCTGAAATATAAACTCTATTATTATGCGACATAGAGTTCAACTTGTTATCGGAAAAAAAAGATCGATTGACATAACATTAAGTTGTAATATCAATCTTATTGTTATAACATCAGAGTCTAAAATGACCAAGACAGGTTTTGCGCTAAATACAAAAGTATTGAAAGTAAAATCTAAACGCGACAAAACTACCATAAACGGACTTATTAGAAAAAACATTATCATATAATATTAAGACCTAGCACACTAAACATAAAGTATTTTTTCGTATGTGGTTTTCAATAAAAGAATGTGGATAATTAATAGGGTGAGTGATCCAGAGGCTATTGAGAGTACAAAAGAGATGATTACGTATAGCAGGGTTATATTGTTGGTGATCAAGACACCATATGGTATGTTGGTATAAAAGTATTTCGTATTATGGGGATTAAGTTGAGCATATTTCATTGTACTGTACAGGTGTTGTTTTGATTTGTGACGTTCTATATTTGTTTGTGGATAACGAGCGATGTACTCTTAATAACTATTGTTAACACACGTTAATCTGACTGATCTGAAAGATAATTTACAATGATAATGTTATTTGGTCAGTTTGGTATTTGAACAACAACTAACATTATAAAAGTAACAAAAAAGGAATATGAAGAATTTAAACCAAAAAGTGTAATACCACTTCGTAGCCGCAGCGTATCTTCTCAGCCTTTACTATTTCCAAGATTATGTGCGGTCGGCTACTAGTTCGACAAGATTTATCTGAATATCAGTTTTTCCACGGAGCGTCTGGCATCGGACCTCCGCAACCCTGAGGGTGAACTGAATTCGAAGATTGAACTAGCTTTATTCGAGGGTACTGGGACTAGAAAAAGTGTAATACTGCTGTAATACTGCTATCACAATTTTTTTTTTAGGAACTTTATCAAGGTATCCTGAAATGTAACTAAACATTTTTCATTAAATCTTATATTTATTTCTATTTTCATCATTAAATAAACAATTAATAAATAAATACTTCGGACATCTAACATACATCACCATCTAGTCCCAAGCTAAGCAAAGCTTGTGTTATGGGTACCAGACCAGATATAAATACTTACTTTTGTTTTTTAAATACATACTTATTATACTTATAGAAAACACCCAAACTCCGAAACAAATGTTTGCAGATTATACAAACATTTGGTCCGACCCGGGAATCAAACCTGAGACCTCAATCAAAGCAGTCGCATATGTTACTACTGCGCCACCCAGGTAGTCATTGATCAATAATTGTGAGTAGTCCACTTCTCGACATATCTTCTCCTTAGAAAAGAGGCTCTAATGAAGCGTATTTCTCGGCAGAGTACACACTACTTGTTCCAATACATTTATTATACACCTCTTTTCTTACACTCAAATAAATATAGTAAACCAATAAACAAGTATCACACCCACTCGATCATTGTCTCGATACAATCGAGGCAGTTCCTATGGGACAGGAACAATTGTTCCAAAGAAACGGCATTAGCAATATAACTAATCTGTCGGGACAAGACGCAATCAAACTTGCACATGTGAACTTTGGACTGGACATCATCAGTCACGCGAGTTCTTGGATTGATCGTCTGTGGACTTCCTAACGGGTTCAGCAGAATTGTTTGTTATTCCTAGAAATAGACATCAGTGAGAAAGCAAGTTACTAAAAGTACCTATAGTAGATAAATGATTAGAATAAAGGGTTGAAATAACATTAAAATGGCGTGTTAAAACTATTTAAAATTAATTTTAGCACATCTCACCAGACCCTGAAATAAAATGTGACATAAATTAAAGTTTACAAACACGTTTATGGGAAATTGCTCCGCGTAGCCAATAGGTAAATGTATATTTTGTCAGGCAATTCCTGTATGAAAATTACGTTATGTTATATATATTATAGAAGATCATTTGATGATTACAAAGTTATTAAAATCTTAAAAATCCTCTGATTATCACATACTAAAAATCTTTCCAATCTATCTTTCACTTAACAAGTAGTTAAAGATACACTTAAAAAGTAGTTAAAGAATATGAAAGATTTTAGAATGAAAATTCTCAAAAAAAGGAAATTATTTCATATCATTCCAAACACACTGAACACCCTAAAGAAATATAGAAAAAAGCCATATCACCCCTTTTGCCCCACAATAATTCAAATAAATAATCAGCTAATCTTTTATTTATCACAAAATAGGATTACGTCGGTGCAAACTACATTCACGATCGTATCGAAGTCCCTCGAACACGTGCAAGTTGATCTGCGTCGCGTGCCCACAATTACTTGCCAGCCTTTAGGAAGACGTCGATTGATAAACCATTTAAGCTCAATTTATTGGTATTTGACGTTGTGGTGATGGAGTACTTTGGACGTTTATTCTTCCAACCGATTACCAACCAATAGTAAAACAATCTTTGATGCATTTTATCACCTTTTCACCCTTTCGTTAGGTATATTTAGGGGCAGTGTGATAAGTATCTTCTTCCATCCTAAAAATAACAATATAAGTACCTATGAGACTATGAGGTTGGTTAAAAAATAATATAACAGGAATGTTTATTTGAAAAAAATATTTTTATATATTCGCCTACATTGTCGGCTTCAAAATAGTGTCTACGATATTTTGCACTAACTAGGAAAGTCTTTAGTTCTTTCAACAATTTTGTTTGCATCTACGACTATAAAAGACGATATAATTTAAATTTGAAACCCTCTATTTTTAGAAATAGTAGAAAGTTAAATGTCACACTGAACTGTTTCTAACGAATATAACAAAATAAACAGTTAATACAACTGAAAATGTATCATAAGTACTGCAGAGATGGCTCTGTATCAAATAACTTTCAAATTTCTAAATATTGATTTGAGAATGCAATGCTGAAAAACTACTCACCTCGTATTACGTACAGTAAATAGGTACATCTCATCAACAGAACCGCCATCAGCAACTGAATGTTTCTCTCTGGACAAAGGCATATATCTAAATTATAGTAACTCCATAAATAGGTACATCTCATCAACAGAACCGCCATCAGCAACTGAATGTTTCTCTCTGGACAAAGGCATATATCTAAATTATAGTAACTCCATAAATACGTACATTTACTCCACTTCTCCATAACAACATAATATCCTCGCGTTACTATAGTCTCTTCACATCTTCCCAAAATGAAAAAATTCTTTTACACGGACAGCGCGTTTGAAACAAATCACCACAGCCTGGAGCACCGATTCATCAATCTCCGCAGCAGCCCGACCCGTCACTGACATCTTATTACGTGTAAACACCGACAAATGTCCATGGGAACATTTCAGATGTCCATGTAGCTTTACAGGGAGAAGTTGTTTTACTTTTGCTTAATATATAATAAATTTAAAAGAAAGTGAACTCTATTACGCTTGCCCTTTTTGATGACGAAATCATATTTTCTCATGTAGGTGTTATTATGGTACAGGACAACAAACGAACTCACCGTCGCCGGTAAGAAACACAGGGTCAGTTTAATTAGTTCCTGATAATGTCAGAGATAGTTATCTGCCATTTAACACGAATTAATATATAAAAGTTGTTGATTAATGTATGGTTACCTGACTTTTTCGTCTCTATCCGAGACTTCATAAATGAAATCTGTAGTTATCTGGATGATAAATTCAGATTAGGCCACCGAGGGCTTTATCAGCAAGCGGTGAAACTGCTAAACAGAATTTGTCAGTCTTAAGTCATACACTTAGAATTATTAGGGATTAAATTCTAATCAAAATAACTAAATGAAAATGTTTCTATGAATATCATTATTTTACCGATTAGGTTCTCAAATTATTGCCATTTAAAAATATAACCGCTATAACTAGGTTCTATTAACAATAGAATATGCAAATTAAATAATGAATGCATCTGAACTAAAAAAAATATTTCTTTTCCGTCCCTCTCTTTCTCTGAATAGATGAAAATAGCGTAAAAACATGAATAGTTTCAGCTAACGAATCACTTTTGATCCGTCAGAGTAAGCCAACATTCTGACACTGAATCGGGTCTTTGAAAACACATTATTTATTTATTCATTATCATTTGACCACAATCTGTGATCTAAATATATTTTAAGAGTTTTTTATCAACAAAAAAAATCTTACTTAAGCCAAACAAAAATAATAAAAATACGTGTAGTATTTTACTATTTTTGTTTGGCTATATAACATTGTATAAAACCAATCTTAATCTTGTTACTCACTTAATGGATACTGTTAGCATTATCCATTAAGTGACATAACATTTAGATGTTTGTTTAATTATAACCAAACTATTTACTTTATTACTATTTTCATTCCCTTCGTACAAATCTGTAGCCACATTTAATACCGATTTCTAACTAATCGAATCATTTCTTTAAAATTTCTCATTAACACCCCAACCAAAATAAATGGAACAGATTTTCATTGAGCGCGAACAAATGGCCAAAAAATGGCTAAAATCTGACAAATGGTTTTCCTTTAACGTCTGCGCCCATCTTATTATCGTTATCCACTACCGAACAGAACTCATTTGAGTCTTCTTATAACTTGTCTACATATTTCTAGCCACTCAAAAATATACTCTATTCTCTAACACTTTTGTTCAATTTGACTTGTTCAAGTTTTCCTATATTAGCTTTGGTTATAGCTATCAGATTAAAGATTTTATTGCTCTCATGTTTAAGCTCAATTTTCTTTGTAACGTCTTCAAGTATGATATCAATTTGAGGAGAAGCGTCTGTGTTAATAGCATTATTCGCAATCTCATCTATACAGTCGGGGGTTAGGCCGAGTATATGAAGTATCATTTTTTATGCGACATATAAAACATATTTATAGCAATCATAATCGTTACAGTTTCTCTAGTGCCTTGTTTGAGTGAGATAAATAGAGGATAATCGTCGGAAACAAACTTCTTTTATAGAATAACTTAGTTATTATACAACTTACGTTGTTATTATCAGAACATTAAAATTTGCTGGTCTTAAAAATATTTTATCACCCAATTTGTCAGTAAAAACGAAGTTTGGTGTATTCCATTGTTAAGAACTTCTATTCATTCGTTTGTTACCTTAATAAAACAAAGGTCATTGTTTACAAAATCTATCGTAAGATGATAAAGGCAATAATTTTGCCGACCGTACCCATTGAATGGTGAAATAAACCACAGTTTTCAATATCACACCGCTATTGTCAAGCTGACCCTACCACAACTCAATGCGCTCTCAATTCACAGCAGTTATTATTATCTTGACCTGGTGATTGAGCTCTCCTGCTCTCTATCGTCGTGAAATTCTCTCATTGGCCACCTCATTTCTTTGACGCCCTCCACCCAGAGCTTATTGGTGGATCACGCCACGCCTCCCTAACTTGGAACGCTCTGCTTTGGGTAGTTTGAAACCCCACTTATATATTTTTCACCCTTATGTTACTCGCATTCGTATTGTAGCTGCCGGGTTGTACGCACGCGTCTTCTCCATATCATCGCGATATAAGTGTAAAAACTTTTAAGTTTGTGTGCTGTTAATTAAATGTATAAACGATGACAATGGACGTTCAAAATAACTATCAAAATTATAAAGAACCTTCTCTTGATTGTAAGGAAACTAACTTGAATATTGAAAGTGCAAGAACTTCACATATAAAATCAGAAATGCAGCCAACTATTTTAAATCAAGCAAAGACATCGAAACGTTCTTTTGATGTAGCTTTCTTGATGATGCCTGATGAGAAAGTACGTTCAAAGCCACCGGAACGACAACTAAGAGTTTCTAAACAACTTTTTCACAACGAAGAATGGGAACAAGTGCCACCTAAAAGAATACCAGAGATGTACAAACATAGTGATTACTCTAATGAGAACACGATGGACTTAAAAGATCAGGATGATGACCGCATATGTGTAAATAATAACATATCGCCAACCTTTGGATCTGATATTAATATAGATGTGGGTACAGATGAATATCCCAGCAAAACTATGTACTGTAGCGATTCCGAAAACTCTGAACGATCTAGAAGTCGACCTAACTCTAATGAAAGTGCCGTACGACAGCTAAAGTTTTTACCAGAATATAAGAATAAAATATTCGACGACCCGACTCTGATCAGCATGCAGTCCAGAGCCCGCTATGAAAGGTATTCAGATAAGTCTGATATGTCACCTAAAAGTGCTTTTACGAAAGTATCTAACTTTGCGACGAGGTCACCAAATCCATCCGTGAGTCCTGATAATCTTCTTTATCAAAATTCTGTGAGCCCACCGCTGTCAGCCGCTAGTCCACCGACAACTTCTTTTAATAAATCACCTGGTTTCAATTCCCTGCTTACTCCAGCTCATATTTTGAATAGCAGTAATTTCTTCAAAGGTCAGAATGTACCATCGTCTTCGCCAAACTACCCAGACTCGGCGATGCAGCAACGACCAGCTTCTTTCAACAAAGGTATGGAGTACCAAGATAAACAAGATTCAAAGTTGACACATATGTCGCCAAACAAAATAAATTTCCTTCCATTTAGACCAGAAATACCGTATCTTCAAGCTGGATCTTCGTACCCATTCAGTGTACAGAATTTTCAGCCACCAAATTCAGATTTTATGAAGTTTCCGGTGCCTTCAAGGGATCCACCTGTAAATCCTTTGATCGCAAATCCAGCGGCAGCCCTTCTTAGCACCTTATTACCACCCACTCTAGCTGCGTTTACTTTACCGTCGCAGAATGTTTGTGCAAAGTGCAGTATCAGCTTTCGTATGACTTCTGACTTAGTGTACCATATGCGCACACACCATAAGAGTGAGTCTGCTGTCGATCCACATAGAAGAAAAAGGGAAGAAAAGTTAAAGTGCCCAGTTTGCAACGAAAGTTTTCGAGAACGGCACCATTTAACTAGGCACATGACCGCGCATCAGGACAAAGAAGGTGATTTAGACGAAGTTCCCGTTGCATCAAATTATAATAAGAAAAACAAACAATTTTATCCGCATAATGGTAGTTCTCTTTTACACAAATAAATTCTTATTTCGAACAAGTACCGACACAAGTCATAAATCTATGAAAAGTATTAAGTAATAAATAGGCTCATTTTAAAATAAACCTATTTGATAATCAAAGTGAGGTAGCTTCCGCGTACCTAAATGTTTGATCAAATGTAATGAAATTAGTACGATAATTGAATTGTTAAAATCTCTGTCAAGTTTCATTGTTTCGATAAAATTTGTTATTGTTATCACTTAATCTATGTGCAATATTAATTGTTAAGTATTTATTTTGTAAATATAAGTATTGGTAGTGAAGCATTAATTACAGAGATTTAAAATTGAAATGTGATTTTATTTCCTATAATTATTTATTTAACCACAAAAAATTATGATGCATTAATTTTCACTTTGGGTTACTTAGATATTTTTACAGCGTCTCAAGAGCTTACCATTCCTATAAGTATATTCTCAGTGTTGTACTAAAAGCAATCTACTTTATAGCTATAATTATAACAATTACTTATCTTCTAGACCC
Source organism: Hyphantria cunea (assembly GCA_003709505.1). NCBI lineage: Eukaryota > Metazoa > Arthropoda > Insecta > Lepidoptera > Erebidae > Hyphantria > Hyphantria cunea. The sequence continues at coordinate 244,679 of PKRV01000467.1, forward strand.
CACACGATATGACAATATCTAATACATAAATTTGCTGTTTCGAATCGCTAACCAGGCGAAGCATGCCGAATTTATGCGTGAGGGTTACCGATAGAGATGTCCGCGAACCCTTGTTCTTTCTGATTTGATTTAAAGCACAGTTTATTTAAGTCTAAACACCTTTCAGAAGAGGAAAAATAATTGTCGCGTTGTTGATTTACGTCTGTTCCTTCAATGTATAATATCCTCCATTGACCTGATTCAAATAAATGAACCCTAAAAGTAAGTTACTCAATGAAATTTTAAATACTGTACCGTCATTATTTTGAAGTAAATTGCACTTTAGCTACATTTGAAACTAAAATCACAATTTTTACTTGAATCAAAATTGGATCATTATGATAATGATCAACTCATGTTTAAATAAAAATCATTATTCTTTTCTTTATTGGCTTTTTCTGCTTGTTCCTGTTTATTAATAGAGGCAACATCCTAACATAACACATAATGAATATATTATTAATTTAGAATGAAAAGGACTTTTACTTATCGCAATCTGTCTACAAATTATATTATTGTTCTGAGACTTGGTTTTTTTGTGTCCGTCTCAGTTGTTTGTAAAGTCCTTCGCGATATAGGAAGATTTTCCTCGTATGGGAGTCAGTTAAAATTATTATTCTAAGGATATCAATCAAATACTCTTGCTATAAATATTATAAAAATATTAAATAGATGAAAATACTATTGAGAGGTTACGAAGTGGTGGTAAGGATATTTTTGTACATTTCAAAAAAAATCCCGCTTTTACTAATCGGAAAGATTCAATTAAGATTTTAGAAGCAAACAAATGAAGCTTTTGTTGTAGAAGTCAGTACAAGAGGGCATAGCGTCTACTGTCAGCGCCAACTCTGTTATGTTAATACTTAAGTTACCCACCCTTATAGTAAGTGATTACCGCTACCCCTAAACACTTGCATCTCAAGAGAATGTTGCCGACCTTAGTTGGATTTCCTGATTTCCTCACCCAGATATTCTTTTTAAGCTTCCGTACCCAAAAGGAAAAACTGAACCCTATTACTAAGACTTCTCTGTCCAGCTGTCAATCTGTCTCCGGGCTCTATTTCATGAAACGTGATAGTTAGACAGTAGATATTTTCAGAGATGATATATTTTTGTTGCTATGACAAAAAAAAACACGATAAAATAAAGATGTTTTTTTGCTCATTTTTGATCGACATTGATAACGGCAACAGGTAGACGCTGGAAATGTATAGATAATGGCACGGAGCCCTTCCTGCGCGAGTCCGACTCGCANACGATTTTATTGTGAGGTTGTAGTATAACACTTATGATAATATAAAAGTTAATTGTCAGAGAAGATCTAAGAAGGATTTCTCTACATTGAGATGGCTGATGTATCAGCACATTTGATAATTAAAACACTCCACCAACAAACTCTAATAGAATAATCAATAACTTAATATACCCTGCATAAGGGAGCGAGCGGCACTAAAGGCCGTGTCTAAATTCTTTGCGAACAGTGCAGTTCCCATGTGCCGAGACAGTTAACACTGATGTAGGTTATTCCATATCAATGGTGACATGACTATGACGAATCATGTCATGGGAAATGGACACCAGATTTTTGGTGACTTCATATAGGGTGATTTTTTCGTTCATCTAGGTACTCTTATAAATTTTAAAGTAACTGTCTCGCTTTCACGGCTAAACTGACCTTAACTGGTTTTTTTTTATGGAATAGGGTCAAACGACAGAGGTATGATGATAAGCGATTACCGCCAACCATGGTTACCCGCAACGGAGAGGCATCACTAATGCATTGCCGGCCCTCGAGGGATGGGATTGGGGTACAATCTTCGGAATCCTCACTCACCTGTGAAACACAACGCAGGCGCTGTTTCACACCGATTTTCTGTGAGGCCGTAGTATCACTCTGGTCGAGCCGGCTCATCCGTGCCAAAGCGTGGCTCTCCCATGTTATCCCGCTTATTTAATAAGAATTTGTATTAATACTTACAAATTAGCTTTTGTTAAGATGTAATGTTTTCCAGTGTAAATCTAGAACTCACTTCCAGCGCACCACTATGACTCAGATCCCTTAAGTGGAAAAGGTCATCTCACCAGGTCACCATGCAACATTGTTTGCATTCGCAATTAGTATGAAGGCGTCCATTCATGGATCCTACTCATGTTTTCCATCAAACCAAGCGCAATCACTTTGGCCGGTTTAAAAAAATATATAGGGTAATTCAAATGTGCACAAATTAAACTTGAACTTAAGAGCTACAAGTACATTGCATCCTTTTGCCCCGATCCCACGTCAACTAGAAGAGCCCTACTTTTAATTGGGAATTTAGGGTTCCGGCAACTTCACGTTAAAAAAATACGAAATAATTGCTTAGATATTACAGATTTTCTATGAAACTGTATCATTATGTTAATTTCTAAACTAAAACTTAAATCTAAAATTTCTATTTTTTAAACCATTCTTATCCGGATGAAATTAAAACACACATGTTAAATCTTTAGATAAGATTTTGCTTTACTTTCAAGTTCGTCGGTAAAAGAAAAAAATACTACAAATTGAAACTCCTAACTGAATTCTTCTACTGGCCAATGTCCCCAAGACGGAAGGCCAAAAATCTAAAAGCTAAACTTAAAAAACACCATACAGTATGTAAGTAGTAGCTCGTAAATGTAGAAACTTCACAGGGTGTCCGCGTGAGTGCGAAGAGAACAATATTTTTGTCCGTCCGCCGAACCGTGAGTAATTCAATAGAAAATATTCATATTGGGGACGAGCGGCGCCCCTGATGGTGAATGGGTGCGCTTATAGCGGGTGTTTTTTGAATAATTATATATGTTGTCACTTTTTAGAAAGTATTTACATAAATAATTATATAAAATCCGTTAGAAGGCTTTTCCAAATGCCAACTAACGGGTTTCGCAAAGCTACAGCTCTACGACTTTACCTGTTCACATTGGCCTGGCTATTATTCACAGACCCCTAGTCATTTCTATCACGAATAATCTTGATCTAATATAATGATATTTTGCAGTGTAAATGACTAATATTATAAATAATGCTAATATAATTATAAAAAATATAGACTCAGTATGTCTGTCAGTTTGTCGCGCTTTCACGCCTACTGAACTGATTAGAATGAAGTTTGATACACAGATAGTGTAGAGCCTGAGAAAGAATATATGCATTTCTTGCGATAGCCGACATAAACACGGGCGAAGCCGTGTGAAAAAGGCAGTTTACTATATTATTCTAAACTGCAGATACGATTCTCATTGAAGTAGTGTATATTCAAAATATTATTGCCTTGGATAGCAAGCTGAAATTCTATATTTGTAGCAATGTTCCAACTTAGCAACATTTATGTCCTTTAATGTATTCTTTAACGATTAAAACGGAAATATAAACATTAAAAATGTTTTTAAATCATTTAGTAAACGCAAAACGAAACCGAGCTGCATTTTACCTCCTGAAATTATACATTTACTTAATTATCCTCAAAACAATACTGTATTAGTCTAATGTAACTAACTGCAGTTTTAAGAAACCAAGTAATAGGTAATCCACCTTATTCTTTAACAAAATCTATAAATTAAAAAAAATATAAACGTTTGAATTTCTAACAGCCTGTATATATTAGTGTTGGCAGACGCCAATGACGGATGTGTCGCTACATTGGTGGCTGTTGGTGCCCTCTCCGAAGATATAAGGCTTAGTTGACGCTCTCCTTATGATCTCCAGACCGAAGCCAACGAATACAAGTATTGTGAGACCATTTATTTACAGCTGCTGTAGATAATACCTATTTAGGTTTGAATAATAAGTAAATAAATATTTCGGACACAAACAACGCCATCTAGTCCCCAGCTAAGCAGAGATTGTGTTATGGGTACCAGGCAACTGATATAAATACGTATATTATTTTTTTGTAAATACATACATATTATATACGTGTATAGAAAACACGTAAAGAAACTAAAATGGAAGTGGGCTGGACACGTAGCGAGGCTAAAGGACGAGAGATGGACCGGCAGGGTAACAACCTGGATAGGTCCAACTGGCAAACGTCTCAAAGGCGGATCCCACACGAGAAGGGCAGACGAGTTGATAAAAATTGCTAATATTGACTAACCGCAAATAGCTCAGGATAGAGACATATGGACTTCTTTAGAGGAGGCCTTTACCTTCACTTGAGGAAGGGTTCATGCAAGCAAACAAGCAAAACTTTTTACATGTATACATTATTTCTAATAACTAATAACGCCATTATTCTTTCTTTCCTTTAAACTAATTATGTACCTATTTACTTATGTAACTACTTTTGCATGAAATAAAAGATTTATATATATATATAGAAAACATCCAAATTCCGAAAAAAATAAATGCAGATGATACAAACATTTGGTCCAACTCGGGATTCGAACCCAAGACCTCGACACAGCAGTCACCTAAGCCACCACTGCGTCATAGAGACAGTCAAGAGGCAGGGAATGTTGAAAGGTTTTCGAAAGGCTTTAATAAGAAAAAAGACGATGAATCAGAGAAAAGTAATTTTGTTTATAGAAATTACTCATACCACAGAATTATCTTGCATTCGAGTAAAAGGTATCCATGATAGGGTTCAAAATATATATGTTTGCCTGAAGAATTCAAATACATCCATGTTTTATAATGGGTACAGTCGTACCGTTGGAACGTAACAGACAGAGAGACCCACTTTGATTTATAGTTTTCTTGTGTATACAATCATATCGTAAACAGCTAATAATAAAATTAAAACCACTGTTATACGTAGAAATTGAAAAATCGTATAATTTTTAAAATTGGTAGCGATTTCGATCTCGAGTTAAGTTAAACTATCAAAACTGGTGAACTGGCGAATGGTTGAATTGCAAACATGTAACTCTACAACAAGTGACTATTAGATTTAAACCAATAAAACGACTAAGAAATTATAACAAATGGTTAGAAAACCACACGAATCGTTCAAAACATTAGACAGTCATGCATAATCAATGCAGGAGCAATATTTTCCACTCAAATAGCTATACAGAATACGAAAAATAATAAATATGTATTTTGCTGAACGCATTTACAAGATTACAATATTAGCGAGCACGTCCTCACACAGCCGAGGCATCATTACAAATGATAAATAGTCGGCACACTTCGATAATCAAATTCTAATTTCGAATCTGTTCTACCCTCGCGAATATTTTTTTCCGAGGCAAGGGAAACAGCCACACAGCCTGTTTTGTATTGTGAGAAGATTGTGACTTTATTAACCGTGAACGAATGATCTCTTTAACCGATTCACCACGGCAGGCACGTGACCCGGAACCGATTATGGTTCCGTACCCGATTTGTATGTATTTGTATGTAAATTGGTGCGTGGGGTGACGAGATAACCGGGCGTGCTTGATAGGGATCTCTGTTATTGAATTAAGTGTTGGCGTTTAGTGATTGTTGAGATAAATGTCCGTCTTCATTTCGTTTTTGTTTTGTTTTTTTACTGCGCATTCTCATAGAAAAATATTGAATTAGTATTGTAATAATTTTGTTTTGCATAAGTCTATTAGTCACAGATGAAGAAGCGAAAATGACCGGTTCTGTGAGTCTGTAAACACTAATAGAATAGTTTTCTAGTCTGTGTAGCACATAGCTAGCCTTCAGGAGATTTGAACTGCCTCAACAATTACCTCCCTCCCTCCATCCTCTTCATTCTTGCATCTTAACAAGAACACAAATGCAAGAAACGATCCTGTAATGCTGTTGAGTTAGAGGTAAGTAGTTACTACGTTCTATTATTTTACTTGAAAAATATGCCTGTCAGAAAAGATTGACGCTCTGCAATTCTTATGTATACTAACTTAGTTTTTTCTAATTTACTAATTTCACATTACTAAGTACGAGATTGTTCACAAATGTTTAAAAAGAAAACCCTTCACGTATTGCTACATAGATTAAACAAATGCCAACAATATCTTGAGGTCGGTAGCCATGACCAATGTTTTCCGTCTGTTCCGCCGCTCGCCCTATGTCTGGTTAGGAAGCTATTTAACTCAGCTATTGTTTCCCGCAGTCATGCTAGCATACCACACTTTATTATTAAATACTACAACATTAATACTACAAAGGATATTTCTGTCGTGGAGAGTAAGTTACGACATCTTTGTTACTCGGGACAAATTCATTTAATTATCTCGAAGGAACATGCTGTCTATTTTAAGTAGCGACTTTTACTCTTCTTTACACTGTGAACACCTAATGTGAGCGGGCATCACGAAACTTAATATTCTCACGTGAATTTCCAAATTAATCAAGTGAATCTCTACCGATTCGAAAGTACTTCGCCGCTTCGAGAAAGAATGTCGAAGGCGCAGATTATTGTAGTGCATGTGGTGAATTCAGAAACTTCTTTTGACAAATATAACCATTGTAATCAGCTGCCATGGTAAAACGTAGACTTTAGACCGTGGGAGAGCCCTGCTTCGGCATGCATGGGCCGGCTTGACCGGAGTGATACCACGACTCACAGAAAACCGATGTGAAACAGCGCCTGTGCTGTGTTTCACAGAATGAGTGAGGATACCGGAGACCCATAATCCAACCTTTCCCCTCATCCCCCTTCCCATCCCCCAAGCCCGGCAACGCACTTGTTACGCCTCTGGTGTTGCGGCTGTCCATGGGCGGCGGTAATCGCTTACCATCAGTTAATGCGTCTGCTCGTTTGCCACCTAAACCAAATGTCATACCACAGACAGCCAAAGTTACCTTCGAATTAATAATATTAGTATGTATGAAATCCCCCAGTAATAAATGCCTCGTTGGTCTAGAGGTCCCGGGTTCAAATCCCAAGTCGGGCCCACAGTGTTATTGAGTTTTTCTGATTATATTAATACTTAATAACAGCTCGGAGTTTGGAAGTTGGGGTTTTAGCCCCTGTGCCTCAGAGAGCACGTAAAACTGTCGGTCCTGCGCCTGATCTCTCCCTGATCGTGTCGGTTAACCGTCCCATTGGATTATGAGAAAGAGGGAACAGAGAGTGCACTTGTGTTTACGACCACACTTGTGCACTACAATATCTCCTGTGTAGTTGGCTGGTCTCCGTTGAGACTGGCCGCCGTGGCCGTAATCGGCTAGGAGAACATCATGTATGAAATATATATTAGTATAGTATTACAAATAAACCTCGTGTACCCAGCTAACTCTTGTACCTACGCAACGGTACATAGCATCTCTAAGTTAGCTATCAGAAGATACCTACATGTATAAAGCCAGCTCCAGTATTCATCCGTATATCCGGATACGTGCAACCAAAACACACAGGTACACTTACCCTAGTTTTATATAACCCTTTACCCATATAACGTAAACTATCAGGGACTCAGAAACAACAAAAGGTATCTTAAATAAGACGGGAACTAACGCACATCCGTATCCGCTGTGCCGACAGACAATAGGGCGTAAAATATTTTGGGACTTTCCGTCGTACCTCATCGTACATGAGCCTTTGTTTTTACGTTGTTTGTTATTGCATAGTTTCTGTATATAAGAGAAATTCATTTGTTGATGATTCATGGTTACTGACCGTAACTGCTAAACTAGAAGTCGGGCATTTTATTCCAATTCTGGACAAATGAATGTGCTATCAATACTATCATTTTCGGTGTCTTGGTATAAATTAACTTTAATATGTATGTGTTTCGAAAACTATAAGTATTTTTATTAAAAGTTTGGTTCGCATAGTAAAGATTCTGCCAAATTTAGAGGCACACGGCTTTATGGGATTTGTCAAATAATTATAAATAAGAACTTGGCCTGTAGAAACCCGATCCTGTAACCAGGAAACTTCGTCATTCGATGATTTAAAAGCAATGAAAAGATTGATATTGAACTGTGAGGCTCTGGTATCACTTCTTTCAGCAAAACAATACGTCCACCACCTCCTCCACAGGCTCCACAAGCCAGAAGTGCAATTGGACAGGCCTATGTCAAACGTGGATTGCGATAGGCTGATGATGATGACCTATATAATTAATGGTGCGAGTGTATTGGTTCAGCATAGCACACTCGCCATTTAATTATTTTGTAAAAAATATATGGCAGGGCTTAAGTGTAATCTACGCTAATTGATTTAATCATGGTTTTTAAAAGCAAATTCAGCATTTTCTGTTTCCAGATTGTCAAATAATATAAATTAGAATATTAAGGAGCTATAATTTTCACCGAATTAGCAGATGTTTGACTCTAAGCAGATACAATTTAAAATAAGACTGATTTATGTGACAGTATCCGGTAGAGTCAAGCAAAGAAAAATTTAGGTAACTTAAATTTGGAAATACATAAGCAATATTAAGTCCATAAAATTCTCGTGTCACGGTGTTTGCTACCAAACTCCTCCGAATAGACTGGGCTGATTTTTATGAAATTTGGTGTGCGTCGTCAAATCAGGTAGGTCTGAGAATAGACCAACATCTATTTTTCACACCCCTAAATAATGAGGGTGATAAATCCTTCATTTTTTTTTCTTGACGGAACACCTTTACCATTTCAGCTAGTATAGTTATACAATTCTAAATATTTTAACAGAGATACTTAAGAGGTTAGTTTCATAATTGAATATTTGTCAACGATTCAAATCTTTCTTTTGAACTACTCTTTTGGGTTAAGCCTTCTTCTCTTGCAACTCGAACTTATTTGTCTTTTTACTGTTTAAAATGCTTTGACTAAGGCATCTCGCTATCATCGCTCAGAACACAGCTTACGCTACTTAAAAAAACAAAACTTTTGAAAAAATGCCACTAATTGTTTAATGGATTTTAACGCTTGACAGAAGAACAGAAAGTCTTAAGCTTGAAGATCTCGATATGATTTTAACTGATAACAAGATAATGCCCTGATGACAAATGACTGCCTCGGTGGTGCAGTGATAGCGTACGCGACTACTGTCCATGAGGTCCCGGGTTCGAATCCTAGTTCCGACCAAATGCTTGTATGAGCTACAAATATATGTTTCGGAGTTTGGGTGTTTTCTATGTATAATATGTATGTTTTATAAGTAGTTACAAAAAAAATATATTTATATTTTCATACATAATAACATACAAAACGCAAATATACGCAAAATTAACAGATCAATTATGCAAGTATGTTTCATGTATGTTCCAATTGTAACCTTTATTGTATCCTTATTTTTTTGGGAAGATACTGATTCCCGACACACAGCTCACGCTAGTTTGAGAATCAGGGCTTGCACTTGAATTGTATCCATACTTTGTTAAAATAAATAAATAAAATACAATTAAAAAAATATCAGTTGTCAGCACCCATAATACAGACTCTGCTTAGTTTGGGACTAGATGGAGTTGTGTGTTAGATGTACGAAATATTTAATATTTTCATTTAAGTACCGATCAATCCCAGCTATTTAAGAAGACTGCAACACTTCAAAATAAACATAGATATTAAATTAAAATCATGCATTTTTATTGTAAAAGGTACAAAATGAAAGTCCAATTATGGCAGCAATTTATAAACGATCGCTACCAAAGCCGAACAATAAACTTGCTACAGTGAACCGAACGGTTGACAAAACACCGCATCTATTTAGCATATGAATTAAATACAGTGAAATATGGTTAAAATTAATATGGATATATGCCGTCGCGTAAAGTACTTACTGATGGGCGCCGCTTTGCTCTGTAACCGTAGCAAAAAATGATAGCGATTAATATTTCCTGATTTCATACGCAATCGCAAAGCTGCTTCTTATCAGTTCGACTCCATATCCGAAGCTTTATGCCTCATTTTCTATCCTAACCTTCTGTACTTCATTCATCGTAAGTACTTTCCCATTTTAATTACACGTTGTTAGTCATTCAGCTATAACCCAATCACTTACTTGGCTATAATGTAAAAATATAAAATCATCTAGCGAATAGAACTTGAGTCTTTGGAATTCTAAATAAAGTAACTTAAAAATTAAGTTAGAAGCCAAGTTTAAATACTTTACAAATCATTATAAATACAAACAGGACTATAATATACTCTTTTTGCTATGTAATATAAAGGTAATAGAGCCAAGCTGAAATCACCGCGAACGGGCGGCTTGACCGGATCTACCCTCGCACAGAAAATCAACGTAAAATAGCAGGGTTAATGCTGTCGTGTTTCACTGGTGAGAGCGAAACTGGAGGCCCACTGATGCAGAAGCATCACCAGGCCGACGTGGTGATGATCACCATTCTGCATTGTTGCATTGTCTGCATTCGCAATAAGTATGGTGACCAATTTTGGATCAGGCAGAGTAGAGTTCTTTGGGCAGGCCTATATATAAAAAAAGTAATACTGTTTGTTACATCTGCTTGTGACACTCTCAATAAATTACTTTAATCAATTCTATTGGACCGACAAATGTCTCAACTGTCCACATTTTGCATCAACTTCTAAGTTTTCTTTCATCATACAATAAAAGAGAATATGGAGTCCCAAAAGGAACGCATCACAAAGTAAGTCGAAAATAATAAGCGTCCTCCGACGACAATATTCACAGAATACATTATATTTTGTCTTGCTGTTATCTCTTTGTACTTTGGAAACTATAAACACTTCGGTATATACGAATTGAATATTTATGAGTTTATTACTAAAACAATATCTTGTAAAGTATGTAAAGTTGCAACTCTTGCTAGTTTCTAGAACGAAAAGTTCTGAGTTCTGACATTTTATACTAACTAACCGTTTTTAATTACGCTTGACCAAACTAACTTATACATACACGTTTACATCCTTGATTTGTAATAGGTTGTCAATCTCAAACCCAAAAACGGATGTATGGTTTTTAATAATATAGGCAGGCAAAAATTCCCTAATTTGCATGATTCAAAAGGTTTACCTTTTGGATCATGCAAATTAGGGAATGGAGTTTTTGAGTTTAGGTACTTTCACTCACTCAGTCAACAACAACATAGCAATTACTCCTTCTTTTTTATATATACTACTCTTATCGGAAGTTGGATAACATCAGGGCATTTTTAACTTTAGAGGCAGCAACCGCTGTTTTGCACAATTACTTAACGCCAATTAATTCTCAAAACTGACCTTAGCCGAAGCTTGATTTACCCCCTACAATACAGTTCAGACAGAGCCCACCACTGTTGACCATAACATCGGAGCATAATGTTTCTAAAAGTCCTTTTAAAATCTAAGAAATTTATAATCTGTAAAATGGTCCCCGGTCCCGCGAATATAAGTGACAGTTACAAATTCGTGCGTCGCGTATAAAATTGAATTTAGTGTCATCCATTAAGGTTCGATTTGGGATCGTAAATCGGATATCACATTAGCTTGATGTATGTGACACGGTGTACTTATAGCGTCGTGTTAAGGCTCTGTTGAGTTGTAGTTTTTTTGTTAAGAGAAAGTGTTATGAGTTCTCGTCGCCTACATGCTGACGTCACCGCCATGCTGACGTCACCGCCATGTTGACGTCACCGACATGTTGATACGACATTTTCGTATTGTTAAAAGTTTTTGTCCGCGTTGAGCACTTTTTGGTCGGGGAAAATGTCATGAGTTCGCGTCACCACAGATTTTAAACCTGACACTTAATCCTGTGATATCAAAAAAACCTCTTTTATTTAGGGTTCTGTAATCGACGGGTAAAACGTGACCCTATTACTAAGACTTCGCTGTCCATCCGTCCGTCTGTCACTAAGGTGTACCTAACAAATCGTGNAACGGATTAAAATTACATTAGTGTTGCCACCTCTATTCATTCTACGTGTGTTGTAAGAAGCGACTAAGGCAGAAAGCTATGCAGGTCAACATCACTGCATGGAGAAGGAAAATTTAAAACAAACCCTATACAAACCCATTCGGCCAGCGTGTATACTCGTACTAGGCTAAATCCTCCTTTCTAAGGTAAGGTCTACGTTGCAGTGTACTGTTAAAGTGTAGATATATTGCCAAAGACACTGAACAATGAAGAATTTGAGCTATCTAACCCCATGATTACTTTCCATATTTTTTTAAATGCTGCCTAAATGACTCTGCTCTGCCTAATGGAAAGCATTCATCATCGAAATGTGATGATGTGAAATGATATGCGTTTGCTAGCATCGCAAAAAATACAAGGGTACTTATTTTAATTAACGCATACACACACATATAGCTTTCGTATTTCATATAATGCAAATGCTACTTCAGAATATATTATTATATATACGCTTTAAGAGAAATCGCACTTCTACATAAGTTCTTAGCAAATGAATGCTAAGAACTTATGTAGACTGGGGCAAGAAACAAATAGTTCATGTCATTGTTACAAAAACATTTTTATAATAAAAAGGACACGAGATGTGTTGTGTAAAATCTCACTACTATTTGGGTAAATCATTTATTCAAATAGGATTATGTTTTCATAGCTTCTGTTAATTCTAGTCATTAGTCTAAATTAAACTGCTTTAGTCTATATTTCAGGTGACTCCCACACTTAGTGTTCGTGTTCCGAGAAACATTAGAAACGTTTTGAGGTTTGAATCCACAACACTCAATGCAATCGAAAGTTGCAATATAACATCTTAAACAACTGAGCCATTCATGCAGTCAGTCAGATTATTAGATTTTTTTCTATTTGGAAGGTAAATCTCCTATCCAACTAAACTAACAAAAAATAAAAATATTTTAAAGATAATTTATCTTGTTTAAAAAAAAACAAAACTCAACCTAAGTATGTTTAGTCATAATATTCAAGTATTGATCGTCATAAAACAAGCAGAGCGTCATACGATAGCGATGTAAAATATTGACAGCATGCAAATATTGCCAACATATAAAATAAAATGCGTCCCCGATATGCTGGAACTGATATCAAGTTTACCAATCGCGCTTATTCAGTATTACCTTTTGATATAGGTAAGTATTTTGTTTTGTTCTCAGAATAGAAAGAAGTAAGAATAGTGTATATAGTGTATTATACAGTTATATATACTGTCGAAGCACCTACTATTATGCTGTAAAGTGTTATCCATATTTTTTCTCTAGTCGTAACACTGACAGTGACTGTCACGTTGACAGCGATGTCAAACCATTTCGAGTTTCAATAAAAAACAACTGGGATAGTTTTTTGTTTTTGCAAAAGACGGTCCCCATTTCATGTCATTCACATTTTTTGTATCTTTTATCATTAATTCCATCACGACGAATACTTGAAGCCTCGAAGACTTAGAATTGAAGAGTCGAAATACTTGACATTGGCAGAAATAGCTGATCCGACTGATTCCCATATCATCAAAAGAAGAAGAAAAAATAACTGTTGTTTATTATCCAATTCAATCAATATTCTAATGGGATTTAACTTGAAATAGATAGATTTAGTGATGTGCTTTACCACTGTAGTGTCTAAGCTTGATTACAGTACAGTATTTGACTTAATTGGAATACAATTTATACTTTTACATAAGCCTTTTAGAAACGGAATCAATAAAGTATATAAAATAAAAAATCCCAATCATTAATCTTTTACAAAAAGGTGGAATAAGCCGAAAGCTTTTTTCAGTTTCGACCGGACTGAATACCGGAAGCCATGTCCCAAGGTTAGTCAATTGATAGGTATCGCCGTCCCTGTCTGATATGCGCTGTTGGAAGAGATGGGGTAGTTTTAAAGCGCAAATTGAGAGAGCCATCGTTGGCAATGCCTACAGGAAACAATACTCGATTCTGTGAATTAATGACTTTAGCAGGGGTGCGTACGTGAATGCAGTATTGTTACACTGGTGTTTTATGTTGTGATAACACAGACGTTGAATTAATTATTTCATTTTTTCTTTCAAAAACTGTTTATTTATCGTAGTTTTAACAGATTTGTTTTGAAAAGACGGAACCTATAAAAGGGTTACCGTTGTCTAAAACCATATTTATATAAAAGTGCAATACGCAATCGAGGATTTCAAGTCTAACCCCGGATTAATCACTACACTACAGGTCAACGCGGCCTTGCAAGTCACCGCTTCAGTGGAAGATATATAGAAGGTTCTTCCTTCCTGTTCCGAGCGATCAAAATCTGGAACTCACTACCAGCGTACGTATTTTCGGCCCGCCATGGTGTGGGTCACCACGTTGCATCGTACTTATTCGCAATGATGATGATGACCACCACTCTTGGATTCTGTTTATGCTTCCCATCAGACAGAGCAGAGTCATTTAGGCAGCTCATTATAGAAAAAGAAATTGTGATAAGTAGTCAAGGAGTTAGACCACTCAAATTCTTCATTATGCAATATCTTTGGCAATATATCTATCTTTACCAAGTTGAATTTATTTCTTATTTTTTGTTTGTTTTTCTAAAATAGTAACTTTTAATATGACTGGTCCTAATGTATTTTGCAACACTGCAACCTGTAAATGTAGAGCATATCACTAGACTCACCAATAAATAAGAACAATAATTTATATATTTAAACATTGCTAGAAGTTTTTCAATTTCATTAGTATTGCAAGTACTCGATAAATAATTATATTAAAATAGCGTATCATCATTTACATATCGTACTTCAATTCACCTTTACAAAAGTACAAGTAGCATACTAAGCTTTATAATAAAGGTGATAATATGCATTGTGATAATTAAATAAGAGACAAGTACTTGTGAAACCTCTAAGTCGCAATGTTTCAGTTACGCGTGCCTCGTTGGGAGCACCAGACCACGGTGCTCAACGCTTCACACGACACGAAAGTTCACGAAAGAAATTTAGTTACAGGAAAAAATACTAACAGAAATTGAGGGTTCGATTAATGCTAATTGAAAATACGTAAGTTAGTGAGATGGGTTATCGAAGCTCAAACCCCACTTCCACAGCTCTTTGGGGGAATCCTAAGAATGACAACGCTTCGTACGTTTACGAACATCTGCTCGTTTGCTCCCCTGTACTTTGTAATCGACATCAACAAAATAGTAAATTTATTAAGATCTGTATATAAAACAAATGCAAATTAAGTGACGTATGGCCTCAACCCTCTGTTGTTATTGATGATGATAACACAAATATTCGTATATAAGTGAAGCTACATGACAGTGTAACTCGTCATTAGTGTTGTACCATTCAGTGCGTCCGGCGATCGGAATTAGAATGGAGAGCCGTTCCGATCATTAAGTGTTCCGGCCCGCCGGTGTGTCGAATAATTGTTCCTCGCCTTTTGTTCGGTGAACATTAGATTTTGTGACGTCACAAATGGTGCGATTTGATATTGAACTGTTTGATTTATAGTGGGCTACCTGTTTTATGGTATGGCGACAAAGGAGTCAACAGAGCCTATGATTATCTGTAATTCAAGATTCGTAACTACTTCCTCTTTCCTAGGTTTAGGGGATAATAATAGGGTCCGATAACTTTAGTTATTCTTTTTTCTTTTTTATTTATTACAACAGTTTTCTGTAAAGCCGTCGTATCAATCTGGTCGATCTGGTCTATTTCTACCGAAGCATGACTGTATTTCTTGACATAGTATATGTGTAAATTTGGTTTTTACTAATGATCTAAGGATCATGTGAGCTATCCCATCTTAGGCACGCCAGCTAAACACGCATTTAAAAAAAATTAAATTGCCTAGATATTTTGGAATCATATCTACTATACAGCTAAGTAGGTATGTGTGCGCACGCATGGATGTCGGTTACCACAGTTAAAAGTAGACTATGTACTACCTCAATAAATCAGATCATCTGCTGGTTAAGTTGTTTAAGCGATGTACCCGTGAAATCGTAACAGAACGACGGAGTTACTTTCGCATTTATAATATTATTTTGGATAAATTAACTGAGAGTAAAGACAAGGGTAGCTTTCCACTAGAGCGGCTTAAAACCCGTATTAAAACCCGGGGTTAATCACTCGAACTCAATGCAAACTTTCAAACAGAGTCTCTTACCCACAAATCACTAAACTAGATAAAAACATCATTGAACAAAATGGAAAGTTTTGGACTCGAATAACTGCTGAGTTAATGACTTATGCCTCGGAGTGTGAAGTTACCCTTTTAATGTGGCCTCCCCTTAAATTGTTCTAGTTGGTGATTGCAATCGTAAATGCGATTGGGGATACGTATCGCGTTGAAGCCCATCTCGCAGTTAACATATTATATTTGGATGGGAGCAAAATAAGTATTACCATTGCATTTTTTTTATCAATAATAACGATATTTTACGTTACTTTTAGTTTTAGTAGATATCTTTACATAGAAATTTTAAGTTTTTAGTAGAGGCAGAAAAAAAATGATGATTTTTTAAAGTGTGAAAATCACCATAACAATCGATGTTTTGAAAAAAAAACATCTCAAAAACTGAAAATAGGTTTTTAACTAAATTTGAAATCAAAATCTTGTTGATAACAAAGTTTATCAACAAGATTTTGATTTCAAGTTCTTATTTATATTAATAATATTTCGTTTAAAGAAAACAAGCATACGTTACTAAAAAAAAATTTGTGATTCTTTATTGAAGTTTCTCCTCTTACTTTTTTAAGTTGTATACCCTGATTGGTATCTAATCCATTTAAAACGCATGTCATTCTAATACAGTCGGTAGTCTTATAAATCTTTATGACAATTTCAATTTATAACACTAACAAACTCGCCAAGGAAATGTACAAAACATTATGTACTTTACGAATGAACTATCGCGGTAGGCGTCGCGGCACTTCGCCGGGTTATTATCTTATCGAACGAGCGACGAATCAGTGAGCACGCGAGTTACGACTGCCGCCGAACACGCCCGAACTTTGTCGAGAGAAATGTTTCAAAATTCGAATTCTAAAAACTGACGTTAAGCGGACGACAATTTTATATCTTTTTATTTTAGATTTAGTCAGAACTGTCAGATGCGCAAGAATACTACTGGACTAGTTCTCCTTACAATATTCAGTCTCACCCCCCTAAATATCACCACTGGCTCGTCTCCGTCCCCTGCTGGACATATGACCCTATAATTTGTCATCGATCAATCGAGCCATGGGCATGTTTTTGGCCATAATCCCACGTTACATATATATGTGAAGTTCATGAAAATATTCTTATTTATTTGCATATGCATTTTCCGTTCTGACCGTATGGAGACATCTGTTTTCCTAATGCTTTTAGATTACTTTCTAGACAGGTTCTAGACAGAATTTGTTACGGATACCGTTACCCCAACCAACAAAAATATGTGTTACATAGTGTATTTCACTAAATTATCCACTATGCACGTGCTATCTGCTCGCCATCACTACTTAGACTTCCTACGGGACTAGGAAACGAAACTTCGGACAATCAATCTCTAACAATCCCGTGTGGTTATGGTATTAACATAATGATAATAACAGTAAAACGAAATTACCAAATTCGTATACTAAAAAATGATGAAACATAACCACGAGAGTTCTAATGTCTTGATTATTTTTAATAGAAACATCGCCTTAACAGGTCACCTGCTAATCGCCGGCATGCAACATTCGGCTAACACTCACACGAGTGTGTTGGCGCGTTAATGTCAGATATCCTAATGATGCCCAAACAAATGGCACGGAACGATTTGTGTTTTTATTTTAACGTTCTGATACCCACTGTGTGAGGTGGGAACGAAGTCTTATACAAATATAAGTTATGTGTAAATCAGAAGAATAAACATTTCATGCTGACAAATTATATGTGTAATGTTACAAACAAAAATAAATACCAATAAAGCATTAGATCACAATACATACATTAACCGCTGGAGTAGGTTTTAAACCACCCTATGTATTTAGTGTAGAGAAAGATTATATTTTGTTTTGTAATTACTGAAATCCTTTTGTATATATTTTTTATGGAATAGCAACACTATAGGCGTCTCAAGTGCGTTGGGGGATGGTACCAAGTGATGAAATTAGAGAGGCCTATATCCACCAGTGGACTGCGATATGTTGATGATGATTAACAGATAGAATATTAGTAAACAACCAAATATTGAATGTCTATAAGCCAATTCAATCAAAATGAAAGTTGTAGAAGACCTTTTTACTGTACTGTGTGTTGTATAACGTGGGAGAGCACGAATGGGCCGGCTCGACCGGAGTGATACCACGGCCTCACATAAAAACGGTGTGAAATAGCACTTGCGCTGGGTTTCACCGAGTGAATAAGGATACCGGAGGCCATACCCCTTCCCCCCTCCCTATCCGGCAAGCACTAGTGACGCCTCTGGTGTTGCAGATGTCCATGGCCGGCGGTAATCGCTTACCATCAGGCGATGCATCTACTTGTTTACCCGCTATCCCATAAAAAATTCAGTTAATAATATTTTTAAGCCGATAGACCACTAACCCCACTCCATTTAGGTAACCTATAATCTCAAAAAAGTTATAAATTAGTGACGAATACCTCTTGTGTTCCACGGTGTTGTTCTCCGTTTAATATTTATGAGTTTCGCAAAACGCATCAGTGTGCGGTTTGTTTAATAACGTTGTTTTTAAACGACTATTTGACGGGGAGAGAAACCCTTTAGGCTATAACTGGGGAGCAATAGGGTTGGCGCTTGTCTTTGGTTGTAGGTTGTACAAAAAAGTATAATCCTTAAATACTTAAATTTAAAATTAGAATCATGGCAAACGCTGAATAGATATATTTTTAACATTTATATTTTCGAATGGTGTCATTTTTCACACATTACTTATTTACTTTTTTTAAAGTCTGTGAGTGTGTGTGTGTTCCAAAAAGGTTTTAATTCAAGTAATTGTTTTGTTTTATAAACTTTGTAATTTGTCAATTGAAAAATGAAGGAATAAAAATATAGTTATTAGGTAATTGAATGTGATATTTTTGGTTATAGAGATTCTTGTACCAACAGTTACAGTAGCAACAAAAGTGTTCATTAACATTCAACCTATAAAGTTGATGTGCTGAAGTAATCACTTAACCTTATCTGAATTAAGAAATGATATTTAGTTAAATTTGTGAACATTGTAGTGTCAACCCTAGTGAAAGTACCGCTTGGCGCTAAACGGTAGCGTACCCGCGCAAACCGTGTTACAGCGTCATCTTCCCACACAATCTTCACTAACTGATTTACTGAACATCGATAGCAATCATTACTTTCTTCACAAACACTTTAAAGTACCCTCCACAAGAATACACAGCTAGTTACCATGTCTCTTATATTTCTATGGAGTGTAGAGAGTAATAAAATGGAAATCAAAATGAAATATTATGGTAATGAACAAAATTATAATTATTATTCGATACGTATGGCAATAAACTAACTATATTTATTTTATTATTTTACAAAAATACAAATTTATGACCGCGGCTAAGCCCGCGTATATGTTGGTTATGGCAGCAAATAGTAGCCTATGTGGTTTTTTGATGTGTAACCTATATTACTGTAAAGATTCATTCAAATCCGTTGAGTTCTATGTGAAAGAGTAAGAATCATCCATCTATACAAACTTTCGCGTTTATAATATTAATAGGATATAAAACTAGCTGACCCGGCAAACTTAGTATCGCCATATTTTTCTTTCGTAAATATTTTCCAAATTCCTGAAAACTTCCTTTAGTTATTATCCTCAGCCTCAGCTTCAGACGTAACTTAGCTAGATTGTTGAGATGCGCAGAAGTCGTTTTTAGGTCCCTTTGGTTGCTAGTGGGAGCCTGTGGTAGCACCGTTCTGAGCAAGCGATTGGCGCGTCAATCGACTACACTTCCATTTTGTTTGTTTTGATTTGTTTGTATTTAAGTGTACTATGCGCGAAAATGCGCAAAATTACCCATACTAAGCCGAGATCTGGCCAAGTTACGTGCCGGCGCCTATAGTGTACAGTCACGGTCAAAAAAATATTATACTTTTCCAGTTATCTTTTAATGTTTCATCCATACAAATCTTGTATTAACAATAACGAATATATAAAAAAAGAATTAACCAGTTTGGTGCATTCGATTGGAAGTTATGCGCGTACATTCATTTCGACGATTATTTTTTATTAATATAGATAGATTTTATTTAAATAGATGAATGAATTCAAGCAACTTAAGATTACTTATATGCTTCACCAACTATATATATGCGGAGGCAGCGTTAGTCTAACAGGGGTCGGCAATTGCTGATGCTATTGACGTATGGCAGGAGAAAAAGACTGGACAAACTAGCAGACAGATCACCTGATAGTTACTGACTACCGCTGCCAATGGAGACCTGCAATACGCTGAAGTTACCTTTGAGGCTTCCCCACCAGAACCAGGACTATAGGATTTCGGTCTAAAGTAACCACACTACACACGTTCCTTTCACTAAGTAAAAACACCGCGACATGTCTTTCTTAAATCTTATTTCTTTAGATCAATATCGAATTTATCAGAAGGTACACTTGAGGTTCGATTGTAAAAATTAACAAAAACACACTTAACTTGTGTAGCTCTTCCATTAGCCTGTATAACAGGTTAAATAACATCACAACAGTTGTCTAAGTTAAAACGGATCTGCTATTTGCATATTCCAATCTCGTAGAGCCCGCGGCTACAAACCTGCTACGAACCTATTCGTTGCAACGGTCGGCAAAAAATGTTTTGACAGAAGCTGTGTATCAACTACCGGGTATTGTATTTTTATATATTTGCGATTTATTTGTCGTTTTTTTAAAGGAATAGGGGTAAACGAGCAGATGTATCGCGGATTTTCTGTGAGGCTGTGGTATCACTCCAGTCGACCCGGTCCATTAGTGAAGAAGCGTGGCTCTCTCTCAGTGGAACATAGTAGGTACATATTATTATACAAACTTTGAGATAGTAAAATGTATTAATAAAAGAAAATGTATCAGGTGAATATGCATGTGGTAGGTAATTTCATATCGCCTTCTTTACAAAAAGAAAAAAACATATTTTTCAGGCAGAGTAGAGGCTCGTATTCGAAAAACAAAATATCAATTACAATCGCCCAACAGTAAAGTTCAAAACTGTCAACTAACAACTTTAAATGGTAATAATTTATAAATTTGTGTATTGTGTGTACCTTCCTATTTGTATGTAGAAATATAATTGCTTTTTAACTAATCTAATGTAAAGTCCCATAGAAAAAATACATTGAAGCAAGCTGGTAGGTAAACTGTCTACTATATACACCATGAGCAAGCCTCCCCATAACTCTACAAGCCATTAGCGGAAGGGTTGGCCAATTAAACAGTTTTACATGGCGTTAGCCGAATTTGACTATTCAGGAATTTGCATGAGAATAAACTTTATTGCTTAAAAGGAGTAATCGTTGCCAAACGCGCGATTATACACGTTAAAAGTGTGAATTATTAAAACTTGAAGCAAAAACTTTGTGCCCCTTTTCTTGGAAATTTATGCAAACAGAGGAATATGAAATATGGCACAGTGAAAGTTTTTTACGAAGGTACAGTCCAGAAAGATAAAAATATCTGACGTGATCTCGATCGAATTGATACATATTCAGCCTATTGCCGTCTAATGCTGAACGAAGGCCTCCTACAAAAAAACGCCAACCCTCCCGGTCCTGGGCAGTGCATTCATACACCGTCAGCCATTTTCCTCAAGTCGCCGTCCGTCGTGTCGTCGTATTTCGATACATATTAAAATCAAATGCAAACAAAACTATTGTGAGCGATTTTGGTAAGTGTTACTCACTACTAAATATACTCACAGAGATACACCCAAAAACATATAAGTCCTATTGAAGCAGTCGAGTAAATAAATACTAACGACTATGTAATAAGCGTGAAGAATGCGTTCGAGGTGTGTAAAAGCTAAACGTCTTTTCTGTATCAGTGGCCAGCCGTGACTCATACATTGCTATGTAATGAAATGCGTCTGATACCCCTCATAGTTACGCACTAACCTAATCAAGAGCATCTAGTAGTCGACTTAGCAAAACAGGGCAAAGGGTTTTTTCAAGTTTTCATTCTCTTTTATTTGCTGTTCTCCTGTCAAGTTTGCTCAATCACTTAGGAATACACTTCTAACGTAATCAACATTATTAGAAAATGTTTATAAATAATAATAATAATAAATATTTCGGACATCTAACACACAATGCCATCTAGTCCCAAATTAAGCAGAACTTGTATTACGGGTACTAGATAACAGATAATACATAAATACTTTTTTTTTGTAAATATATACATATTATACATAGAAAACACCCAAACTCCGAAACAAATATTTGCAGATCATACAAACATTTGGTCCAACCCAGGATTCGAACCCGAGACCTCATGGACAGCAGTCGCGTACGCTACCACTGCGGCACCGAGGCAGTCAACGTGTTTGGTAAACTATTTTAAATAATGATGTAGTTTCTGCCATACCATCAATCGGAATCGAACCGACTAATAATTCCAAGACTCCTAAAAGAATTGTCCGCCTGGATTTTTTTTACTTTTGTATAAACAAGGGTTTGGCTTCGTTTGCGGCTTGTTCAAAACAATTTTGTTTTTTTTGTTCTTTTTGTTTTCAAAACAATTTCCAGAACCGGAAAACCGATTTCTACCGTCTCTTTGTAAATAAATAGTTAACTCTATTACTCCCAAGAAATAAGCTTGTTTATATTTTTATATTGCCTGATGGCAAGCGATTACCGCCGCCCATTGACACCCGCAACACCAAAAGTGCCACAAGTGCGTAGCCGGCCTTTGGGGAATGGAGAGAGGTTGGGGTATAGACCTCCGGTATCCTTACTCACTCGGTAAAACAGAGCGCAAGTGGGGGTGGGGTTACTCCGGCCGAGCCGGCACGGCACGGCTGCGTAAATAACACATGCAAAATCTAGTAACAGAATAATCAGACACAACCAATTGACCTCCACTATTGGACGTATTTTGGACAAATATCTTTCTCCACAACAACCAGTCCTGTGCTGCCTACACCCAGCGGCTTCCTGCAACCTTCAGCAGTTCGTTGGACCACCTTGTAGGGGGCCTAGCAATGACACAACTTCCAGTACGTGGTCGCCACTCAAGGACACTTTAATTTGGAGTAAGTTTATATAATTCTCTTACGTATTTTGCCCTACCATTTAAACAATATAAACCAGAATTATGCCCCTTCTAAATCAAATTCACCGAAACAACGTACTAAATAAACGCAGTGTATTTTCATCTCAGTGCGAACACCAGCCATTAGCGAATGGCGCGAGCAGGCATCAATCATAACACGGCCAATTCATTACTCCACTAGCGCAGATTGCCCGAAACCATTACTATTTTGGAACATAGCGACCGTTTCATTCATTCATTTTTGGAAGTTCTTTAACATTTTGTCAGTTCACCTGTAAATCATGGTTAATTGAGTTTTCCTACTCTCTTTTTTACCTGACTACAGGCAAGTCAAAAGGGAAGGTAATGATTTTGACAATCTATGTATGACTGTTTGTATTAATGTCAATATATTCGTAACACCCAGGTGACGTAGGCTAGACAACTTTTATCAAATGTTATTACATACCATTTATTCATTAGACTCTTTTGGCTGTCATGTTTTATTAAAAGCACATTATAGTATAAGAGCGAACCAATAAAGATAATTTAAGCATGTAGTCATTCGATCATTTAAAACTATAATAAATAAAATAATAATAAAAAGAAATGTGGTGTCGTGGGACACCAGGTAGGAACGAAGTTCCTTCGAAAGAGAAAGGTATTATACACTACTCGCTTGTGTATGCGACTGTCGCGCCTGCGCACGTCTCATTTAAAGGTTTTATTCCACGCACTTTTTTTCACGGATTTTTTCTTACGGTTTTACTATCACATTTTTTTCAGTTCGGTCGCGCAGCAAAATCCCTATCCCCTTCGTTCCAATAAATATTTCGGACATTTCACTATAGTAAGCAGAGCCTGTATTATGATAGCTAGATTGTCTAAGAGAATACTTAGATACTTTTTTCTAAATACATACGTATTAAACATAGAAAGCACCAAAAATATGAAACAAATATTTGCAGATCATACATACATTTGGTCCGATACAGGAATCGAACCCGAGACCTTGTGCAAAGCAGTCATCACCAATACCAGTACCAATTTTATTATTCTACTTTAAATGGCAAAACTTACTTGTCAAAGTCAGTATTATGATATATGGGTGTGAGACTTATATGTTACGATGTTTACTCTGATAAAAGAAGAAATAGAGTGTTGATTTAAATTTGTTTTGCTTTTAGCTACATTTCGAATTCGGTAACACACAATGAGAGAGCACGTAAAGAGTGTGAAGTCATTATGGCTTCACACTCTTTACTTACTCTATCAAGTCTATCGAGTCGGCCTGGCATGTCCTGGCATTGTATGACATGGCCCATCTGACGGTTAAAACTGAGGTGTAAAATCTCATAGTCGCATTTATAATAATATTTATAGAACAAACGAATACAAAAAATTGGCCGTCTTAAGGACTACCGATGGAAGTGAAAACTTATGACTAAGAATGTTATTTGTAAATTCAAATTCAAAAAAACAAACACATAAGCATGTCGGCCATAAGATTTGCCCCTACTAAATAAAGCCTAATGCGGCCTAAGAAGTTTTCACTTTGAAAATGTCATGTCATCATCTCTGTGACGTCAGCATGTCGGTGAAGCATCTCATAAGATGGTCCCCTACCAAAAAGTGCTCAACGCGGCCAAAGAAGTTGTCATGAATCACTTTCATTCAAATTTATCAGTAAACCACTGCCCAGAAGACGTTGCCAATATTTCTGAGCAAACACGATCCGTCATGTAACCACGACAATATCAGTGATGTTCATATTGTGACGACAACTTTGTGTCGGTCCTCGCATATGTGATGCCGCTATGCAATCTACTTAATGGGCACATGGAATGACGAAAGTATATTTTGGATATAACTCACTACATTATCATTACATCCTTTTTGGTAGTAAATATATAAAAAACTGAATGCATTACATTCCTACCCAATCGAGGAAACATAGAGGTGACTTCAATTTAAGAATGTGTTTTTTGTTTTTGACTGACTGTTTAACCAAATGGAATAGTTAATCGCTATGTCAAATAAACAAGTAATGAAATATTAAAAAAATAAAACCCGACTGCACGATTTCATACACAAAACATATAAGTTATATATATATATATATTCGTAATGATACTAATTTTTTTTCATTTTGATATCACACTTGATGTCTTTTAAAATATTTTATTGACTCACTCTCACAACTAAGACAAATGTAATGGTAATCCACTCACATAATAATACAACCAGCCGTTTAGGCTCTAGGACCTGCCGAAGTATGTATATTGATACATACATACGTACACTCGAAAAACAAACCTCCTTCTTTCGCAGTCAGTTAATAAGTCAAATTTCGCATCACTTTTACATTCCGGTTTTTTCTTAGTAGTGTAGGGANTCGATCGAATTTCGATACATGTTAAAATCAAATGCAAACAAAACTATTGTGAGCGATTTTGGTAATTGTTACTACACAAACGATATAATATACTCACAGAGATACACCCAAAAACATAAAAGTCCTATTGAAGCAGTCGAGTAAAATACTAACGACTATCTAATAAGCGTGAAGAATTCGTTCGAGGTGTGTAAAAGCTAAACGTCTTTTCTGTATCAGTGGCCAGCCGTGACTCATACATTGTTATGTAATGAAATGCGTCTGATACCCCTCATAGTTACGCACTAACCTACTGAACAGCATCAAGTAGTCGACTGCTGGACATAGCAAAACAGGGCAAAGGGTTTTTTCAAGTTTTCATTCTCTTTTATTTGCTGTTCTCCTGTCAAGTTTGCTCAATCACTTAGGAATACACTTCTAACGTAATCAACATTATTAGAAAATGTTTATAAATAATAATAATAATAAATATTTCGGACATCTAACACACAACGCCATCTAGTCCCAAACTAAGCAGAACTTGTATTACGGGTACTAGATAACTGATATGAATATATAAATACTTTTTTTTTAAATACATACATATTATACATAGAAAACACCCAAACTCCGAAACAAATATTTGCAGATCATACAAACATTTGGTCCGACCCAGGATTCGAACCCGAGACCTCATGGACAGCAGTCGCAGTCAACATGTTTGGTAAACTATTTTAAATAATGATGTAGTTTGTACCATACCATCAAACGGAATCGAACAGACTAATAATTCCAAGACTCCTAAAAGATTCGTCCGCCTGGTTTTTTTTTTACTTTTGTATCAACAAGGGTTTGGCTTCGTTTGTGGCTTGTTCAAAACAATTTCCAGAACCGGAAAACCGATTTCTACCGTCTCTTTGTAAATACATAGTTAACTCTATTACTCCCAAGAAATAAGCTTGTTTATATTTATTTATTTTTTGGATAGGGGACAAACGAACTGACGTATCTCCTGATGGCAAGCGATTACCGCCGCCCATGGGCACCCGCAACACCAGAAGTGTCACAAGTGCGTGGCCGGCCTTTAGAGAATGGGGAAAGCGATGGGAGAGAGGTTGGGGTATAGACCTCCGGTATCCTTACTCACTCGGTAAAACACAGCGCAAGCGGCGGTGGTATTACTCCGGTCGACCCGCACGGCACGGCTGCGTAAATAACACAGGCAAAATCTAGTAACAGATTAATCAGACTCAACCAATGGACCTCCACTATTTGACGTATTTTGGACAAATATCTTTATCCACAACAACCAGTCCTGTGCTGCCTACACCCAGCGGCTTCCTGCACCTTGTAGGGGGCCTAGCAATGATACAACTTCCAGTACGTGGTCGCCACTCAAGGACACTTTAATTTGGAGTAAGTTTATATAATTCTCTTACGTATTTTGCCCTACCATTTAAACAATATAAACCAGAATTATGCCCCTTCTAAATCAAATTCACCGAAACAACGTACTAAATAAACGCAGTGTATTTTCATCTCAGTGCGAACACCAGCCATTAGCGAATGGCGCGAGCAGGCATCAATCATAACACGGCCAATTCATTACTCCACTAGCGCAGATTGCCCGAAACCATTACTATTTTGGAACATAGCGACCGTTTAATTCATTCATTTTTGGAAGTTCTTTAACATTTTGTCAGTTCACCTGTAAATCATAGTTAAATGAGTTTTCCTACTCTCTTTTTTACCTGACTACAGGCAAGTCAAAAGGGAAGGTAATGATTTTGACAATCTATGTATGACTGTTTGTATTATGTTAATATATTCGTAACACCCAGCTGACGTAGGCTAGACAACTTTTATCAAATGTTTTTACGTACTTTTTTAGCTGTCATGTTTTATTAAAAGCACATTATAGTATAAGAGCGAATCAATAAAGATAATTTAAGCATGTAGTCATTCGTACATGTAATACTATAATAAATAAAATAATAACAAATATTTCGGACATTTCACTAAACTACCAGAGCCTGTATTATGATAGCTAGATTGTCTGAGAGAATACTTAAACACTATTTTTGTAAATACATACGTATTAAACATAGAAAACACCAAAAATATGAAACAGATATTTGTAGATCATACAAACATTTGGTCCGATCCAGGAATCGAACCCGAGACCTCGTGCACAGCAGTCATCACCAATACCAGTACCAATTTTATTATTCTACTTTAAATGGGAAAACTTACCTGTCAAAGTCAGTATTATGATATATGGGTGTGAGACTTATATGTTACGATGTTTACTCTGATAAAAGAAGAAATAGAGTGTTGATTTAAATCTGTTTTGCTTTGAGCTACATTTCGAATTCGGTAACACACAATGAGAGAGCACGTAAAGAGTGTGAAGTCATTATGGCTTCACACTCTTTACTTACTCTATCAAGTCTATCAAGTCGGCCTGGCATGTCCTGGCATTGTATGACATGGCCCATCTGACGGTTAAAACTGAGGTGTA
This sequence comes from Hyphantria cunea, assembly GCA_003709505.1. Classification (NCBI taxonomy): domain Eukaryota; kingdom Metazoa; phylum Arthropoda; class Insecta; order Lepidoptera; family Erebidae; genus Hyphantria; species Hyphantria cunea. The sequence goes on from PKRV01000467.1 coordinate 272,596, forward strand.
AATAAATCTCATAGTCGCATTTATAATAATATTTATAGAACAAACGAATACAAAAAAAATTGGCCGTCTTAAGGACTACCGATGGAAGTGAAAACTTATGACTAAGACTGTTATTTGTAAAATTCAAATTCAAAGAAACAAACACATAAGCATGCCGGCCATAAGATTTGCCCCTACTAAATAACGCCTAATGCGGCCTAAGAAGTTTTCACTTTGAAAATTTCATGTCATCATCTCTGTGACGTCAGCATGTCGGTGAAGCATCTCATAAGATGGTCCCCTACCAAAAAGTGCTCAACGCGGCCAAAGAAGTTGTCATGAATCACTTTCATTCAAATTTATCAGTAAACCACTGCCCAGAAGACGTTGCCAATATTTCTGAGCAAACACGATCCGTCATGTAACCACGACAATATCAGTGATGTTCATATTGTGACGACAACTTTGTGTCGGTCCTCGCATATGTGATGCCGCTATGCAATCTACTAAAAGGGCACATGGAATGACGAAAGTATATTTTGGATATAACTCACTACATTATCATTACATCCTTTTTGGGTAGTAAATATATAAAAAACTGAATGCATTACATTCGTACCCAATCGAGGAAACATAGAGGTGACGTCAATTTAAGAATGTGTTTTTTGTTTTTGACTGACTGTTTAACCAAATGGAATAGTTAATCGCTATGTCAAATAAACAAGTAATGAAATATTAAAAAAATAAAACCCGACTGCACGGTTTCATACACAAAATATATAAGTTATATATATATATATATTCGTAATCATACTATTTTTTTTTCATTTTGATATCACACTTGATGTCTTTTAAAATATTTTATTGACTCACTCTCACAACTAAGACAAATGTAATGGTAATCCACTCACATAATAATACAACCAGCCGTTTAGGCTCTAGGACCTGCCGAAGTATGTATATTGATACATACATACGTACACTCGAAAAACAAACCTCCTTCTTTCGCAGTCAGTTAATAAGTCAAATTTCGCATCACTTTTACATTCCGGTTTTTTCTTAGTAGTACACAAAATAAAGTTAAATATCCTCAGATGCATTCCTCGAAAGTCCAAATAATTAAGTAATTATGGTGGAATAACGTAGTTATTCATGAAACATTTCACTTCTATTTTGGGCTGCCTTGAAGAAAATCATAAGAATTTATTTGCCAAATCCAAATCTTTCATTGTTCGGTGCCACTGTCCTAGCTGACAGGTCCACTACGTACCGTTGTTCAATTTAATTATATTTGTCGACTCGCCCGCACTTTTTAATATTTCCCACTTGACGTACACGTATTGTGGGTGCTTGCCAAAACTTGCATTGGTACGTATCTGTTCAATTTTATTTTCTTGATTTATGTATTTACTCTGTTCAATCCAGATCGAAATAGCAGAGTCTGTGTGTCTGTTTGTGTCAATCTCTCTGGCATAGATGTCCAAAAAACCTGACCCCAGCTAAATCAGGAAGAGAGTGAGACAAAGAATAATAAATAATAAATAAATACATATCGGACATCTAACACACAACGCCATCTAGTCCCAAACTAAGCAGAGCTTGTATTATGGGTGCTGGACAACTGATATGAATACATAAATACTTTTTTTTGTAAATACATACGTATTATTTGTTTCGGAGTTTGAGTGTTTTCTATGTATACGTAGAAAACACCCAAACTCCGAAACAAATATTTCCAGATCATACAAACATTTGGTCCGACCCAGGATTCGAGCTCGAGACCTCATGGACAGCAGTCGCGTACGCTACCACTGCGCCACCGAGGCAGTCAATAACTGTTACCTGCTTGGGTCAATACAGTTAAGCAATTGTCATTCATCTGAAATAAACAATAAAACCAAGTCTTTATGTCCAAAGATTTTTAACAGTATAGGAGGATGGGCAAGCATACAGATGACCTGATAGGTAATGACTACCATCCACCATGGACCCTGTAGCTCAAGAATGTCAACTACCTACTTTTAACTCTCTTCATTCCCGATAGGAATAAAGACGGGTTTCGGAGTTTCGGTAACCTCACTCTCTCGTTTATTCGTTTTTCTATAAATCCATGGAGTCATGTACACACTCCCTCGGCAAGAAAGTCCAATGTATGTATTTTTTTAAGGTATATGGGGCAAAAGAGAAGACGCTCCACCTAACGGTAAGCCAGCCTTAGAGTCATGCTTATATTCCCACGGCAAAAATGTCTAATTAAAGTTTTTTTTTAATGCTATAGGTTACAAACGAGTAGATGTATCGCCTGATGGCAATCGGTGTAACTCGAATATGTATTTATATTTGACTGGAATTGTATCTTTATAAATTGTGGGCTATGTGTTATTCTAATATGTAAGCTATATTATTGTAAAGTTTCATTAAAATCCATTCAGTAGTTTTTAAGTGAAAGAGTAACAAACATCCATCCATATTTACAAATTTTGGCGTTTATAATATCAGTAGGATTAGGTATTTACATAAGGATAAAACAATACATTGTATACAATACAAGCCGTTTAATCACCAAAGTAGCTTATTGCTGTAACGTTATTGCGACACCCTCTGCTCCACAATGATGCCGTAAATTTCAATCAAAATGATGGTAACTGCCGGACGGATGAACGGACTTATTCTGGAATAGTTTAGTAACATCTTTACGATATCCATTAAAATAATGAATTATTAAAAAAATAAAACCCGACTGCGTCGATATCATAAACTATATAAAACATTTCAGTTATATATATCCGTAATACCACACTCGATGTATTTTATACACATATTTTATTTTAGATTACTTTATAGCGCCAAAAATCCTTAATTTTGTCTTTCTTTTTAATTTTGATGTACCCAGTGTCACTCTCACGACTAAGACGAATCTATTGACACCACTCACATAAAAATATGACAAGCCGTTTAGGCTTTAGGGCGTGCCAAAGAAATATGTATACATACACTCGAAAAAAATAATCGTCCTACTTCGCAGTCGGGTAAAAATTACATGTAATTTATTTTTACATTCTGAAATAAGAGAGTACAAATTACATAATTCATTTTTATTTATTAAATGAATAAATGTTATTAAAACTCTTACGATAAAGGAATAGTCAATGGCATCAATCGAATTTGAATAACGGGTTTGCTTATTGGAACAGACTATTAGGCGTGCCTGTTAAGTAAATGGTTACAACATATCCACTTATTTGTAAAACTATACTTAATTTGTTCCATTCACCAAATCTATAAATACAAGTTGTACTAAGCAAAATATAAAGCTTCAAAGTTATTTCTACATTTACATGCGATATAAAAGCTCAGAATAGTCCTGTAATGTGGCGACGCGTCGACTAGATGAAATATGTGGCCTGTGTCGACCAGAGACAACACGACACGACACTTTAAAATATTAACATCGTATATAATGCTGAACCGGATTATCTGCTTAGCTGACGGAAATATTGTTTTTGGTAAACATTTTTATATATAGAGTAGAAAAATTGAAAACTTGACATTGAGAGTTTGATAATACTGCTAATATTTAAAGCAGGAGATTGTTTTTTGCTTTCCCGAACGGTCCCCATATCATTTCATCCACATTTTTATATTTATTATCATTAAGTTTTATAATTTGACATTTGCAGAAGTCTCTGAAATCACCATATAATGTATAGAATCTGCAGAAAATTCAGACTTTAATTAAGAATCTCTTAATTCACATCGTTCAAGAATCGGGTTTACTTCAGATCATATGTAAATTCCTACCAAGGGAGAGGTAAGCTTAATACAAATAGAACGACTCAATCCGAGCGATATGTGATAACACAATGAGGTAAAGGTGTACAAGGACAGCGCTGACTTCTTAAAATAATAATAGAAAACAATAATTTAATTTTGTATGTAAATCAATAAAGACATTTTTACAAATCGGACTTTACACCTGGAAAGCGCCCGCATTTCCTAAGTCTTAATCTGGAAATAAACCCCGAAACAAACTACTGAAGTCTCTTTTTTAAGTTCATCAACAATGTTAAATAAGCTTAAGCAAGTATAGTTTAGGGTCCGGGTTAACCTAAAAATACCATAATTTTGAGTAGCCTGTCCATATACGGTATACGAGCATCAGTCATTGCGAAGTCAAGCAGCTGTTAATCAAGATCAACGATACAAAGCATAACACTTCCGCCATCACAGGCCATGGAAACCCTCAAAACCATCATAAAATTAACTTCAAGTGATCCATACGTTTCATACACATACATATACAAAATTGTCTTCCGAATTCAATATTCCAACAAAAATATAATAAACAAATTCTTCTTCTTTTAATGAAATGGCAACCAGCTATTTCTGCCAATGTCAAAGTGGTTAATGTCTTTAAATCTTAAGTCTTCGGATCTTCAATTCATCTTCGTGAAGGAAGTAATGATAAAAATATAAGAAATGTGGATGAGATGAAATGGGGACCGTCTTTCGAAAAAACAAAAGACGACCTCCCCAATAAACAAATTCAAAATCATTTATTCAATTAAGACACTAAGTGACATTTATGAAAGTTAAATTGAAGCTACAAATAAGAATCATAGATCGACATAAACAGACGCCAGATGTACTCTATTGTCAAGGTGAATCAGGTGAAAACACCAAAACCCACTGCCTGCCTGTGTCGATCCATAACTTCTAACAAAAAATACTAATAAATATTTCGCGTGAGAAATAAAATGTTCTACATTTTCGCCAACTGTTGTTTACCCAACGGTCATAAAAACGACATACACAATATAAAAAACATATATCCCAACAATCTTGTCTGATCACATTTACACCACAGAATAAACATGTAAATAATACAACAGTCGCCAGTATATAAAACAGAACAGTTTTCCGCCATCTTACTGAAACATGAGCAATAACTTTAAGAGTTTTCGCTATAAAATAGGCGACGATTTGTTCCAACGATTTAGGTTTAAGTTGAGGTGACAATTGTATTATTATTTGCCGTATTTATTCATAATTGACATTTAATTTTAGTTTAGTAAGTCTGTAGGTATAGTTTTAGTTACTATTATAGTGATGAGGTAGGCATTATCTCTACAGAAGATTTAATGAACACAATATTCAGATAAACAGTTTTCTGTTAAGTAAGTATATTTATGGGACGCAATCTATAGATATTTACTATACACAATTGCGAAAAAAAGACGGTTAAAATGTGTGTTGTAATTGTCGTAATACCCGTATAATAAATATGGTTGGTTATAATGTTAATAATTTTACAAATGCTGCAAAACCATCAGACGGGGCATTTCAGGAACCACGTTTATTAATTTTCTATCTTAGCTTTATGGTACATAGAAGATATACATACAAGATACACAGAATAAAAAGTTTGCAATATTGTGAATGTAGCATAAATAGAATTCTCAACGATGTCAACCAAAACCTCTCGTAAATCGTTATTTTTCTAATTTTCAATCATAAAATATTTTCAAGTTCAATTTTTGTCCTAAACTATAGTTTCTTACATCGTGGTACAGTTTGGCAACAATATGGGGGTACATTCGTTCGCGAAGGCCTGGCCGTATGCTAACAGGTATGAATACATAACAACGGCCTGTCCGAAACTTAACGACGCACTTCGCACACCTAAGTGATTGGATCACGAACGGTGGAGAAATATTGCTCGTAGACAATATTTCTTTGTAATGTGTTTATGAGCTAGTTAAATTCATTCGTTATTTTGTTTCTAGATTTTTATATGGCATATAGAAAGTTTTCCGCAAGTTCATTGCTGTTTTTATAGACTTTGATGTGTGCTCTTTTCGAGTTTTAACTACGCCAATATTATAGAACACTATTTTTTTTTCGAGATCTCTTGGCGTAATTAATAGTGCATCAGTAATTGGTATGGCAAAGTTCATTAGGAGATGCAAAACCAGATAGTTACTCACTAGTTCACCAGACCGTCGCTAGATGGCGATGTAGTAAGTTTTTACTATATTTAGGCATCATTTGTTATATTGTTATTGATGTTTTTCTACATATTATAGAAATATTTTTTTACAATATAATGTTAAAAATATTGTATTTCAGTTAATAAAATTTACTGATGAAAATCTGGATTCCTGTAGGTACATAGTTGCTAAAGGACTGAAGTTTATTATGGTTAAGTTCCTCGTACGATTTTGTTATTCATTCCTATGCGAAGAAGAGCTTTACTTGAATTTGAATTCATAATACAATGTAAGTTTTCGTAATCTTTTTGGATATACAAGTAAAGAAATACACCGACCACTGAAATACCCGTATGACAAAAATTTCCTAATTAACTAATACCTATTAGTTGCTACCGATTCCTATGATGACAATCAGGGCGAGCCTAATCTATGTTCGAAACTTTTCCGACTCCCTGAAATTAGTAAAAAAGTCTATGTTCAGTGTATATTAAAGATTAGAAGAAATGTTTTAATTATTATTAGTTGCCTTCAAGAAAATACTAATAACGAGTGCTATAAAATAAATATTATATTCGACTTATGCCTGTTGTATATATTTTATATATATTACACTTATGTATCCACAGGTGACGGTTACTCCAATATCATCTTTCCAGCCGTTTTAATTCCCAAGATTGAAACGGATGCCATAGATGTTCATGATAACGGAAACCGACGGCTTAAAGTTCTCTCCGAGGCACGGGAAACACTGCTATCTTCCATAATCCGGGCAGCCATTCAGAATTTCTTGTAATAAAACCCAACAGCAGAAAGACCGGGAATCGAACCCGAGACTTCTTGATCTGCAGTCGCTTACACTAACAGCTAAACCAGCGACGTGGTTACCAACGGTTACCTCAACACCACAAAAAATGACTGCAAAATATAATGTAACTGGATTAAGTATTTGCAACTTGAAAGCGTAACAACAAATAAAATCACATTGCTACTACTACTTAATAACATCGAACTACACAGACCTCAAAATATATCTAGCTTTCCTATAACTCAAAACTACCCTCGATACCTACCTGGTTCTACCCCACACAGCCATATCCCCGTACACATTCATAAAGCGCTTGCCGAACCGCTTCCGGGCGCCTCCTCTTCCGTTCCGCGCCCCGTATGTAAAACACACCAATATCAACTTGTTTATATGATGAATGCGACTTGACGAGAATTTCTCGATACTTTTATAGGTTTTAGTTATAACATGTCTTATTTGTGTTCGAATTTCAATTTGAGTTTATGAGACATTATATTGATGTAACCTATATTTCAAACGCAAATATTGTCCACTTGTATTTTTTAATTTAAGATTTTTATGAAGTGAATACTTTTTTCGGCGCGTAGAGCACTTTTTGGGTGAACAAAAATCATGGAACTGGCGTCATCGTTATCGAACGCTTTCCATGAGCTATCTTTATTACTTCTTTTTATCGTACATGTTATTTAAAGTGCAGAGAGGTTCATTTCAGTTGAGGTTAAACAAATATTTATTTTGAGTTTTCAGTTCTATCTGTAATCGTCGAGCACACGTGTGACCTCGTCGAAAGACCTTTAAAGAAGAAGCATACCCACGAACAGGAGTACATACTTTTTGTAAAGGTTGTATCAGTCCGGATATTATTGTACACAACAACATACAATACAGTAAATTGTTCGTAAAGTAAAAAAATGGTCATAGGTAATACGGTATGTGCTCATCCGTCCACCCACAACACAGATGGCACATGGACTGAGTGTACTAATTTGTTGATGCCCAGACAATCAAAGACAAATCTCATTAGGCAAAGGCACCACAAGTAGAAGATTCCTTCCGACCTCCTTCCTTACGCATGCCAACGCCAACCGTAGTATAACTGAAGTAATTTACTTTAGATAGAGGAGCCGTACAAAGTCCAGCTAGAACGGGCCGACTCGACCGGGGCAGTACTGCTCTCTCACAACAGATCAATCTCAAGTGGCATTGCTTATCGTGTGTCGTTGGTGAGAGCGAGAGCCCAGCAGACGCATCTCAAAATGCCACCATAGTGTGGGTCACTATGCTGCATTGATTCCACTACTCTTAAACCATACTCATGGTTTCAATCAAGCATAGTAGGTAGGCACATAATAAAAAAAACTTCTGAACTTCTCGGATTGGTTCACCAATCTTAAAATATGTTATTATCCTAGCTGGAATGAGATGTCGGTATACAGTTTTACGCCCCGGCTCCGCCTTCCTATTACCTTACCGCTTCAGGCGCAACGGTAACTTTGAAACGTTTCACGGATACACTAAGTTCCGGAATGGCGCCCAACACTTTCCAAGTGATACAATTTTTTAATTTGCTGCTGAGCGATATTCCCTTCAGATTATAGACTCATACTATATATATATTCAATAGAATCATTCAGGTTTACGAACAGCAGTTTTTTTTTCCTTTTTTAAAATCGTAACTAAAAAAGTATGAGCATTCAAAACCTAAAACACCTTATTCTGATCTATTAGCAAATGTTAGTTTTTTTTATATCTTTAAAATGTCAAACCGGCTTTAATGAAACTTGTAAGTACAAGTTTTATTTAATTTAAACACATTACGTCCTTTTATTTGATTTTCATCTAACATCCCTTCCCGGACTAATTTAGACTCACTCCTTACTAATTGCACATCTTAAAATAAACTAAAATTTACTGTGATTCAACTCCAATACCACAGTTATATTTAATTTTTTTTTTTAAACAACTTTCACATTAGGAATACACATCCTGTGTCACGGGGGATTTTGCAAACATACATGTAATAGACTCAAAGAAGACCTAAACTCAACTATAATTTGTAGTAACACCACGATACACACTCACAGACACACGTCAAATTTAAGTACCCCATCGTTTTTGGGTCGGAGGCTTCCTTACAAAACAACAAGAAATTTTTAAACAAAATAAATCTTAAATCTAATCATATCCAATTCTCTGATTCTAAGAGCAAAATATTGAGCAAAATAAAAAAAGGGAAAGGTCTGTGGTAAAATATGTAAGTTACATATTGAGTCAAGGCCGCCATATTGAATAGGCCGCTTCTTGATGACCCTGCCAAGAAATAACTTTGAAAAATGTTATGATCGAGTGGCATATTTAATGTTTTTTATCAGTTTGAATATGAAGTAGTATTTGATAATTTGAAGTGAAGCACTGTTTCGTTGCTTTTCCCCGACGGACTGAGGGTGACGAGGCCTAACTAAACTTCGCTTCGTGATTATAAAAGGAGGGGCTCTTTAAGATCGCCAATGCGTTTCGAACCCCAGAGTTGCTGGTGTCTATGGGTGGCGGTTATAACTTCACATTAGATGACTTGAATCCATTTCAAAATCGAAGAGCTTTCTGCCTTCTCTGGCACTTTCGAAATATCATTCTTATGGAGAAGAACCGACTTGAAGCTACAGAAGTTACTTTTTCTAAGAACTAGGTTTACACAATTACAATATTTTGTATGCTATGTATCGTAAAATTAGTAATTATCAAAAAAAATATAATATTGACAAGCTAAAACTCTGACAATGCTGGATTGATATTAACCAAACATAGCTAAGAACCACCGAAAAGAACCGCATCGAAATCAGTCCATCCGTTTGATAGCTACAATGCCATAGACACGACGTCAAACTTATAACACGAGGGGTGTTATAACTTTGACGTCGTCGAAGTCTTTGCGTCGGGGGTTAAAAATGATAAATATTGATGATGATGATGAATCTGTTGAGTATAAAGTTTAAAATTCGTAATTTTAATACATATTAACATACGTAGGTATTTTTTTTTATGTAACATTTGGCAAACGAGCAGACGTATGATGGTAAGCGATTATCGCTGCCCATGGACATCCGCAACACCAGAGGCGTCACAAGTGCGATGCCGGTTTTTGGGGGATGGGGAAAGGGATGGGGGGAGGGGTTGGTTTTTGGAGCTCCGATATCCTACTCACTGGGGTGAAACACAGCGCAAGCGCTGTTTCACACCGGTTTGTGAGGCCGTCGTATCACTCCGGTTGAGCCGGCCAATTCACACTGAAGAGTGGCTCACCCACGGTACAAGGGGTGCTAATATAGTGTGGCGACTTCCACATACAGTGCAACAACATAAAATATATAACAGCGCCAGGCATGATCACCTTGCCTGGTTGGAGGATCCTCCCTTTGTGTTGGAGGAACAAGTGGCCCGTTCCTCCACAATAGTATTAAATGTATCGTTTTTTTGAGGTAAGCGGCAGAGTTAACAGCTATTCGTGAAAATGACTGTTAAATGAAAGTATGTCAATATGAAGAATATCTAATAATAATAATATATTGGAAACAAAACAGGCCCAGAGGTCAGCAGTGAGGGGCCTGGGCTGGATCCAATTTGCGCGCAATCTTACCTTCCCTTGCAATATTGAGTTGTTGTAAAACGAAATACATAATATAGTTAGGATGTTAAAAAGGTAGTATTTTATTCCCTTTGTATGAAGTTTTCATTTCAAATCGTTAAGTTGAAGGTATTGATTAGTTCTATATAAATTCTAATAATTGACCGCAAAATACAACAAAAAATGTAGTGCTCGTTTCGAATATATTTATTAATTTTCGAATCACAGTCCATACTAAGTGACCGATGGATGGTTCTTCCAAAAAATTCTTTTTTTAATTTAACCTAGAGACGTAGTGGTAGCGTATTCGGCTGCTGTGTGTACAGGTCTCGATTTCAATTCCCGGGTCGAACCAATTGTTTGTATAATCTGTAAACATTTGTTTAGATTTTTTGTTTTTTATGTATAATATGCATGTTTTTACAGATGAAAGTAAATACATATTTGGATCAGTTATCTAGTACACATAGTACAAGCTCTCCTTAGTTTAAAGCTAGACAGCGTTGTATCTTTTTTTTGTAATGGGTGCAAACGAGCAGTGTTATCGCCTGATGGTAAGCGATTACTGCCGCCCATAGATGCCCCAAACGCCAGATGAGTCACAAGTGCGTTGCCGACCTTTGGGAATTGGGAGGAGGATGAGGTTGGGGTGTGGGCCTTAGGTTTCAAAAAGCATTGGCTGAAACGCAATGGATGCGCTGTTTCACACCGGTTTTCTGTAAGGCCGTGTTATCACTCCGGTCGACCCGGCCCATTCATGTCAAAGCGTGGCTCTCCCACAATGTGCGAACTTTTCGAAATATTAATATTAGTGATTGCTTTGAGAGCAAAACGAACCTGTGACGATATTCTTGTAATAGAATGCTCGTCGTATTTCGAGTGTAATATACAATCACAAATACAAGAGTACAGATAACCCCTCCGTTAATTCTAGCAGCAGTATATCTCGTGGCGAATATGCATAATAATATATGTTGTATGAGTTCCGTACGTACAGACAAACAAACAGTTGTTCTAGCGAGAATAACGCAGGAAGTGTGCTACCGTACACAATGTCTTATGTTCAACCGAGTGGATTTGGTACGAGCTACGAAGACATATTGATAAGGTAATATATTAATATTTAAATAATAAAATAAATTAATTCCAAAGTAAGTTTGCTATTTGGATATCTGTTACCCTTTCACAGCTAGACCAATTCGAAAGAAGGACATAAGCTACTCTATACCGCGACAACCGTTATATAATCGGGCGGTACCGCGGGCAAAAATTAGTTTAGTAAATGTAAGATAAGTTTTAAGAAATATCAAGTCAGGAAAAAGTTTTGACACAACACACCGCATCCAGCTCCAAGATTTCTTCGCACATGATGCTCAGCGCCCCACCACCGCCACTCACATCGGGAGTTATGTAGATTCTTCGTGTATTTATCACAAAACTTCACCAGATAACAGCGACACCACGAATCTGATTCCGTTTGTACTATAAACCAGATTTATTGAGTGAAATAATGTTATTGAACGTTGTTTACCAACAGAAATAAACAAAAGGTATTGGCGTGTATCAGATTTTGAAAGCGGTGCTTCGGAATAAATAAATGTATTCGGCAATATTTTTAGGAAAAAAGCATTTGGTAAATAACATTGGGAGAAACAAAAAATTGTAGTTTCTGACGCAATGTGAATAAATCAGTTTTGTTCGAGATTTGTTTAGATTTGTGTAGGTATATCGGGCTCTGGTAGTACTATCCTTGGCATCAATATCGAAAAAGTATTGTCGACATGCTATCTGTCCGCCGAAGTCCTTATGAACGCTTCGCTTCTTAAAGATAAAGCTAATATTCTATATGATAATCACAGCACATGCAACATCAGCATGCATGGCACTGAATAAAATTAGTTACCTACTCAGTACAACATTCCATCCATTTTAAAAAGAACCATTATATCTGGTAGTGGTAGACAGGTAGTTCCATATATTTTAGGCCAGATATGGATGGTTGTGTGTCTAGAACTTTCCGTTCTGCTCATTCTGTAAGACGTTGTAACTTACATAAAAACGACAATTATCAACATTTACGTTTTTAAAGGTGGTAGAGCCACGCTGATTTCAGGTCGAAAGGTTCGGCTTAACCGCGGCGGTTCAGTCCTCGCAGTTGAAACTAACCTAAAACGACTGCATACGTACTGTCGAGTCTCAAGAAACGGGCCACTCTTGGCTTCTGCTTATGCTTTCCATCAGGCAGAATAGTCAGTTCACAAGCCCATACATCGAATGAGTGAGGTCACCAGACAACTTTCTTCTCCCGCTGACTCTAAAGAGAGGCTTGTACTTTTATTTGTAGAATTATATGTAACCATGGGCGATGGCTAGCAGGAGCTGGATGTGAGAAGCCGAGAATAGAACCAAGTGGCATCCAAACAGAGGCCTCTATTTCCAGCAGTGGACTGCTGTAGACTGACGACTGGAACAGTTTTTCTGCGCTGGCGATGCTCTATGCCTACCTAGAAGAAAGTATGACGCGCATGAACAATAATTTCACCACGAGCTACCTTCAGACAAAGATCTTTAAACCAGCTACTCATTAGACGTTATCTTAAAATTAATTTCCATTGGCTCACAGTACTTCACCCGTTTCGTATTCAGAAGGTGTTGCCAGTCATTACTCGCGACAATATAGATGTTTAAGTGAACGTTTAATATTTTATTAGAGCAAGATTCGCGGAGAACGCTTTGTTGTTTAGGGCTGGCGCGTTTCATAAAGTTGTGGGGGAACAGGTCACATGTTCCTCAAGGGCGGACCAGGTAAGGTGATCATGCCTAGGGGGCCACTGTGGGGCAGTTATGTGAGTGCGGTTGATGTTGGGAAGTTGTGTACATGCTAATCGGCGCGAGAAATTCTATTGCGCGATTCAGGATCATCCTCATCCCCCTCCTCATCCCGCAAAGCCGACAACGCACTTGTGACGCCTCTGGTGTTACGTGTGACCATGGGCGGCGGTAATCGCTTACCATCAGGCGATACGTCTGCTCATTTGACCCCTAATCCATAAAAAATAATACTGCGGGAATTAAGAGCTCATTCTGTTGGTATTATAAAAGTTGTTATTTGTTAGCAGTCGTACATACATACTTAAATACAGGGATAAACGAACAGACGACTCACCCAATGATTGGTGACTGGTTATATAAACACGGTAATTGCGAATGTGTGTGTATACATTGTTCGGACCGTTGTCTTTCGTTGACACCTCAGTTTGAACAAAGATTTTGAGGTATTCTCTTACGTCTATGTTTTTCTAGCTAAACATAATTTCAAGGTATAAGTAAGTCTGCGTGCCAACCCTGTTTGTCAAGACTCCGCTGTAGCGTTATCTAGATCACGTAACGCGGATCGGGCTCGCGCCTTGCATATTCCTCGCTTTTAAACCTTATCGTTTTATATAAATTAATTGCAAGGAACAGAGATTTTGGTTGTAATTGCGCGGTAGCGAGGCCTTGAAGAAAGCGATGTACGCTGTTTAACACAAATACAAAATGTAAGAAGCTACCTAGAAACTTCTTAAATTTCATCTAAAGTTTTAGAAATACATTCTTTAATATCATCTAAAGCTTAAGAAATATATTTTTAAATTTCATCTAAAGTTAAAGAAATATAAACAAACAAATTATCTTCTTTTTCTTTTGATGAGATGGCAATCAGCCGGATCAGCTATTTCTGCCAATGTCAAGTATTTAAAGTTTTCAATTCTAAGTATTTGAGTGTTCAAGTCTTCGTCTTGATAAAATTAATATGGATGGATAAAATGTAATGGGGACCGTCTTTCGAAAAAAAAACTCAAATAAATTATCGTAACAAAACGTATCGTGGTAAAACCGTCGCATCTTATATTTTTAATCTGTCATAAAATTTTCAGTGTTGTGATGGATTATTAATACAGAGAGTCAACACTTATTTCGTAGTTATCTCAAGACTGTACGCAGGATACAAGTACTTTAAAAAGAAGGTAAACTTGAATAAATAATATACAAGCCACCTGGCCAACGCGCTGTTTGTGCTGGCGAAAGCCTCATTTCTAAGGCTAGTAGTGATGGCTAATGATGCTTAATAATAATAATAATGATTTATTGATCAAAAACATTTACAACAGTAAAACATAATAAACCCAATGATATTTTACAATATTGTAGGTTAAAGTTTTGCTGGTTTTACGAAATTGCAATTTCAAAAATTTGAACCTCGTCCCTTAAACTAGGCAATGCCTGTATCTTAAGAGACAATTTTCAGCTGTAAGTTTTCCCAATAGTGATTTTTGTTGGGCCTTGAGACAATAAAGGCACTGAGTTGATTATAATATATGATTACCGTTTGTACAAAATGTGCAAATATTAGTTATAAATTACATGTGTGCGTGTGCGTGTATGTGTGCGTGTGCGTGTGTGTGTGCGTGTGTGTGTGTGTGTGTGTGTGTGTGTGTGTGTGTGTGTGTGTGTGTGTGTGTGTGTGTGTGTGTGTGTGTGTGTGTGTGTGTGTGTGTGTGTGTGTGTGTGTGTGTGTGTGTGTGTGTGTGTGTGTGTGTGTGTGTGTGTGTGTGTGTGTGTGTGTGTGTGTGTGTGTGTGTGTGTGTGTGTGTGTGTGTGTGTGTGTGTGTGTGTGTGTGTGTGTGTGTGTGTGTGTGTGTGTGTGTGTGTGTGTGTGTGTGTGTGTGTGTGTGTGTGTGTGTGTGTGTGTGTGTGTGTGTGTGTGTGTGTGTGTGTGTGTGTGTGTGTGTGTGCGCGCGTGTGTGTGTGAATGTATATGTTTATGATGCTGTCATTTTAAGAATTGCAGAAGTATTTCAGTAGTTGAATAATCTCTGAGTAATAGCCACTCAGTTAGTCCTTGTTAATATTACAGTATAGGTAAGCGCCTAACGTGTAGAACTGATGCTCGGAAAATGTTGTTTTATGTCGAACAGGAGGTGCATTAAATCTTATCTAATGTAAACAAGGGGTTCCCTTTATCTCTTCTTGTATTACATCTTAGTCATTTAGTTGATAGACAGTAACCGCTGATTTCCGAGCCTTTCGCTATTCTTCAGTTATCTAGCTTGTTGGTTAATTGAAACAATTTTGCTTTCATTTCAATGGAACATCGCAATGAACATCTTTTACATAAAGCTTTTATGTCCTTATAAAAATACAACAACCAGCCTTCAAGACCAGATAGAGGACTGAATATTCGACTTTTTTTATTTGTTTCAGTTGCAATATTTATTCAAAAATTCGGTTCGCCACGAACAGGAGCACCAATAGTTCATTTTCAGCAATAATGCAAAGTTTCCTTCTTAGTTCTGTTTTTTAGGGTTCTGTACTCAAAGGGTAAAAACAAGACTGAGAGTCTGCTGCCCTTTCTCTATCTGTCACCAGGATGTATTTGATGAGCTAGATTAATGAAATTTTTACAGATAATGTATTTCTGTATACTAAAAACATTGTTTTTTCCTATTTTTGATAGACATTTATCGATGAAGTATCATATAATGGCATTAAATTTGCACTTTATTAATTAATTTATTTTGCTGTAATTAACTTAAAAACTAAGCAAATGAAGTATTGAATTATACACGATAAAAAATAACTTGTAACCCTATGGTTACAAGTTATTTTTTATGGTATCAAATATACCTACAGCTATTTAACGTATCATCGACCGATCGGAAATTAAACTATTAATAATGTTTACATTGGTTTTAAAAGTAAATATAACATTACCACCTTTTAGTAGGCTGTCATCAGTCATAGTAGGTAGACATATTAGATATAGCCCTAAACCATACAGACTAGATATAGACTTACTGTGACTGATACTCCACTATCCAGACGGGTTAGTAAAGGGTTTGTGTCTGTTTTCCTTCACTTTACCCTACTGATATCCTGCATATTTCGCCTGCTTGTCGACTTTAAGAATGCGGAGTGCGGACAAAGTAAAATGTAACAAAAAGCAGTATTTACATCCAAAGCAATAACACTTAAAATTATAAAAATAAATTCTAAAACAAAAAGTGAATAAAAAGAAAAAATAATAAGCAGAGATCTATAAAACTTTTGTGAGAGTACCCTACGGGCGATATCGCGTTCATAGTTACCGAACAGTCCCCCAGGGACATTATAACTAGCCAATGATGATTTTGTTTCGCCAGAAGGGGACTATTTCGGTGACCGAAATGTCAAGAGACAAATGTCTATTACATGTCATTCTACATTTTCTAAATAAAAAAAATGAACATGTAAAAACAAGAAAACTAATGACACCAATTATATAAAACCGAGCTCTTTCATTGGTCAATGATATACTGAGCATTCCTCTGTTTCCTGTATTTTTTAATTTTATTTCATCGCAGAATTTTCAATAATTCGAGATTAGCCTGACCACCGGGGTGTATGTTAGAGGAAATACCTCAGGCTCCTGGCTCCTACATCGGCATGATGATATTCTTTGGAAACGGCAGATCTTAAGAGATTTTCCATTTACTCAGAAAATCAAAGAGTTTAAGTAGTACCATTGTGTAAAAGGATGTAGAAAAGTATATTGAAAGCTGTAAATATATAATAATAACAATAATAAATATTTCGGACATCTAACACACAACGAGGCCATCTAGTTCCAAACTGGTGGGAGAGCCACGCTTCGGCATGAATGGGGCGGCTTGACCGGAGTGATACCACGGCCTCACAGAAAACCGGTGTGAAACAGCGCTTACGCTGTGTTTCATCGAGTGAGTGAGGACACCGGAGGCCCATACCCCAATCCAACGCCCCCTATCCCCCTCACCATCCCCTTTCCCCCTAGGCAGCCATAGTGTGGGTCACCATACTGCATTGTTCTTTTTCGCATTGAGGATGGTGACTACCACTCTTGGATTCTGCTCATGCTTTCCATCAGGCAGGGCAGAGTCATTTTGGCAGCTTAAATATAAAAAAAAAAAAACTGAGCGGAGCTTGTATTATGGGCACTATACAACTGATATGAATACATAAATACTTTTTTTTGAAAATACGTACATATTATACATAGAAAACATCCATACTCCGAAACAAATATTTGTAGATCATACAAACATTTGGTCCGACCCAGGATTCGAACCCGAGACCTCATGGAAAGCAGTCGCGTACGCTACCACTGCGCCACCAAGGCAGTTGATATAGAAAAGAATAAAGAAAAACTACTTGTGTAAATGAATAATATACATTAGGAAAGTTTTTAAAAGAAAATTAAATATAGCTTCTAGATTACAGTAACAAATTTGCACCAGTAAACCTCTTACTTTCCAGGTTTATTGTATACTATTGTTATCCACTTTCTATATTAAAAAAAAGTCGAACGACTATAATCCCGTTACAATAATTTCAGAATAAGCCCCATCATTCCACCCACCCCTCTTAAGATGCTCATAAACATGTTTTTCTCGCAATAAAAATGATAAATCATCCGCTTTTTTATATGGTCAATCAGTAGATACAGTGTTTTTCCTATTGACAGATAAAATCTATGGGGTCGCAGTTCTTAGAGGAAAGTCGATGGTGTAATAAGAACAGGCCCATTATGATTGATGGTGTTTTGATAAAAAACTATTCTTTATTAACTAACGTCCAGACAAGCGTGTCTAGTTGACAAAATTACGACCAGCCAGAAGTTAAGTTTCTAAAATATCAAGATCAGAGACGAAAGCAAAAATATATTTTCTAAAATATTAAATCTGAGAAGAAAGTAATATAAAATAATTGTAGGTAGATGAGTTACTATTAAACACGAATAATAGAAATTTTATACCAATAGAGATGAGGAGTGTAACTTATAAAAAAATATGCAGTGGAACATACAGCCTTCTCCTTTTCTTCCTATCTGGGAGAAGAGAAGAACCTTCTTTCTATTTCGAAAGAATCGGACGTGGGAAAATGATAACTGCCTTTCTATTTGATTAAAGTTGAGTGTATTGTTAATTAATTATTATTTCAGACTGTCAGCTTGCTCTACTGATTTCTTGAGATAAATTACGTTTTATTCAACAATCTATCTCTGTTGGAAACTTACAAGATTCATTTTAACTTCATTTTATTGGTAACATACACAAATATATACAGATATACTAATAATAATAATAAATAGCTTTAATATACACCAGATTAATTAAAAGGTTAACTTAAAACCTGCCAAAGTGAACCCACACCACGGCGGCCTAGTGATGCTTCTGCGTCATTGGCCCTCCGGTCTCGCACTCACAACGTAACACGACAGCACGCATTCTGTCATTTTACGTTGATTTTCTGTAGAAGGGTAGGACCATACCGGTCGAGCCGGCCCAACCTCTCTCTGGCTCTGTGTAAGTGCCGGACTTATTAATCCGAAGTAATCTCTTACAGGTAATCATGAGATGGAAAGAAAAGCGTGAGATGAAAGTATAAAGTCGTGCGTGATGTATAAGAAAAGAATATTTGCGTGTTTGAATTATAGTAATTTAAAAATAAACTTGTACCCCGGCGCCAGGTCCTTCTACACGACCACTACTTACTTTTTTAGCAATAAACATAAAATAATTTCAGCCATTGGGAAGCTAGTAAGATATTACGCATGATTATTGTAAATTATGGAGGATATTCTGCGAGCAAAGCTTACGTTATGCCTTATTGAGTATGCGACGAAAACACACAATGAATTATTGCCGAATACGACCGCAAAATAAGCCTTATATCATATTTTCTTTATTAATATTACTATCCAAGTGAATATATTAACTCAACTTTGTTTTTGGTAAAGTTCGACAAATGATTATATGTATGTGGTTTATTTTTATGTGGAATATATATCTGATTATATTAACCACCGATTTATGGTTGTACATAAAAACGATCGTAAAATATATGTGGTTATCTTATAAGAATTGAACCAGAGCATCAACTAAGGCTCTTTTATTGTATGAGGGCTAATCAGCAAGCGGGTTAGCTGATAAAAAGTGACTATCATCACCCATAGACACCTCAATCATCTTTTTAGTATGGCCCTGCCAAAGTGACTAACTTGCCCGATAAAAACCATGAGTAGAATCCAAGAGTGGTGGGTAACATTCTCACAACGAATGCAGACAATATAACATGGTGACCCACACTGAGGCGGCCTGTTGTGATGCTTCTGCATCATTGGGCCTCCGATCACAAATACATTGCCGTCTCTGAGCAAACAAATGATACGTAACATGGAACTTGCTACCACTGCACTTTTATCCCTCTGTAAATGATCCCAGGTCTCTTAAGCGAGGTGTGAAAAGCATCTCATAGCCGCCATCATAATACACTGTTCGCGTTCACATTGAAGATGGTGACCACCATTAGGCAGAGCGTCATTTTGGTAGCTTATACATAAAAAAGTAATTGTGAATGGCGACAACTTATCCTCTATTGTGTCTGGGCTTAATTTATCTATAACTGGCCAGCGTGGTGCAGTAGGTCAAAACCTGATTAATAATGAGAGCCCAATGTCCAACAGTGGACTGTTAAGTGCGTGTATGTTTATCAACAGTCTGGTTGTATTAGTTCGAGCTTTGCCATGTTTGAAATCAAACGGTCATAAATGAGAATTGTGAAGTTATTATATATTTTACTGATGTAATAACAAATATCTTAAATTATAACAGTACGAATCACTAACAGAATTAAGTTTGTAGACACCATAACGCCAAATCCAACACTCCATGTTTTTCCCGTCCGTACTAAAATTTATTTTCGTCTCCAAACAAAAACTAGTTAAAGCAAACGATACAATAAGTCTGAACAATAAAAGGCAACAAAAATTAACTACATAACAACAGTATACTCATTTCCATTCCTTATTATTTACCCACGAGTCCGTTTTCCAAAAGAACCTTTGTGTTTTACACTGTGCAATATTTGTTTAGAAATATTGTGGAGGGAAAGACACTGTGTTGTAATTTTGTTGTGTGTGTTCATAGGAAACGTTTACATTATGGTGTTAGAATCGGTGCCAAGTTTTGATGATCATGGTTTTATTAACCAATATTGGTTGACGAAATTTCGAAAGGGATGACTGCACCATGAGTGGCGAGTTTTAACTTAACTGTAGTTTGTGCGATTTTTATTTAAGGCACAGATTTCTGACGACAGAATCACGAGCAGCAGTATTTAAGCAGAGCTTGTATTGTGGGTAAGTACTAGACAACTGATATTAATTACTTAAATACTTTTTGTAAATACCATACATACATACATATATTGTGCATAGAAAACACCTAAACTCTGAACCAAATATTTGCAGGTCATACAAAGATTTGGTTCGACCCGGGAATTGAATCCGAGACCTCAAGCACAGCAGTCGCATACACTGCCACTGCGCCACCGAGGCAGTGCGATATAGGACTATCATAAGGTTTGCAATGTAATTAATTTAATTTGACATAACTAAGTACCTAATTACATGCCATTGACATAATTAACCTTGATGCTGTATAGTTCTTCTTAAAGTTCTTTATATATTCATATTTATGTAATGGTAGCAATCGGGTTAAGTGGTGAGCTAAATCGGTGTATCGGTGATAGGAATTTATTCATATTATTATTAGTCAATTATAATTTTATTATTGTATATGGCAAACATGTCTTTAACTTTCTTAAGCCTTACATGTTGCAAGTATTTTTTATTGTATTGTGGAGGAACGGATGTCATGTCCCTCCAACACAAAGGGAGGATCCTCCGACCAGGCAAGGTGATCATGCCTGGCGGGCCACTGCCCAACGGATGATGTTGGGAAGTTGTATATATGTTAACCGGCGCGAGAACTTCTATTGCGCGATGTAGGATTGGTAGCTTCTTCGTACACTACATTACTCCGTAGTTCAGTGTATCTGGCGGTAGATGACATTGTCATATGTTTATGTTGCCGCTGTGTGTGGAAGTCGTCACAGTATGTACGTTTGTGTTTATGCGAATAAATAAATCTTATCTATCTTATCAGAACTTTCGTCTTGTTACATCTACTTTCAAAAATTTAAATCCATAAAACAAAATCATATTACTCTTATTGTCATAGCATAAAACAGATCTTTTGGTCAATTAATTATCAATCCTTAATTGTACTCATGAAGTGTCAGGTCGTCACTTAATCTTAGTAGTAGTGATTAAGCAAATATATGATTTCAATTCATCTGGTAAGTCTTTGAGATTGCAATGGGTGCCTTCCCATGGTGGTCTCCGGGGTAACGAGCAGGCTGATTTGCTAGCTAAGCTAGTATGTACAGATGGAATCAACTATGCATTTAAAAGATCTCACTCTGAATACTTAAGCAACATCAAACATCTATGTTATAGTCATTTCAAAGAATATTTTGATGAGAGAAGTAAGGAAAAAGGCATCTGGTATAAAACCATTCAACATCAGCCTGCTTGGATACCATGGTTTCTTAATAGTAAGATAAATAGAAAGGTAATTGTTATAGCACACAGACTGCGTTCAGGCCACTATCCATCTACAAAGTTTAGCCATCTTATGAAAAAAGTTGATACGCTAAGTTGTGAAACTTGCGGAGCCTTTGACGATGTCCAACACTTGTTAGTTGATTGTGTTAAATACCAAAACCAAAGGAATTCGTTGATGTGCAAATATAATTTTAATGCTTACGATGTAGGACTTTTCATTTCCATCTTAAGTAATACTAATACAAATGCGGTCTTAGACCTATTTGAGATATTTGCACAACAACGACTTCCTCTGTCTCCAAGATAGTTAGTATCGTAGAATAAGTCACGATGGGGCTAACATATTATTTTATAATAAATAAATAAAGAAAAAAAAATTAGGATTAAAACCTAAATCCTGTTCGGTACCACCGACCGTGTTAAAACTCCCAAGAGAACGGCAGTTAGTCGCGGCGTCGCCTCTTGATTGGGATCGTCATAAACCGATCCTCGCTAGCTCAAGTTTTAGGGATTTAAAGTAAACATATCGATTAAATTAATAACTTTTGAATTTTATCAATAAATGTGTTGTTAAAATTAATTTCTAACTTAAATTGTTTCAGTTAAAATTTAGTGACAACTGTTATAGTACTGGTGACGAAAAGGACATACTTTTTTTTATTTTGGCGATGCTCTAAGCGGCCGAAGTTCTAACAGAAATTGAATTAACTTATTTCGTATGAGCGAAGATTAGACCAAACTGTCGAAGTACCAGTTTTCTTTCTTGGTTACACGAGGTCATCCAACTACCGTTGCTACCCAAATGGTATAAATTTTTAGTCTATTCAATTTCAACACCAGCAGTCCGTTATCCGAGATTTTAGCACGGAAAAAAGGTGTAAATTAAATTCCGTAAATTTTTCATAGTTTTTTTATGTATTAGTCAGCCAAAATGACTACTCTGTCTGATAGAAAAATCCAAGAATGATGGTCATAATACTCATAGCGAATGTAGACAATGCATCAACACAGAATGTTGACCACACTACGGCGGCCAAGGGATGCTTCTGCATCACTAGGTCTCCGGTCTCACCAACGAAACACGACTGCAGGAACGCTGTCATTTTACGTGGATCTTCTGTGCGAGGGTAGTACCGCCCAGGTCGATCTGACCCAACCGTGCTGAAATCAGCGTGGCTCTACTATTCTAGTATTAAAAGTAATCTTAATGAAAACCAAAATAAATTAGAAACCTGACTAAGACTAACTAAGACCAACTAACTAACTAGCTGCCTCCCTGCTGTCCTCCGCAACACGGGATATATATGTATACTTAATGCGGGAGTTGTCTTTTTTTTAAAAGGAGAAAAAGATAGACCCATACGTCTAGTTATATACTTGCTACTAACTTCAACAGGCTCATAATTATCTACTTTTTCAAATATGAAGCACTAAACTATTTTCATAAAAACATCGACAACCCACGCACCACTATTCGCAGCTTGAACAGAATAGGGAGTTTAAAATTTTTGCTATTTACAGTTCACGATACTTGCTGCGTCTGCACTGCTTTTTTGTGAATTTATATATTCTACCACCCGGTTTGACAATGGTAAACGGTTACCGTCATTATGTACCTACATATGTCAGTAATTTCACGTATTTTTATTAGTCTTGTCGACGAGAAATATCCTCGTGATAACTGTGCAGCACTACTAGACATTAAAAATCAACAATACTAATCATCATACATCTCCCACACGGCCGAAACTAGACATCGTCAATACTATGGTAACTAGACTGTTTATTATATACCGTGGCAGAGCCACGCTTCGGCATGAATGGGCCGGCTCGACCGGAGTGATACCACGGCCTCACTGAAAACCGGTGTGAAACAGCGCTTACGCTGTGTTTCATCGAGTGAGTGAGGATACCGGAGGCCCAAACCCCAATCCAACGCCCCCTATCCCCCTCACCATTCCCTTTCCCTCCAGGCCGCCATAGTGTGGGTCACCATGCTGCATTGTTCTTTTTCGCATTGAGGATGGTGACCACCACTTTTGGATTCTGCTCATGCTTTCCATCAGGCAGGGCAGAGTCATTTTGGCAGCATAAATATAAAAAAAAAAAAATATCATTGTTGTATATTTCTAAATACATATACACTACAGATAAACCTACACCCAAACACGGAACAAATGATTGCGTGCATCACATAAATATTACTAACCACTAGACCAGCAAGGCCCACCTAACTCTGTTTAAATCATTTCTAAAACTTACACTCCTGTATTTTATAAATTACTAGCTGACCCGGCGAACTTCGTACCTACATATACATTTTCATGAAAATTTTCTAAATTACTGAAAACCTTATTTTAGTAAGCCCGTGTTAACTTCCCGCAGGACCGCAGTGTATATGACTAAGTGGACAACGAAAAGATAACACCTCCTGTTTTCTTTTATAGAAACCTTGTCCTGATATAACAAACACATAAAAATAAGAATTATCCAATTTGGTGCAGTCGATCGAAAGTTATACGCGTACATACATTTTTGTGATTCATTTTTATTTATATATAATTTTCCAAGTGGAAAAACATATTTTAATAAGATTAAGTCGAATGTAGCGACACTACAAGTAGGAGCGGGGTATAAGTAAATTAGATTTGTTTATTATGAAGGGTAGCTATCACCATTGATTGCTTCTTTCTTTTGTAATACAAAGTAGTTATACCTACTAGTATTTAAGTAGGTAAATAAGAAGTGCGAAGATTCACATCACGTGTATCACTACATTTTATTATTCTTATAATTATTGTTTACTAACTGAGCCCCGCGGTATTACTCCCGGAACAACAATAACTCCGGATAACGCCACGGGACGTAGCTTGTCTAAAAAAGTAAAGTAAAGCCTTACTCCTTATACCATCAGCTATTTGCCAGTGAAAGTCCTGTAAAAATTTGTCCAGACAATCCAGAGATAAGCCGGCACAAAAAATAAAAAAATATGTTATTTTGGTATATGTACCGTGTATACATACATATATATTTAGTAGAAAGCGGTTATTCAAAATTAATCAACCACTGCCCATAGACACTTACAACCCTAAAAGTACAAGTGCATTGTTGCCATTCAAACGGACAGAACTAACGAATGTGGAAAGTTTGATTTGGTTGCTAACCTCACTCACTCGCTGCCGTCAAGCCGAACGATACGTGTCAAAACAAAACTCTCGCTCGAGCGGTAGATCACATATCACAACTTTTTTTTATGGAATAAGGGGCAAACGAGCAGACGTATCGCCTGATGTTAAGCGATTACCGCCGCCCATGGACACCCGTAACATCAGAGGCGTCACAAGTGCGTTGCCGGCCTTGAGGGATAGGGAGGGGAATGAGGGGAAGGGTTGAATTATGTATCCTCACTGACTCAGTGAAACACAGCGCAGGCGCTGTTTCACAGCAGTTTTCTGTGGTATCACGCCGGTCGAGCCGGCCCATACATGCCGAAGTATGGCTCTTCCACTTAGATCACTTCACTTCTTGACAAAATCCAAATAACTCCGTCGTTCCCACGTTCCTTCGACTCTAAAGAACCTTACACCGAAACTGTAATCACTGGTGTGAATATTCAGAGCAACCTATGTGCTTTATTTGATAACTTATTGGCGCGGAAACTGTCGTTGTTGTTATTATTTGCGACTTGTTTTGTTATAAGCAATTGATTATCACCGTTGAAAACAAACCACTTTAGAAATGTATAAGGTATGTAAAAGCTTCTGTTATGAGATGTGATTTGCTGTCTGTTTTTGCTTTTTTTGTTAGTTCGTTAGCTTTTGAAGCATTTTAATGAAACGAAGTTCAGGTGGTAACAGCTTGCACACAGTTGAACATTCATGTAATACTAATATTATTGTACCTAAAAATCTGACTTTTAAAAAGAGTGGCCATGAGTTTCTTTGCCAGTATTCTTCTCCTAAGGCCCCACCGCATTATGGAAACTGGAAGTTATGGATCGACTCAGGCAGGCAGTGATTTTTGGTGTTTTCACCTAATTCGCCTTGACAATGTTTTTGTTTGTGTCGAGCTATGAATCTTAGCTGTAGCCTCAATTTAACGTACATATATGTCACTTAATGATTTTAAATTTGAATTCTGTATTCAGTAAAAAATCTTGCGTAAAATGTTAGGACCAGTTAGGGGAAGCTATGGAGTGTATTGCATCCGTATTAACCATGAGTTGAATCGCTAAGAAACCATCGTTCGGTTCTGCGAGGCGTTGAGACTTCGGTCGGTAGGTCACATTGAGAGAATGCCTGACTAAAAGCGACAAAAGCCATCACAAACTGGACCCGTCAACAAAAAAGACCGCGAGGTAGGCTCAAGAAGCGGATACGTGACTGTATTGAGGAAGAAATGGCTACTCCAAGAAAGAAGACCATTTGAATGAAGATGTGCTGCCCTGAATAGAGATCGCTGGAGACAAATTGTGGAAGAGGCCAAGACCCACACCGGGTTGTAGCGCCATAGGAAGAAGAAGAAGTCTGTATTGTTGAGAAAAGTCGTATACCTTAAAATAATTACACGTACCATTAGCTGTTAAAGCTATTTCTAAGTACATTCTTAAATATTACAGATATATTACACCCAAACACAGAAATAATCGTACTCTATTTATTATTTGGTTATAGTATATATAATTATTTGGTTTCGGAATATAAATTATATGAATGAAAAAGTGAACAATATTCAAAAGTAATTTTGAATAATAACCACTTTATCACTGTTTTTATTATGATGTCGCGTAATCCTGTTCTTCTTNTTTGTGTCGAGCTATGAATCTTACCTGTAGCTTCAATTTAACGTTCATAAATGTCACTTAGTGCCTTAATTGAAGAAATTATTTTGAATTTGAATTCTGTATTCAGTAAAAAATCTTGCGTAAAATGTTAGGACCAGTTAGGGAAAGCTATAGAGTGTATTGCATCCGTATAACAATGAGTTGAATCTCTAAAAAACTATCGTTCGGTTATGCGAGGCGTTGAGACTTCGGTCGGTAGGTCACATTGAGAGAATGCCTGACTAAAAGCGACAAAAGCCATCACAAACTGGACCCGTCAACAAAAAAGACCGCGCGGTAGGCTCAAGAAGCGGATACGTGACTGTATTGAGGAAGAAATGGCTACTCCAAGAAAGAAGACCATTTGAATGAAGATGTGCTGCCCTGAATAGAGATCGCTGGAGACAAATTGTGGAAGAGGCCAAGACCCACACCGGGTTGTAGCGCCATAGGAAGAAGAAGAAGTCTGTATTGTTGAGAAAAGTCGTATACCTTAAAATAATTACACGCACCATTAACTGTTAAAGCTATTTCTAAGTACATTCTTAAATATTACAGATATATTACACCCAAACACAGAAATAATCGTACTCTACATACAATTATTTGGTTTCGGAATATAAATTATATGAATGAAAAAGTGAACAATATTCAAAAGTAATTTTGAATATTAATCACTTTAGCACTGTTTTTATTATGATGTCGCGTAATCCTATTCTTCTTCTGAAATAAAAGTAGCCTAAGTAACTACTAATGACATCGGCTATCTAACGTTAAAATCCCAACGAAATCATTTCGGTCATTCCCGAGGTCGGCCGTAAAAAAAACCCCCGACTGTCAGACAAAAATTAATATATAAAGGTTATTTGATGTAAGTACCATGTATATTATACTTAGTTTCAATAAACATTTAGTGAAATCTGTTTCGTAATTTGAAATTTAAAACAAACACTTTATTTTTATATATGATACGGTTTTATGTTTTTTAATTTTGTGTCGCTGCGACTGGTTGTTACCTAAATATTTATGGTTGGTTGTAATAACTAAAATTAGATACTTGTTTTTTTGTATCCGCTTGTTTTTTTATCAATCAATCAATCAATCAACAACCCATAATGTCCCACTGCTGGGCTCGGGTCTCCTCTCAGGAGAGGGTTAAGGCCATACATCCCCACGCTGGCCAAGTGCGGGTCGGGGACTGGCAAGAACACGTTGTGGCTACGTAAATCTTGGCGTTGGATGTTTTTAAGTCGCCCGAAGGCCTCCAATAAAAGCTTCACGACTGTTATCGTATGATAACAACCGGGACCGACTGCTTAACGTGACCTCCGAATCACGGAGACGCTCATGGTAACACGCCACTAGCGGTCACCCATCCAGGTACTGACCGCGCCATCGTTGCTTACCCTCAGTGATTGTTTCTAATCACCGAGTGCAACTGGGCTATGAGCGCCCTGTTTTTTTATGTATGAGCCTTTCAAATTGATTCTACTCTGCCTGATGGAAAGCATAAGCAGAATTTCAAGCTTTCCTTTTCAATTTGGTACAGATGTTGAAATCGTTTTCTTTTTGTTAATATTTGTGAGTATTTAATTTAAATACTGCCAACTTCAATGCACAGAATATTTTATTTGCTTTCAGGTGTATTCTGCTGGCATAGACTGAAAAATTACATTGAATCCTGTCTGAGTTATTTCAAAGCTTACTTTTGGTAGTTTGTCGACTCTGTAAAGGCCAGTGTTAGAAGTTAAAGTTGAACTACTAACTCGCTCTGTTGTTGAATTCAATAAACTATAAAATAGCGGGTGGTGCCATCTACGAACGCCTTTTAAACTAATTAGAAAGTAAGACAAACCTATGTATTAAATCACGTTCAGTATAGATGACGCTATTATAAACATTACTAAATTCTATTTCCCTCCTTCGTAAACTACAGAACTAAACACGAGCTACTAAAATATATTAAATATTTATTAAAGTGTTATTTAAAACTTATCATTTTCTAGATCTTTTATCTATTAGCTGAAGCATTGTGCTATATACTACATTTGTATTTTAGATGTACAATATACCAATAGACATTATATAAGAAACCCATTCAACCTTCATAATTGTCTTATGAAGCCACAAAAACGCACATACGTAATTTTCATCTAATTCTAACAGAATTACTTCCCTACTTTCTTGATATGACATTAAATACTGCAGTCATGGGCGTAACGAGGGGGGTTAGGTAGGGACAGCTGCCCCTCATGGGTTTGGTTACATCCCAACTATCTTCTTTTAAGGTTAAAGTTAAAAAAAGTACTTTTTGCCATTTGGAGTACAAAATACCACTTGTAAAAATCGTGTGTCGCGCCCTTGCTACCGACACGCTAGCAGCGCTGCAAGCAAAAATGCTGCGCTTAGAGCCTCAATCGGGGCCGCCTCGGTCCACGCACTCTACGCTTCCATCATAACATTACTGATTCTAGTCGAGCCACTTTGAATACCGTGAAGATCAGATTATCGAAGTATGGAGTACTTAGGGGTCAAATTCTGACAATTCAGCACCCAGACACCAGTCACCTAGACGTAAAATCGTGGCTAAGATGACACATGATCAAAGGTGGAATAAATGGGCTCTGTACGCTCAGTGTAGGTATACAGAAAATGTGTTAAAGCTATAGGCGATTCTTTCATGGAACACATTTGTAACCGTTTTTCTGAAGACCCTCTAAAGATACTTTTAAAATAGCTTTTCTGTTTTTAGAAAGGAATTTATATAAATGTACCTGTACAAATAAATAAAGTTAGGGCGGGGCGTCTGTTTTTAATATTAAAATAACCGCTATTTTATAAATTTTTGTTTGTTTGTTTGACGGAACTTTCATAGCTAATGATGTAAGGAGTAACTTAGTCTAAAGTACATCATTAGCCCTACTTTTTTAGACTAGCTTCGCTCCGCGGCGTAACTATAATAGCGGGGAAGACCGCGGGGCTCAGCTAGTGTATTATAAAAACCAGATTAGCTCCCCTAGGCCCAGAACCTGGGTATGCCCATGATAGACATCGTATAAGAAACCCTGAATGGGTTTCTTATACCATGTCTATCTTTATATCTATATATCTTTATAAGTGTCTTATGTAGCCACAAAAAGGCACACACGGCATTTTCACCGATAATTCTAACAAGATTACTTGCCTACTTTCTTGCAGTGACTTTTAATTAAATACTGCAGTAGTTAGACATAAAAATTTTAGAACTACTAGCTCACTTTTGATCGCAGCTTCGCCCGCGTGAACGTCTGGTATCGCGTTAAAAAGTAGCAAATGTCCTTCCTCAAAAATTTAAGTTCCATGCCAAATGTCAATGAAATCAGTGCAGGGGTTTAGCCGTTAAACCTTAACAAACATACAGACAAGAGTTACTTTCGAATTTATAATATTATTATAATTAAGTAATAAGGCTGACCATGGCCGTTAAGGCCGTGGGAGAGCCACGCTTCGGCTTCACCAGGCCGCCATAGTGTGGGTCACCATGCTGCATTGTTCTTTTTCACATTGAGGATGGTGACCACCACTCTTGGATTCTGCTCATGCTTTCCATCAGGCAGGGCAGAGTCATTTTGGCAGCTTAAATAAAAAAAAAAAAAAAAAAACCATGGCCATCACGTCCTCGCAGAAAACCGGTGTGAAACAGCGCTGCGCTATTTCACCGACTGAGTGAGGATACCGGATGTCCATAATCCAACCCTTCCCTCATCCCTTTCCCCATCCCCTAAGGCCATCAATGCACTTGTGACGCCTCTGTTGTTACGGGTGTCCATGGGCGGCGGTAATCGCTAACCATCAAGCGATACGTCTGCTCGTTTGCCCCTTATTCCATAGAAAAAAGGCTTTTTTTAGTCATTCCAGGATATTGAAAAACCAAAAAACATTTATATCTAACTTTTAATAAACTTTTCTAATATTCTAACATATTGACACATGAGTGCTACACAATTATTTAAAATTACACATTCATTTTCATTATTTATTCTACTCAAGGAATCCTTAATACTGGCTAACTTATCACTTATCATTGGCGTTATTATATCATTTAAGTTCTTATCAGTAGAACATATTGCCGCTGAATATATTAACCTACTGACATCTGTGTTATGATCGTAGTAGTATTTAACAACCATCAATAACCCATAGAAATTGAAACTTAGGCCTTTACAATCTATATATAAATCTTTGTTTAACCCGTGACTGCTTATAAAGGAAGTTTGGTCTTGTGACAATTTCAAAGACTTTGATTCTAAAAAGGTATTAACATCTTCAAAAGTAAACGATACATAATCTAATTCATTGTCCGGTATGAAGAAACCATATTCGGTAATTAATTTAAGATTGTGACTATCCCCGTAACATATAAATACTTGTGTATACGAATCAAAATTATTTTTCGTGTATATTGAAAATTGCACATTGGATAACAAATGTTTATCCAATTTATTTAAATTTATATTCTTTATATTTCTACTAACCAATAACTTGGTCTCATTCCTGGCACTCGGACTGTGGTTTATCATGTCTAAATACGGACATAATGCTATTTTCGTATTATCACATATAAGACTAATAATTGAGTACTCTATAGTGTTTAAATCGATCACTTTGGACAAGTCCATGAACACACACCTAGTGTTAACAGTAAAATAGGCCCACTCGTACTCAGACAGTGAAAAACTCTTTTTAAATTGCACAATAGTTTCATCTACACTAACATTGTTTAATAAAATATTTTCAAAAATGCTAAAAGAGGAATTAATAATGTCTTTCTGTTTAGTTACCACACACAATATATCATTATCAACATTCTGCTTTAATTCATTTGGCAAAAAATAAGGAACTGTATACTCCTTTGGTAAACTTTCTAAATAAATGCTCCATTTTGTATTTCCCTTTTGGTGACTTAAAAATGTCAGATAAAATGCCATTAACGACTGAAATGACACCGATTGCTTATATTCTATTAAACACGGCTTAGAATTTTCTATAAAAATACTACAAAAGAAATTGTCCATCAAAATTGTGGTAACATTGATAGTTAAGTTTAAGGGTAAATTGATAAGTTCTTCTCCCTTTTGTATCTTCTTTTTCGTCAACACACCCCGGCCAGTATCATCAAATATTGCTAGAACCAGCTTTTCGTTCCTTCGCATATCATTTTCTGCCAACCATGTATTCAACAAAACTATTTCTTCCTTAGCATCACATGCGCAAAAATTGCGCCCTTTCTTTAGGCTCCTCTTACGTCGGTAGCGGCCCATTTCTATATATAGAAAATTAACAATAAGTTTTCAAAAAGAATGTACATTAAAACTCTGTAAATAAAATTTTATGTGATATTCTTTTCGTTTTATTTACAATTTTATTTCGAAAAGGTAGAACTGTTTGTTGACATGTCATGTAAAATTCATTTCAAATTTGATTATAATGCGTTTTGATAACAATTTTATTCCAGTCTAAAGAAGATTTTTACTTATATAAGGTTTTACAACTATTAAAAGGATAAAAAAGTAATAAAGATAGTTAATCAATGTAATAAAGATTTTATTGTAGACTTTTCCAATTAATAAAATGCATTTTAATGTTATTCTGCAATAAAGCTTTCTGCTATAACAAAACGCAAAATCAATAAAACATTCGTTCAACAATAACAATCATAGTAAACAACGAAAATCTTAGATCGTTGAAGTATTGCACCTAAAAAAATATCTGAATTTGTTAAGGATTTTTAAAATTAATTTGTTTTAAACCTAAATATTTTACTTCGATAAAATTGTGGCCCATAAAGATGATCAGCAAACCTAAGTTACGTGCCTGGTAGATCCAGGAGCAGTGAGCTTGGGCATAGCCACAGTGGGGCAGGTAATAAATAAAATATAAGTTAGCCTGTAATACCTGTACCGGTTCCAATACTTAGAAGATATTTATTCACTTGTTTTAATAGGTACCCACTAAGATACTTATACACTTGTTATAATAGGTACCCACTATTATTGATATTACGGAACTTCTCCTTTTGTGTTTTCGAAATATAAGTTTGTTTCGATTGATGTCTAGTTTTTCATTGCTAGTTTATTTTTGTCAACTTACCAATCACTTACACCATTTTGAATCATTTTAAAGCTCAGATCAAATAAGAAAAGGTAGCTAAGAAAGTGAAGCCATTTTTTACCAAGTGTGACTGACAAAAGCGTTGCACCTTTTTTTTAAAAAAAAACCCTGCAAATTGTATTAAATACATAATTTCCGCAAATAAATATGTTTGGTTCTTATTAATTCCAATTAGATTGCACATATTTAACACTATAAAAGGACGAGACAAAAAAAATAAAGTATGACTTATGTCTTACTGTTGAGAATTGATCAAATTGACGCTAGTCCAACCTTGATATAATCCTCTTTATTGATTTACTAAAAGCCAATTAATAATTCTATATTCGAAAGTATTCTTTTTAAATGTCTATTGAAAGACGATAAGTTTTTGTGAATATTTTTCATGTTAGAACGTAAGAAGTATTGAAAGAGTAAATATGTCCTGAATTGTTATTTATATAAAGTATTGAACAACAATCCGTTGATTGTATAGCAAGAGTTTTGTTGAACAAAACTAAGCCAGAATATGTAAAAGGTATGTTAAATATGTATCAAATTAAACTGTATTATTGTATGTAATATCTTGTCGCCATATGTCAATTGTTTCCCTTTTACAGAATTCATAATAATTGTAAAGAAACAATTAAATGTCATGAATAATTTTCTTAAGATTGTAAAACTGAATACTGACTCATTTTGCTATTCAACAGGTACCTTTTATTTTATATTTTGAAGCATGTATGAAACTAAACAATAAACGGAATGTTTGTCAACTAAAGGACTGTATTTATTTGCAACAAACCCAAAACCCACTGAATAAAAATAACAACACTTACTTTCAACTTCATTATTTGACTATGAATGTACCTATAAATTATTTGCCCAGATTTCTTGTCTGTTAGGAATACGATCTCATCACAAAACTCTCTCAGTTCGTCTTTTGGGTGTATTTAAGTGTGAATATATTTACTGTTCGTATTGTGTGCAAACATAACTCAAGTGACTAACAAAGGTGTAATCGAAAGAATCGGTGCATTGATTTGATATTTATTCACTAAATACGTAGCAGTAGCCATTATTCTAAGCCCTATACATATATGAATATAGGTATATAGATAGCTTGGCAAGAAAGTCGTGAAATGGAACTAAAAAATATGATCACTGACTACACTATGATGTCAATCACGTCAACTCGGTAAGTATTGCGCGTCAATACAATTTTGATACTTTTTGTTGATATTGCATAATCACACATAAAATTGCTTATGTGACAATAGTAGATAGATATTAAACTTAGTAACTACATTTTTTTAGGTAAATCCGTCAGTACCAAAAGATAAATTGCACTAGAAGGTCAAATAAATAAAGGTGATTTCTCCACACCAGGGAAACATAGAGCGGGGTAAGCTAGAAAAGAATTGGACGATTTTGACTTGTGTGCGATCAAACAAGAAATTCATTTCCTTTAAATTGTGACCAAGATTGTGAGTAGAACTTAATATTTTTTTAGTTGAGATTAAATATACCGAGAAATCTTATTATC
Organism: Hyphantria cunea; assembly: GCA_003709505.1. Taxonomy (NCBI): domain Eukaryota; kingdom Metazoa; phylum Arthropoda; class Insecta; order Lepidoptera; family Erebidae; genus Hyphantria; species Hyphantria cunea. The sequence goes on from PKRV01000467.1 coordinate 306,959, forward strand.
CTTGGTTAGACACCAACTCTAAGTACCTTTTGCCAGTGGTTAGAGAAGAACTTAGATTCAACGGAAGCCGTGAACACTTACGGAAAGTTCTGTTAGTCATGAACTTTATGTATAAAAGTGCCAATCAGACAGATGAGCTTTAGATGAATTGCCTAACACAATGTGGGATCATTTGACATCAAGTTATTATAAGATAAAAATAATTAATTTGTAACTTTTAATTTGATTGTTCTAGGAAGCGGCTGAACAGGTGTTTCAGACCATCTCTGCTTGTGACTAGAAAATTCATGGCGTAACGTAATAAAATGGAGAGAGACTATTACCAAAGGTATGTGATATTAAACTGCCAGATAAAAGCAGTAGTGATACATCTAAAGATAGCAAGATTTGGAGGAAGACTTATCTGGTGTGGAATATTTAGACGAAAGCATTTTTGATTCTGATTTAAAATATAATGATTCTGCTGGTTGGTAAAAATACCTACATTACTAACCACAGAAAAGTTTTATTAAGTATTATATTTTCATACCCTAAACAATATTATGAATGTTAAAGTGTGTCAGTAAAATCACTTTTGTCGTTAAAAATTGTATTTAAATCAAAGTATCAAAATCTTTATTGTCGTACTATACGGGGTGGCCACATGAACGATAGTGGCGCTGCCAATATTTTCACGACTTTTTGCCAAGCTTTATGTCAGTTCATGATTATCTGTTGAATTTGGAAAATGTAAACAATTTTTATTTGGCAACACTGAAAAGATTATTATTCAAACGGCTGTTTTCGAAACCGAAAACCGACAAAAAGTTTTACCAGGTGCTCGTTTCTCTTAACCGGCTTATTGAATTAATCTATATTTTATATTTGAAAGATGTCTCAACAACAAACCAAAAACTGCATAACACTTCGGGGATCTGCTCAAATCATCTGTGAATACCTAAGTAGGTTCTATTACCGCATTTAAAACTTGTTTACACACAAGCTAGTTCATTATAACATTTGTTTTGTCTCTGTGTTTCGAGGTTTTCATTAATCACTGCCCACGTTTTCAGAGTTCGCCATTAACTCAGTATTGTTCCAAAGAGGTTTATATCCACCTGAAAACTTTAAAGCAGAGCAACAATACGGCATTACATTATTAATGTCGGAAGATCCTCAAATTAAGAGCTTTTTAGCTAATCTTCTTTCTCAAAGTGAAGGTAATTTGTAAACATTTATTTTTCAAAATAGACTCCTGTTAGTTTGTTTTCATCAAGGCATTTGTTTTGTATTTCGAATGTGCATCAGAAAATCTTTGTTACTAGTGTCGCAAACTATTTACCGAAGTAATTAATTATTTTCATCGCAGTAAATATAGTATTGTTTAGTAGCACATTAATAGTTTAATCGTTATTATAAAGTTGTAAGTGAACTTTTCATGTTGTTTTACAGGGAATTTTTTTATTTAAAAATAAACTGTATATCTGTGTTTGAAAGAAATTTATTAGGAAATAGTGTTTCCTTTTATGAGCAATTTTTTCATGATATTAGATTAATTATGACTGGCAGAAACCTTACCTGTAGTGTGAAAAAGCTGGATGTATTTTTCTTTCATTGGTTTTCAGATTACAATACTATAAAAACACTTAGATATCTCGATATCACACCATAACACAAAACATTTCATATAATTACTTCATTAAAACATGACTTGTCATATTTTAATAAAATAATTTTATGGAATGTTTTGGCCTTTGTGAATTTTATCTTAAATAAGTAGTTATAAATATATAAGTAGGAGCAGTTAAGTTACATAGTAAGAGCAAGACATGCCATGTTAATATATTTTTTAAATTATACATTTCAGAATGGATCGTCAACAAAAAAGTTAGCAAATTATCACTAGTTATCCTAAATGTAGCCAATAAGGAAGTACTTGAATGCTGGGATTTTAATGTTCAGTATGAAGACGGAGATGTTGCATTATCCAAAGAAAAGAAAGAACTGGTGAGCAGTAAAGATCTGAAAAAAATCCAGTTGGAAATCAGAGATGTCATGCTGCAGGTAGCCGCTACTATATCATACCTACCGTTTCTTGATTGTCGATGTTCATTTGATGTATTAGTTCATGCAAAAACAGACTGCGATGTCCCTGAAAAGTGGGCTGAAGCTGAACCTATCTCAATAGCAAATGCACAGAATGTTAAACTGAAGTCATTCTCTACAAATTTACATAAAATGGATACCATTGTCAGCTATAAGCTTGTAGAATAATAAGATTTAAAAAAACCATCAGTGGTTTAAATTTATAATACATTGAAACATTAAATGTCTGTACATCTTCATATGTTTTATAGTATATAGTTTAAATATTACATAAGCCAGAAAGTCTACAGTATTATTATTAAGTGTAAAATACATATAATGACTTATCAAATTGAGCCTTGATCTGCAGTAAAAGATAATGGGGAAACATTCTGAAGGCAGATAACTGGTACAGGTAAGAGTAGAAAGTAATTTTATGATGAGGCTTAATATTTTGAATACAATTTTACATTTAAGTGTTATCTACCTCAGCTTACCATTTTAAACACTATCATGGACTTTGAATCTTAATATTTTATGGAATGTACCTATCCTAAAGTATTTTGTACTTAACATATTGCACTGGAACAATTCAAATCTTAATTCAAATAACATCAATACTTGAAAAATTGTTAGCTTTTGGACTTTAGTTTAAAAACATTGTTCAGTTTTTTGTAATTTAGATGTTAAAATTTTTTTTGCTCCAAGCTAGCTTTTAATGTATACTAATATTCAATATATAAAATTCGTGGTTGTATTTTATAGTTAAGATTTCACGCTAGATGGCATTGTATGTCAGATGTTTTAATTATTGTAATTAATTAAAATAAAAACTGAAAACTTTGAAGCGATTATTAAAAATTATCAAAGCTCTTTTTCAAACATGGCCTGTAAGTTGTTTGTTAGGAGGATTTTTCTAATATTACACATCTTTTTTAAAGTTCATTAATTGAACCGTGATGTTTTTTGTATGTAAGTCTTGCATATATGTTTTTAATGAAAACTTTAAATTTAAAAAAGTTTGTTAAACAACAAAATATCTTTTGAATACCACTTACGTTTTATAATGGCAAACGCTGTCCTGTTATAATATTTTATATTGTCTTCAATGTCAATGGCATTTTTAATAACATTTCGACATATAAAATGAATAGCCTAGAGGTTTTTGTACTTGAACATATGCATTTGTTTGTAATCATTATAATGAAATAACTCTAGGTATAGACTTCATTATGAATTCAGTTCATTTAATATCCAAAGAAAATAAATTGGAAAGGTTTGGACTTTGGAGGACGCCTATACTCGAAAGGGGACTATATGAGGTTATTTTTTTATTGGGAAAAGGGAGCAAACGAGCAGATGTATCGTCTGATGGTAAGCGATTACCGCCGCCCATGGACACCCGTAACACCAGAGGCGTCACAATTGCGTTGCCGGCCTTGGGGGATGAGGGGAAGGGTTGGATTATGGGCCACCGGTATCCTCACTCACTCGGTGAAAAACAGCGCAGGCGCTGCTTCACACCGGTTTTCTGTGAGGCCGTGGTATCACTCTGGTCGAGCCAGCCCATACATGCCGAAGCGTGGCTCTCCCACGGGAAAAAGGGGGGGTAGGTAAAGCTAAAATTAGCTAACTAACATATTGATAAGAATAAATATCAAATAAGTTAATAAGTTTAAAACTGTTAAATGTATAGGATCATGGCTTCAATAAATAAATTAAATATCTCTATAAAATAAGATGGCTTCTTCATTAATATTTTGGTTAACATTAATTGAAATTGAGTAATGATATATGTAATGGTATATGATAAAATCGAGATATTAGCTTCCCTAAATATGTGTAACAAAAGTACATTTCATCAGAGAGTCGCAGATTACATTAAAAAAAATGCACAGAAGGGGAA